>OZ024921.1:41408854-41741500 GCA_964017225.1 Netelia inedita
GCCAGTCGTATCAAATGTAATTTGCTTGATTAAAATCGAATTTATCGGTTCTTTTGCATAATTTGCAAATTGGACGGGATAGATTTTATTTGAAAACACATTTTTTTTGTAAATTCGAATATCGAAACGTATAATTTTTTTTTGTTTTTCGTGTTTTTTTATTTTTATGAATACTTTGCTAGGCTCGACCAAAAAAATTTACAGCGGTCTTTCGAGTACGCGACGTCATTCGTTCTCGCGAGAGACTCATTGTACTTCGCGGTACACCCTGGACACTTTTTTCTTTTTTTTCGGAAAAACCTTCGCGAATAACATTTTTTGCCTCTTAATTTCTCTCCCTCTCCCTTTCTTTCTCTCCGACTCGTCGTTACTCGCACAAGTGTAACAATACAACCCAGCACTTTCCGTTCTCCCTCTCACCTTCGCAGCTCGCAGCGGACAGAGAGAGAGAGAGAGAGAGAGTTTCATGCTCAGCACACGAGAGCTTTTTCATTGTTTCTCCCTTTGTGCGCACTGCCTTATTTTACACTTTTCTTTTGTTAAACAACGTCGTCCAGCGTCGCCCGGGTGGTTTTCCCCGGTAATTTCTCGTTGCCGCTCTATTAACGTCGAACTTTACCATTTTTCACTCTTTTTCTCCCCTTGTCTTTTTCTCTCTTAAAAATGTCTTTTTTTCATCACGATCGACTCATGAAAGAACCTCTATTACTTAACTGCTCCGATGCCCGTGAAATAATTTTTAAGCAACAATCGTTACTTCGAACCAACAAATTTATCAATTGTGACTCTCGTTACCGCGTCGATCGTCATTACCCCGAAACTTTTCCTCGTGCCGGAAGGAACGTTCTACGCAGAAGTCTCTCTCGGTACATGACCGAGCATCGCTATCTTGTATTTCGTGCATAAAATACCGCCTGTCGCACCCTCTAAAAGTCCATAACGCTCCTCGCATATCGGAGAATAAGAGAAAGGGGCGTGTGAGAGAGAGAGAGAGAGAGAGAGAGAGAGAGAGAGAAAGCAATATACATATAATGAACGAGAGAGCAAGACACGATTCGGAACACCTCGATGGGTTGTACAAGAGGACCAAGGAGAGTGCGAGAGAAACGGGGTGAGTGCGGGGTTTATGGCGGAGGGGAGGGGATACAGCAGAAGAGGATGGTCTAACCGAACTTAATTGAATCCCAGTCCGAATGTATAATATGTAGACTGCTTGCATAATGTCGTATGCCCGTGGCAGAGGTTGTCAGAATGCTTCGGAATCTATCGTAGAAATAGTACTCGGAGCTTGGTTTCCTCGTGCTTCGTTACTATATCACGTACTATATGTATAGTCACAATTATATATATACATATATATATATATATATGTATATATGTATATATATACGTAATCTGTTCGTTCTGGCAGATCGGTCCGGCGAGACTTTGAGAACCGTCCGCGGAATTAGATATACAATAATGTAAGCAGAGCTCCGTTGTGGTGTAAGGGTTGGCGGTGGTAAGGTCATGTATATTCATACATCGGCCAGCCAAACCTCTCTCCTCCCTGCCGCCAACGTTACTCTCCGCACCCCTCGATCCTCCGCCACCAACCACCCCTTCTTCATCTCCCTCTTCCAAACCCCCCCCCCCCCTCTCTTCTCTTTCCTTTCCCTCTCTCTTTCTCTACACCACTGTTAGGCAAAGCACACACCCTCGATGTTCCCTATCCACAACCCTCCCTGTCGCTTATGTAGCCCGACTCTCCACGCGCGCGCTTTTCAACCCTTTCGACCATCGGACTCACACTCTCTCCATCTCTGTCTCACTCTCTCTGTCTCTGTCTCTATCTGTCTCTATCTCTCCCTCTTTCACTGTCTCTAGCCAAACAACTCTCGGGATATAGCGAATGGATTTATGCTGCATTCTCTACCGGTTTATGACTATGTGTATACATAAACGCGAGGCATCTTTTAAGAAGCACGTTCGAGAACGTTCCTTTATGATTGTGGCTTTATGGTTCAAAATGAGGGAGATGATGGTACGGGGGCAGTTGTCGGTGACGACGCTTTTGTCACGTTGCGTAAAGCAATACAACGAGCTGGTAAGCGCGACGGAATCAAGCCTGGTATTCCGGTTTTTAGGTTGAATTCATACGAATATTTCTTCATCGAAGAATTATCAATTTTTGTTTTTCTTTATTAAATTATTTCTTTCGCGTATCGAAAAATTGTAATAATTTTTATAAAACGAAAGAACTTGTCTTGGTATCGAATGTTCGATATAAATACAGAGGCGTTTGCTTTTTTGTTTGTTGATTAAGTCGGTCAATTGGTTCGTTCGAAGGTCGAGAAGTCGATATCATTATTGAACGCGACGTTCGATACGCTACTTTGGTATCGAGATTGTTGCGCGACGGCGGCATTGTCGCGAAAGAAAAATTAATCGACCGTTAAGTAACGATGATTACACAAGTGGCGAGTTATTGTCATTATGCGTTCGTTGATTAATGTGAAATGGTGCATAGGGCAAACGTTAGATAAAACTAGTCGATGGAGATCGACTGCGAGGGAGCCAATGGTTGGCTCGTGTCGGGAGAACGGGGCAAGGACGATCGCCGAGAGGGAAACTGTTATGCCCGAGTCGTGATTAAACAATTCGTAATAAAAAAATGAAGCCACCTTCTTTTTTATCGACTCGCTCGGCGATAGAGCCATCGCGTCAGGAAGGAAATCAACGTCGCGATATTCCTGTCGACAAGACGAAGAAACAAAAGTTCACTCCCGCCTCGTTACTTACTAAATTATTTACGTCCTTCAATAAGGATAATTCCATAATTTCGTGATTCAAACGACGTTCCAATAATTTTTCATTATCAACCCTCGCCGCGAATTCGATATTCATTCTCTCGACGTCGTCTCATCGAGATGCGACGTTTAAACGTGGTAACGATATCGAAGTATAATGAGGACGGCAAAAAAATATTTACAAGTAAGATCTCACTGGCACGGCTGACTCGGGGGTGGTGGTGCACAGTTAGAGGGGTGGAAACAGACTTCATTATAATCTCGCGGGGGATTTTCTCACCGCGCACCACGAGACTCGCACCACGGTCCGTACCGCCGTTTCGCATTCACAATGAACACGGAGAAAGAGCGACGGGGAGTGAACGAGAGCGAGAGAGAAAGAGGAGCGGGGTTGGGGGGAGAGGACGAGGAAGGGGTAGAAAGGATGGTCATTCATTTTAATGTCCATTAAATGCAGATCTCCGACGAAACAGACGTTTTACCCTCGTACTTCTCGAATCTTATTACTCGGATCCGTAATGAAGTCTTTTCACCGTAGAATGGCGTATTACTTACCTCCTGGTTGTCCGACAAAAATTTCTTTTAATTCTCCCGATGTCCGATAAACATGAAATTTTGCTCAAACAAAATATAAATTACACGATTATTTCGTTACGTCAAAATAATAACAGTTGCAAAAAATAAAATAAACGTGTCGTAAAATGTTATTATTTCGTCGATCTCGTGCATACGTGTGTCAAAATATGCAAAAATGTTTCGTCGCATAAATCATACAAAAAATGGATTTCTACTTCACAGAGCGGAGGCTCGACGGTGGAGAGAGAAAGAGTAGTAGCTATATAACCATATATATATATATATATATATGCTGGCAACATTCTGCGCAATCTACCCTTTCTATCGGTCCTAATTTATGTTGAGTAAGGTAACAGTAGCAGCGAGGCCCTGTAGCACAGCAACACCCAGCACACAACCCGCGTCTTGGGCGCTTTCGCGCTTCTGGGTATTACACGTACATACATATATACATATATACGTATACATGAGAGGAAAGCTCGGTAATGTTTCAAGTGGCTTGTCTGTTGTTAATTTACCCCGCACTGTGGGGGCCTTGATGGGGGTCTGTCTACCCGCTGCCACGCTCTAGTCGTTACGATAAATCGGTCATTATCTATAGTACGTATATACACACATATACACATACACATATATATATATATACATTATATACATCATATATACATAGATATATTTAAACATACGCGTACATGTAGGATATATTATTTATGTACCACTTTCCATATATATATGTATATATTTGAAGGAGTGTGCTTATGTGCCGCGAGAGTACGGGTTATACATAATGTATATAGTTTACAGAACCGCGGTGTGGAGAATTTTCGATCTATTCTTAGCGTGGCCACAGGGCCACGAGGCGGGCTCGAGGTGTGCAGCGGGAAGCAAAGCAGGCGGCTCGTTAATTAGTTATACTTTTGTCTAACCCCTCCACCCTTCACTCACTCCCTACCATCGCTATCAAATATATATATGTTATGTATATATATATATATATAAATGCATGCGAAAGCACTCAACCAAACGGGCATACCGACTGCAGCTGTTTATGACCCATGAGTATAGTTAGGAATTCGATGCTCGATGTGGGCTACCATACTGTTTCATCACCCAGCCGCCCCGCCACCCCCCGCCCCACCAGCACTTCACTCCATAAGACCCGAAACTTCTTTCACTTTGATCGAAGGAGAGTCGAGTCTCGCAACGGCTACACGGCTTTATATTTTATGTACGTAGCCTCCTCATCATCGGCCGAGCTGAGAAGTTTCCACGAGAGTGAGACTTCCTAGCAGTCCGAAGCAGAGTCAACCACCCTCGCGAACTCTTCTACACGTCTGCTTTCGTAATATATGCATAAGTTTGTTGGAGCGAACGGGGTGAGGAGGGGTAGGAGGAGGAGAGAGTGTTGGAAGATTTTTCCCTTTTTATGTACGCATGTACGTAGTCGGGACCGTGAGGGGGTTGAAGAGAGAAGGAATGAGAAGGAATGAGAACGTAAGCATATGATGAGAGAGGGTGGGTCTAGCGAGAGGGGTGGAGATAGAGAGAGTGTAATGTAAGGACTGCGAACCCTTTTTCACGTATTCTCGCGCAACCCCTTTGCCTGGTCGCATGACGTTACGAGAGAAAGAAAGGGGGAGAAAGCGGGAGAGTCTCGGCTGGAACATTAATATCGCGAAATGAAGCTCATTTGCATATAAATAAGGTGGGATGATGTTGGTAGGGTGGAGGGGGTGTAAGGGGGTGAGAGCAGCGTGCAAGGGATGAAGGAAAGAGTATGAGGGGTGGTCGCGCGAGAGTAAAGTGGAGGTGCTGCCTGGATAAACTCTCTATCTCTCTCTCTCTCTCACTCTCACTCTCTTATTCGACTCATCCACACCCTCTTCAACCCTCTCTCGCTTCAACCCCTCGACGATGAACGCCGAAACCGACGCCTCGTCCTTTCTTGTGGACTAATTACACTTACTGACAAAGCGATGCGGCGTCGCGCGGCTTTTCAGGGCATCGCGAACCTCGAGCTTACATTAGAATAGAACGGATCACTCGGATCTACCAATAACTTGTGGATTTCCTATGAACACGTGACAATTTTCCGACTTCCAACCTCTCGCTAACCTCTTCCCAGGAAAGGACGAAGTTATGGGCGAAAATTCATCGATGAGCTTCGTTCTCGCGAATTTAAATCTTGGATTTCGTAAATTTCTGTAAAACAACCCTCGTTCGTATCCTCTATACGAATGACTTACACCCTAGCTTTATCCCCAGCATTCCCACCCTTATCGTTCTCTGACTCGAACTCTTCGAATACCATCGCGAGATATACGCGATAAAAATACGTATTAATGATTCCGGAATACCGAGCCATTAGTCCAAAGACCGGGCGACCAGGTTCTCGCTCTATACCGCCTCTAACTCCGAGGCTATCGTTTATTAAGCACAAACGGATATTAATGGATTTTTACACACGCGCCAAACTAACGCGTGTACTTTTTGTCCTTCTCTCTCTCTCTCTCTCTCGCTCTAGACCATTGGGATATTCTCTTTCCGCCGACTCTTTTTTTTACCCCCCCTCGCCCCTCTTCCGTATCCGCACACAACAACACACTTCGAACCCTCCCGCCCCCACCCCGTTCTTCTCTCCACAGGGCACCAACAGAGTTCGAAGCCAAATCCAATTACTTTTATTCGGGCAAAATGAGTGCAGCTAAGTCATTAATACTAATCAATGGACGAAGCGGGACCAACGCGCGCGTGAGTCTCGAGCGGGCTCTCGCGCACGCTCCCCGTATAGGAATTACCCATAACTCAAACGGTTAAATTACTTTATTGCAAAAAACTTGCGTTTTTGTGCGAGCGCGTATATTTGCGCGGGTAGGTGAACGACCAAACATACGTAGCAACAGTGAGGAGAGAGCGAGAGAGGGTGCCAGAGTACATATTACCCTCGAGGCTTCGAAAAAAAAACTCTTTTTTTTACCCGACGACCCCGCCCGGATTGCGCATATACGTCGGTATTGTTAAAGGCCGGGGTGCCGATAAGTAATGTTTATCGTTACATTTCCAACGACTCTGCAGTCAACCCCCTCTCCTGCCCTTCGTGCCTTCCCTGATGCCATGCATCGGCTATACAACGAACCACCCCTCAAATCCACCCTCTTTCCTCTTTTTCCCTCTCTCTCTCTCTCTCTTCGGTCAGGAGAACATTTTTATAACCCGCCATCGGGGCCACTCGGTTCGTTTTTCGCATTAGCGAGATGACCCGTGCTCTGACGGCGAGAGCAATTTTTTCGTTTTTTTTTTCGTCGATGCGGACGATTCCGAAGTGAATTTACAATATTATAAATACGAGCAGACGAGATGCACTTTTCTGCGCTTTGTTGCCGACGAGATTTTTCCTCTCTCTCTCTCGCGTGTTCGATACGATTGGCATGTACATCGTTATGCCACCGTTTGTGCATCAGTGTTCGTGTATAATACTGACGAAGTTTTTGTTCGACTCCCTCTCGCAATTCGAAATTGGTATTGCCCGCGATTATGCAAGCCCGGTTTACTCAGACGATCGAGTAAATAGCCGGTTACTTTAACTGCGAGCAACGTGTGCCTCTCACTGATTATACATATATACATATAGTTGTATATAAACGAGGGTAATGCCAAAGTGCACACCGGGAATTTTATAGTTTGCGCGCGACCCACCCCTCAATGCCGCGAAGCTAATCTTCGCAAATTGATCTGGTTTACATATCTACCGAACGACTCTCTTTCGCTCGAAGTGTTCACTTCCGATGCAATATACGTACCCGAGTTTAAATCTCATTGAATCGCGTGTACGCGTTGTCCATTCGTTTGGACCAATCGATCGAGGGGAAAAAACTTGTCTTTTCGGCAAAAAAAAATTCGGTTCAAACGTTTCTCTAGATCGACAAGCTTGTTGGCAAAATTACCTCAGAACTCCTCGAGTCAGAATAAGATAAATCAGATAAGATTTGGAGCATTTTCGTACAGAAATCTGAACGAAAGTCGATCAAATTGGAAATTTTACTACTAATATTTTTCCACGTAACGTATTTGCCGCAATCAGTCGTGTCGATTTTTAATAAGCAACGCTATTAATATTTGAAATACGTGTATGGATTACAGATCGATGGTTGTGGCGTCGATATTTTTTTTACCCCGGTTTGAAGAAGCTAATGTATTCTCTGTGTCGAAATTCCACGGGTATAAATATTTATATATATATTCTGCAAATCCACATGGGCGATTGCATTATCGTTTTGTTGGTCGAGAGAGAAAAAAATTTACGAATTCGTGAGACCGTTCGCTGAAAAAAATTTTCCCATCATACCGAAAGCATTTATTTTTATGAAAACGGGCCGAATGCCCTCTTTCCGCGGACCTCGCACCGCGGGACCAATCGGTCCAATGAGGTTATAGTCACGCGCGATTTTTTTTTACTTTTTTTCTGCTTTTTTTCCACCAACCAACACTCTTCTCGCATCGCTCTCCTCCCCAACCAGCACCTCTTCCTCCACCTCTCTCGTAAACATACATTTCTGCGGCTTACTACGTCACCCACACACTTTTACAAGTAAAATGCTGAGCTCCCATACATTTCGCGTGGCTAATCCCCCTTGCCTCGTCCATTTAATATGCAGTGCCCATATCGCGCGGGCGTAGAACGCATACGCCGTGCCCGGCGTTTACGAATTCACGCTGGACAGCGAAAAAAAAAGATTGAACCGAAGCCCCGCCGCCACCCCCTCGTTTCATCCACCCCCTCCTCCTCCGTATAGAAGGCGATTTTCGTTCGTTAGCTATTGACCGGGCTTTATCGGAGGAGAAGCGTGGTACATTTTTTTGTACCCCACCCTCCCCCCCCCCCTGCCGCCGCCCTCTTACCGCCTCCCATTCAACCGCAACTCGCACCGCGAGACCACGACAAAAAAAAATCTCGGTATGCGGAAAACACCTTCCCTGATAAGAACGCACTGCTATCGTAGCGGTCAACGATTTTACGAGGTGACGAGGAATGCGAAAAAAGAAGAAATCACGATTTGGGAAATATAGAAAAATAGGGTTATCGCGTGGAGGTTCGAACACCGTCGAAATCCGATTATTTTTTATCTCGATTTTTTTTCACGATCCTTTCGCGGTGTTGCAAATTTTTGTATTTCCTTTTCGTTCAATCACCATGGAGAAAATGAAAAAAGAAAACAATCGGGTCTCTGCCGTGTCGTTTGGTTGGTGCCGAGAGATCGTGAAGAATTCTTTCGTCGAATTGGTCGGGTGCACCCAAAAGGGAAGCTCTAAAACGCTTAATCTGTATCTAACTATGGCGATACACGTTCCGCGGCATATTTCCATTCCATTATGCAAAGTGGCAGTGGTACCGGTAACATTACCGCCCGTATAGTTTCAACCGATCGCCGGGGTACGGGAGGGAGAGAGGGAGAGAATGCCTTACTAGGCATTTCAGCGCAAACGTGCCATATACCACACCGACAGACACATTTATATACGTATATATATCCTGCTTTATCGATTTATTATAATCCGGCGTATGTCTTCCACGAGATACCCCTTTCTTCTTCGAGTTTAGCTGGCTTATCGCCACGACCACTCCAAACACGATGCGATTATAATGCGAAAATAATCAATTCTCTCTCTCTCTCTCTATATATATATATATATGTGTGTGTGTGTGTGTGCACTCGCCGCAAACATGTCTCAATGTCCGATATTAACCTAGTATTTTTCGTTTTTCTCGAATGCTTCCAGGATAGCGACAGGAGTAGCGTGGGAAGTCCTGAACCCGGTTCCGATGTCTTGCACGAGCAGAGAATGTTGCTCGAGGGGATAAAAAATTCGCGAAAACCAAAGAGAAGCATCTCGCCGGAGAACATGTCGCAGGCAAAATGTGCCGCCGAGGCACAGGCTCAACTCAATGGTACAAGTATGTATATAAAACTAAAAAAAATCTGTGCACATCGAACAAAAAGTAAAAAACTTCTAGCTCATTTTTATAACGAGGCAACGAGAAAAGTGTTACGTTCGCTGGAAGACTCGAACTTGTTGTTGGATGAAAGAGGTACTAATTAATATGAAGACAAAATCACGAAACGTTTTATTCTACGACAATTTCAGTGGCGGGGATGGTGACCCTCCAAAATCTTCAGAATTTCGCGAACCTTCACAATCTGCCGCAGGTCGCCTCGTTGGCGGCCGGTCTTCAGAGCGTGTCGGCGAGTCTATCCAGCAGTCAGTTGATCAATACCCCGTTGAATCTGACAGTCAGTTCGTCCGGTATGTTGACGAGGCGATCAATTTCATTACGTATAATTATTGCATGCCATACATAGAATATCATGAAGAACCCATAGGATTATCAATTTTCATGAATAGCTGGAACGATACCAACCTCGTCGAGCGCGACAACGGTGCCGCACCTACTACCTCCGAGCTCGACCCCCATGGCGACGTTACCCCAGTTACTTTCGCAGCCCCAGCCCGTGGCGATGCCCCAATTCATACTAACGTCGGGTCAGCTAGTCCAGGGTATCCAGGGTGCACAACTCCTAATACCAACGTCACAAGGTGAGTCATCAACCTATTCGAACCACCACACGTTATAATTCCCGTGATATCAATCGAGAAAAAAATTTAAGGAAAACCATTCCATCGTCGACGATTTTATCGTCGTTATTCCTCTTGAGAGATTCACCAGTGAACCCACCATGGCGTTCGGGCCGTAATCACACTCGCACAGCTGCATAATATTACTCAATCGAGTTTTCGTCGATATATATATATATACGTACATATAATATCGTTGGTGGTAGAAGCGGCCGCAGGCTTCATGTTGGGGACTATCTCTGGCCAGTTCCTCGGACCAGGAACACCGTGGCTGTCGTCGCGTCCATACTTAGTGCGGTTCTAGGGGCTCGAAGCAGGCCGCGCCGAGAGGCGAACAAGGAGAGGACGAGAGACAGAGACAGAGAGAGAGAGAGAGCTAGCAAACTCTGCAACTAATTTCAATGTATAATTAACGTCTCACTACCATCCCCCTTTTGCCACGAGACCCTACTGGCGCCCTGTCTCTCTCACTCTGTCCCTCTCTCTCTCTCTCTCACTCTATGCCTTTCGCCGTGGCCTGCACCCGGCACTCCTCGTAGTCTTCTGTCCATAACTATATACGTATGAACACCCCACGGTCGAAGTCGTGGTGCGTTGGTTCGTCCATTCGCCACCCCCGATCGCCCAACCCTTTCGCGCTTACTCTCCTACTCACATTAGGCATCGTCTTCGTCGTCGTCACGTCCGCACGTTCTCTTCGTGCCCAGGCACAGTCGAGTTTCGACGCAAGGATTCGATGGTTATTATATCGATTCTGAGCTAGCGCGCGCCGAAGACGAGACATATAGGTACCTAGCAGCTAGCTTCGCGCGCTAACTTAGTTTTTACCCTCCCCAGCCGACAAGTTTGGTTCTCTCTTGCATGTAGCAATCGGGGAGAAGTTGAAGCCTTCTCGACCTAAGTGAATTGAAGTTATCATCGGTATTCGCGTGTATGTGCGAACCGACGCCGAAGTTGACGGACAGAGCGATGGTAACGTGGAGTTGCATCCAGCGAAGAGGGAATGAATGAGACGAGGGTGGAAAGTCAGTCACGTTCATGCGACAGCGTAGCGATCGAATTAAGATCGGTACCGATAGTGAGATCTTTCTCTTCGTCTACCACACGTATCGACCCTATTTATGTCTAATTCGTGAAATTCCACCAAGAAAATCTTATCGCGTGTCCATATCGTGTAGTCAGACAGCCGGGAAGACACGATTTACGTCTGTTTCGCCATCAACTCGTTTACGTATGCGTATAAATCTAAACATCGTAATCGGTTTATTATCTGGCTTATACGCCCGGTACCCCACTCCCCCTCCTCGCTCCCACCTCCCACCCTCGCCCGACATCCTCAGTACGTGAAACTTTTATGGCTGCGTTGGAATACGGGATTTGCTTAGCCAAGCTATTAGGTACATACACAGGTACTCAAGATCAGTAATCATATTAAGCGCGTGTAGGCGAGTTAATCAGATTAGGGGAGCTGGGAGGTAATCCCGAAACTATTCTAAGTATGATTAGGCAGCTCGGTCCTTCTCGGGCTAGCCCAGCCCAACCAAGAGATAGAGAGGCGTAGTGTGTGTGTGAGATAGAGAGAGAGAGAGAGAGTGAAGAAGAGAGAGCGAGAGAGAGATAGAGAGAGGAAGTGAGGCCAGTGCAGAGCAGGACCAAGCTCACTGTACCTGGTACCCACTATGAAGACGACGATAATAGTTTGCCAACTACGCTGGCCTCCGACGTAACCTGCCCTATGGGTTGCTTAATAATCCCTCTATGAGACTCTGATAACTTCACTACGTATACCCGGATCAACGAAATGTGAACGTTATACGTGCATGCAACCCTATCCTATATACGCGAAATACACCAAGGGTGCTTCATAGAAGTCCCTCTCCCCATACCTTTGCAACTCGAATGCCCGATCCTCCAAGCCAGCCCTGGACCAAACAGAACATTTTCCTCGAGAAAGCACCGATCAAACGTTTTTTTGCTCCTCGTTTCAGGCATCGCGACGCAAACCATCTTGACCATTCCTGTCAGCCACGTGACGAACAATCAGATGGTCAACTTGGCACTCAGCAATGGCCAGGTTGTGACGACGACACTGGCCAACCTTCAGTCGATCGCGCAGCCGCAGACCATGATGAATACAACTTCGAGCAATGGTAAGTTGAAATCGATGAAAATGATGATAGTCGATGCGATTCGATCGATTACGATCGTCATAATGATGTCTTCGTCAACGCAGTACCAACGAGTCCAAATCTCGCCTCGGGCCTGAGTCTGAATCCAGCGACTCTGCCTCACCTTCTCGGCAACAGTTCGGCGAGTCAACAGATTCTGAATGCCATGCAACCCCAGCAGCTTCTTCAAGCTGCACAGGCCGCCCAGGCCCAGGCTGCTCAGGCAGTCCAGGCTGCACAGGCGTCGCAGCAACCCCTTCTCACTACCTCCCTGCATCAGCATAGTCATCGGCATAGCTCGCACTTGAATCATTACGCGGTGAGTTTCCACATGTAACCGTGATTTCGTCTTTCAACACCTCAACCCTCTGACGCACCTTGTGTCTCGTGCAAAATACGAATCGCGATATTAGTTCGTAAATTAACGGGATCGCTGGTTTGGCTTCGTTCCTCGATGTAATTCATTGATCCGTCGGAGGATATAACGCGGCTAAACAATGTTGCGCAATTATACCGTTTCGCCGTTTCTCCATCGGAGCCAAAGTTGATAATTCCCGATCGCGTAAGGGATAATCTCGTTAAAGAAAAGTCCTCGCTCCATTACCGACGTTTAATTCCTCGTTTTCGTCATCTCGGAGCACGCTTATTAGATTTCATCTTGTTTCGTGAAGTATCGAGAAGCTGCTTTGCTCTCGCCGGGGAAAATGTTCGAAACGTTTTCCTCTCCTTGTTTCACGAGCGCATAATTGGTCGGAGATGATATCCTTTTGTCGGTGCGACGAGGTAAGAAACGAGGAAAACTTTATAACCGGCTTCTTTTACATCTCTGTTCTGAAACAGTCGTCGGAGAAACATCACAGAGACAGGATGGAACAATCGTCACCGATGAACGGACCCGTCGTTTCCGCGGCATCCGCGCTCAATAGACTCGCTGCGAGCAACGGCGAAATTACGATCACAACGACCCACGGACCTGGCGGTGGTAGCGGGGTTAAATCATCCCCTAGCAGCCTCCACAGTACGAAGGAGGACGAGGACGATTTGCTCAACGATTCGCCAAGTGAGTGAAAGATGCTGAATTGAAATTTTGACAAATTCTACCGGAAGTGTTTGATCATTGACGAATTCTGCCGATGGTCGCGAATCTAGCTTGCTCCTCGATGTCTCGTGCGTCAAGAGAGATTCTCGAAGTAAAGAATGATTTTTGTCGCCGCTTACCGGAACGAGATCAAGCTGAACAATCTCTTGGTTCAATCTTTTCAGACCAACCGACGATCAACGAAGCGACGAACAACGTCGTTGACGGTATTAATCTGGACGAGATCAAAGAATTCGCCAAGGCGTTCAAGCAGCGTCGATTGTCTATGGGTCTGACGCAAACACAGGTCGGCCAGGCTCTCAGCATCACGGAGGGTCCAGCCTACAGTCAAAGCGCGATATGCCGGTGAGAGCTACGAGGCCGTCAATCTTTGTACGAATTAAAAAACAAAATTCAAGTAAACGAACTCGAGTCGCGATGATGAAGCGCAGTGCGATCGTAAATCACTTGATTGCGGATTATTCGCTCGCCAGGTCACTGGAAATCGCAAGAAAAAAATTTCCATTCAAATTTTGAAATCATGACAATTTTTTTGAGAAATCGAAAATCTTATTTTCTAAATTAAAAATCAATACGAAACAATTAATTGCGATCAGAGGCTTCGGACAAATTTCAGATTGTCGCAAATCGTACGAAATTGATATAAAAATGCTTTAATCTCTGGTCGAATGACTTTTATACAAAAAAGAAGAAAAAAGAAATGAATTATTACAGATGTTCGTGCGAATATTGAGAACATTGAGATAACGTCCTTTGACAGAAAAATTTCATTTTATTTCTCAAATATGTTAAATAAAACAGGAAACAAATAATTTGCTATCGATGATTGCGTTTCACCGGGGTGATATTTCGCGATAGCCTGAATATCGCGTATCACTTGCGATTGAACAACGAAATAAAAGACATCTCCAACCAAGGGCACCCAACGATTTCGTTGCGAACGAAGGAGAGACAAAAAAATTGGCGGGAAAAATATCCGCCGCGGTGAAAACGCGGTCATAAAAAAGAAGCACGATAGACGAGTCGGGATTATACTTATAGTTTCGACTAACTTAAGCATTGGTGATTGTTCCCCAGTGCCCTGGCTACCCAGATGTACGCTGCCACGCAGATTGCCTCTCAGCAGCAAGCTATGTACGTTCACCCCTCATGCTACTTAATTTTTATCTTAAAAAAAGAAACAATGAAAGTTTTAAAAACAAAAATCGATTTTAACTCCAATTCCTGCAGTTATACCCAAGAACAAAGAAATAGCTAGTTTTATGGTCTAACTTGGACTCGTCGATGTCGCGCCTCGTTAAAACGAGTAAAAAAAAGAAAAAAAATGAAAAACAAACAGAAAAAAAAGTTTTTTCACGATCCAACGATACTAGCGCGTGCACACGAGAGATATTTGCAATAATAGTGGAAAATGTGGATCGCCGATGAGACACGTCGATGATTACGTAGGAAATTTTTTCGTTCTACGATCGTCAATCTCGTTGTCGTTACAAATTATTATTTGATTCATTTGTTATCATTTTTCTTCCCCGCACACACATACACGCACACCCATACTCACATACTTAAAAACACATACATACATACATACATACATACATACATACGTACGCACACAAATACACTCACACAAGATGACGACACAGTTTTCCTTTCCAATCCGACCTGGTTCGGAAATCCCATCACGATAGATCACGATTTTGGGTATAGCTGCAGTACTTATGCGACTGGTTTTCTAATCTCGTTCGCGTGACGAATGATAAGGAGCACTTTTGAAATTAACAACCTATCTCTCTCTTTCTCTCTCTCTCTCTCTCTCTCTAATAATCTCTCTATTACTTTCTAATATTTTTTTATATCTCTATATTTCTTTGTTTCTCTTTCTATCTATCTCTCTCTCTCTCTTTCTTTCTTTATAAATATATATATATACATAAATGTGTACATATATATTACAATATACTATATTTATCATCGAGCCAGGGCATTGGCAAGCTTGGGCATGGTGTCGCCAACACGCGATAGACTCGTACTCTCGTGTTCGAACGTCTCGAAGCACGTTTTAATACGCGCACGTACGCGTGTCATACTTTCTCTATCTCTCAAAATACATACCGATATATGACCGATCGTGTCCGACTGCGAGGAAATAGCGACTTTTTTTTCTTCGGTTTTTGTTGTTGTTGTTGTTGTTTCTTACGCGAATAAATCGATAATTTGCGACACCAGAGTTGGCAACATCATGACGCGTTATCACCAACAACCTACACGCATGCACGCATTGTCAATGTCCTGTTTACCAAAAAAATGACGCATGCCTCTTAGTGCTCCTTTTATTTAGTTATTATTATTATTATTATTATTATTATAATTCTATATTTTTTATTTTAAAAAAACAATAAAACAGAAATTGTTCAAACGCGTCCTCGACTCGATCATTGAACGAGGTGGGGAAGGGCGGAAGGGGGGTGGGGCGTTTAGTACGTTGGGACGGTGGTTGAAAAATATTTCGAGCACGTTAAGGAGCGAACGATTATTCTTGGCTCTAGGTTCGAGAAATTGGACATCACGCCGAAGAGCGCGCAGAAAATCAAACCGGTGCTTGCGAGGTGGATGAAAGAGGCCGAGGAGAGGTGAGTTTTTAATAATGTCCTTTAAATCCATCACGCGCGATCAATTAATGTCGTTCGAGTCAATTACAAATGTCACGCGTCGTTCAGTTCATCACTCGTACTTATCATTCGCATACTTTTATCAAAACAATTTTAAACAAACTCTCACACCTCCCGGAATGTCACATCCTCGAAATATTTTCCCAACGGCGAAAAGGTCAACGTTATCGTTTGCGAACGTATTCAAGCTCCTACTGTACGGTATATAAATCCCGGAAATTCGTTAAAAGCTGTTCACGTGCCGTGAGGTCAGCGGGCAAGCAACAGCGTGAATCGTGTGTCGTTCGCGCACACCGTGCCGATCCGCACGTTCCATATGTATAGGATAATTTCATTGAGCGAACTGTCGGCGCGTTGGGTGTTGAGAGTCCATTCGCGGCGAGAACCAGTGGAATGAAGGGACGGGCTCGACCGGCGTGGCAGGGCGGAGAGGGGAGGAGAGGATGTCATCGCGATGCAACGGGAACAAACACCCTTATCGTATTTCGCGTGCCCGATTAATCCGTAATCATCCAACAGGATCTCGGCAATGTCCCAGAGGGCAGCGTACACACGCGTACGTTCCTCTCTACGTACGAACCGTGCGAGCGAGCCCGTGCTAAAGCGCCTGCGTACTAATTGGTAATACGCTAATTGAATCTACCTGATTAATTGCGGAATCAGGCATCTAATAAATACGCCGTGGTACGAAAAGTGAGATAGGGGCGGGCGGAGGGTGGGGGGGGGGCGGCGAATGTTAATTAGCGAGAGGAAAATTGTTGTAGGAACAGCGCGAGTTTCGAGAACGTTAACGTTCGTTTCGTCCTATTGAAACGAACGCTTGCCCGCGAGATTTGCTTTTTTCAATCACATTTCACACGATTCGATCGGTGTTCGATAAGGGCTCGATATATTTGATTTTTAAGATTGTTTTACGAACAACGGGACGTATATTTCCTCGAGCGATCGTTATCATTCGGCTAGTTTGTACTGTCGATTATGAATTTCGATAATTTCAGACGTTTGGTTAATCGTCATTATTGTTAATCGATAGATCGATTATCGATTGTTGAATCGATTTCGTACTGTCACGGGAAGAAAATTATCGTCGAAATCTTGAAACGTCGAGTATTAGCCTGGCTCATCGATCGATATTCCCGAATACATCGAGAGTTGCTGATTCATAGAATAGTATGTACGCGTGTGAACCTTTGTGAGAATCGGAAAGAGACAGAGAGAGAGAGAGAGAGAGAGAGTGACGGCTATAATTCATGCCACCAGGGCCAATTCCGCAATGAGATTAAGCCAGAGCTCGATCGCGTACGTCGCGAGTATCGATCGTCATGCGTTATTCGTCAGATGCTTTTCGCTAAGCTACTTCCAATTCGATAACAAAATAATTAACCGCGTTAATTAATTAAACGATAAATTCATTAATCAATTAATCATTCAAACTTGACAAACCATTAATTTATTTATTGTCTGTTACTTACTCGGTCGATCAGCAATCGATATGTCAAGAAAAAAGCTAATCAATTATTCGGAAAATCAACGATAATGATTTTCGAATAATTATTCTCGAATCAAATCTAAAGATTCTCGAATTATTAAAAATCAAAAGAAGTGACTCGACGGAAAATGTCCCGAGTGAAAGCTTCGCGATAAAAAATAATGTACGATACAAAAAAAAAGATATCATCCAACTAACGAGTCGTTACAAGTTCAAAATCGATTTGACCTTTCGCAAAGTAACGACGGGGATTCGATCCGCGAGGCATCGGTAAGGATTCGCGCGTAACACGCCATTCAATCCGCATCGTGATCGGACCGTGGCATTTTCCAGAACAGCAAACGATTATCCATGCCGCATTCTCGAAGCGTAAAACTAAGTGCGACCGTGTGCCTGCCTTCCAACCCTCCCTTTTCCCCTTCCCGCTCTCCTTAGTTTCCCTTCTCGCTGATCTCCCACAACACGGGGTTATACCGAGATGTATATAAGCGCGTTGGCGGCGTCGGCGTCGAGAGTCTGGACACACCGGGTACACTGCGAATGGAAAAATGAAAGCGGCTAGTTTATGCGGTGCACGTGCACGATTTATCTGCCGAGTAATTAAACTGTGGACTAATTAAAATCAGGTTTCTGATGTACCCCGCGCGCCACCGCCCCTCCTCCACCTCTTCTCTCGTCCGGTGCACTCGACTCCTACCGCGACGCAACTGGCACCTTTTCTCATTGAATTCCCCCTTCCTCATCCTACCCTACGGATCTTCGACTTTCTCGCACGCCACAGTTTTCTTTCTCTGTCTTTTCTGGATCCTTGCGTCTGTTTTTTTCTCTTTCTTTTGTTTATTTTTTCAATTCTTCGTCTAGTTCTTCTTCTTAATTTTTTCTTCATCTACCTCGTCGCTTTATTCATCTTCTTCTCGCTCTTCTCTTTTGCATCCCATTTCGCTTTAACTCGAGGGCATCCCCTTTTTCGCCCCATTGGTTCATCCCCCACACTCCCGCGGGATCTCACGATCGTATTAGCATATTGCTTTCACGAATTCAACGAAATATCCTTCTCTGCCTCTTCGTTCTCTCTTTCTCTTTCTTGCTC
This sequence comes from Netelia inedita, assembly GCA_964017225.1. Classification (NCBI taxonomy): domain Eukaryota; kingdom Metazoa; phylum Arthropoda; class Insecta; order Hymenoptera; family Ichneumonidae; genus Netelia; species Netelia inedita. The sequence continues at coordinate 41,427,371 of OZ024921.1, forward strand.
TCTCTCATTCTCTCTCTCTCTCTCTCTCTCTCTCTCTCTCTTTGTATCGCACACATACACAAACACGGAGACGATGCTAATTCTCGCTGCTCGTAATTTTTGTTTTTGTTTTGTTCTCCTCCTCTTCATTTTTTGTTCGTTAGCCGGTTTGGCAGCCCGACAGTTGGTCATTCCTCGGGGCTAAATTAAAAAACATAAATTTACGGTTTGCCCCCATCCCGAAAACATTGTCCAAATCAGCCCCGGCGAGAACTTCGCTCGGGCCGTTGGGCTCGCCCATATTATCCTTTTTGTAATCACCGGGACGTGTCTCGCATTTGTCTTGACGTTTTGGTTTTCGCTCGCTTCTTATTCGAGCACGCGAACGCGAAGGTTCGACGATGTGACGAGAAGTCGCCAGAATTTGAGTGAGAGTAGGGTCCTTGATTGCAGGTACAGTAGCGGGGCAAGCGCACTTACGGAATTTATCGGCGTCGAGCCGAGTAAGAAACGAAAACGACGGACGTCCTTCACCCCGCAAGCCTTGGAACTACTCAACGCTCATTTCGACACGACTACTCACCCCTCGGGTAAGAATTACAATTTTTGCACACCCGATTTTATTTCGTCCATCGAGATGAGAAAAATTCGTTTTCTTGTGTTTATTTTTTATATAAAAAAATATGCAATTTTTTTTAACACGCTGATTCGCGACATTTCTGTTTTTTTTACGTCGATTACAGGCAACGAGATTACGATACTGGCGCAGCAATTGGGCTACGAGCGCGAGGTGATAAGAATTTGGTTCTGCAACAAGAGGCAAGCGCTGAAGAACACGGGCAACAGAACGACGGTAGGGAGCAAAGGAACGACGGTATAAGGGAGAAAGAAATGATATCGAGCGAAACAAGAAAGTTAATCAGGTAACGGGTTTTTATTTTTATTTTCTCGTACGACCGTCGGAGATGAACTCGGCACAAAGAATGAACGTCGCGTACGACAATCTTCGCGAACGCGTCGGGTGTTCCGTATTGTTTTCAATTCTCACCACTGTCGCGTCGGTAATCCGTAATTGCGCGTATCCTTCCCCCTCCATTCGCCTCTTTGTACATTTTTTTAATTTTCTTTCGTATCGAAAATTAAATCATAAAACTTGGCTTTAGTTTTTTCCTATCGCGAAAAAATTCGCCTCTTTTTCGCCGGAACTACGAACATCGTTTTTTTCCGCCAATTTTCGGAGAAATAAAAGTGGAGGTGTTGATAAACGGGGTTGGGAGTTTCACGAATAATCGTCACCTGCGAAGATTCGTCTCGTAATTGTTCTTTTTTGTTTCACAATCGGATATGAACGATCGTGGTTTTTCGCGGTCGAGTAACGTCGATGAAAAAGAAAAAAGAAAACAATAATGAGAAAAACAAAAGAGGGAAATTGAATTATACGATGCGTCTTCTCGCGCGCTACATGTCCAAAGGCCGTCCGCAAGGAAACGACGAATATCAAGAGATTACCAAGTAATACAAGCAAGCAAAAAAATACACATACAAGACGCTCACCACGCACATTGTGATCGAAAAAGAAAGAAAGAAAGAAAGAAACGTATACGCGTGTATTATCTGTAAATAGTATTGAACTCGATATTACTACTCGTAATTCGTATGTCTACATACCTATATGATTAAAAGAGGATGATGAACAAAGAAGTAAAGACGTTGAAGCAAATAGAGAGGCGACGGACGATTATTATTATGAATATTATGAACATTATTATTATTATTATTATTATTATTATTATTATTATTATTATTATTATTATTATTATTATTGTCGCAATAATAATTATTATCATTATTATTATTATTATTATTATATTTATTAAACCGAATGCATGCCGAGCCGTATTAGTTGTATGATCGTTGCAAAATGAAGCGATGATTGAACGAACGAAGGAACAAACATACAAAAATCGAAAATCGAATTAACCAAATTAATGGTCCGATCGATTTCATCTTCAGGCTCGAAGACTCTCTAGATTATCGCGGATATTTAAGCGCCGGGTGAAATCGAATGGTAAATGAAATTGCAATAACTTCCTTCGTGAAAGTATGCTACGAACGAATGTAGAGGAAAACAAAATTTACCCCCCCCCCCCCCCCCCCCCCCCCGACTCACGTAAGCTTGTGTCTAATCTCGCGGAGGAGATATACGCGATGACTTGAAGAAAACAAAATATAAAAATAAATATGGCGACAGAGGGAGTGTAGTAGCCAGAGGAAGTGAGAGGGAGAGAAAGAGAGAGAGAGAGAGAGAGAGAGAGAGAGAGAGAGAGAGAGAGAGAGAGAGACGTTGAAAAATTATTTAGTTTCCCGAACACTAGTCCGCAATTGGCGCCTTCCAAGGTTCTCATCACGTGGGCGACTGGTAAACCGATCGTTTGCATCAAAAGTTTTGGCCTGCCATCGAAATATTTGATTCTTAAACAAATAGAAAGGAGAAGGCGAAAAATAGAGAAAATAAACAATATGGTGGAAAAAGCTTTTGTATTTGGGTGATGTCTCGGTGACAATGGGCTGACAAGTATTCTCTAGAATTTCGCACGTAGCCTCGCATGATATTAAAAATAAACTACACGTTTGAAATAAAAAAAAAAACAAAAATAATATTCAATGAAAAAAAAAACTAAAAAAAACATTCGTAATATCTGTACTTGCAAACTCCCGTAAATTTGAGCTTCATAATGTCGAATTATACTACGAAGAGGGGAAAAAAAGAAGTAAAAAAGGCGAAAAATAAGATAAATACCACAAACTACCGCATAGTCGAAGCACCGACGTGAATAGCCTGTATATAATAAAGAAAAGAAGAAGAAAAACACACAACACATACACACTCACACTCACACACGTACACTTAGGCATTGTAATATTGAGGTATCTTTTAATAATTAAACAAACAATAGCTATAAAATAGCTAGACTCGTGCAAAGAAAATTTACATGGTTGAAGATAAATGTTTTCTTTTTTCTTTGGCGTATGTGCATATACGGCGCATCGAAGATATTCTCTTTAGAACGAAGAAATAAAAATTGAACATAGCGACGATGTTCGTGACGAAGAAATAAACAAAACAAAAAAAAGAAGAAAGTTGTATTATAAAGATAGACGAGGCGATATTCAAAATTCAAAATTTTGATCCAAATCACGTCGAGACGTATGTTGTCCTTTTGATAATGAAAAAAAAAACAAATGTTTGTACAGAGATATTCCGGTTATTAAATTTTGTTATGAAAAAAAAGTGCGGAGAGAGAAAGAAAGAAAGAAGAGAACGAAAGAATAAAAATAAATTGTAGAGATCATGTGTATTTTCTTCGTGACATTATATCTAGTGGTTATTATGAGAATATCAACGTGAGTATTATATAAAAAAATAAAAAATAAAACAAAAAATATACAAACAAATGTGAATTGTATTCGTGAGTGTCATATTTCTAAGGAAGATAGATCCACGGGCTAATGTTTCATCGCAGTTCCCATGCAAATTTTGCTCTCCAGACTGACGTCAAACACAACATATTCACTCTCGAACAACAATCTATCGAAATTATCCGTTACGACAGCCTGACGAATTGTTATTATATACATATGCATATACATACACACACACACACACATATATTTCAATAAATATATATATATATATACATTATATTATATATATTCATCAACTTCCGGTAAATAAAGAGGAAACTGTTTCTGAAACATTGCCCAGCGAAACCAAGGTTCCTACTACGTTTTATAAAATGTAATAACTAACTTTACTGCGAAATTTGAAATGTAAATACGTCGCCCGAGTTGAGCTAGTATTCACGATGCAATCAGCAATTTAACGACGCTACGAAATAAAACAAAAAGAATAAAAACAATTAAATGAATTAAAAAAGATAAGGAACAAGAAGCAAAAAGAAACGAAAGACGACGCAACAACTGACGCAAAAAAAAAGAAAAAGGGTTAACCCGTATAATGGAAAGTGGAGTGTCGCAACGAGAGAAAAAAGAAAAAAAAATAATACAGAAAGCGATCGTTGTCTCGTTGTTGTTTTCGAGACGCTCGATTTTTTGCGGATCGAGCTTGTAAAACTGAAAAAAGATGCGATCGATCTCGAGGCAACCACGGTTCGTTCGCTGCGAATCGGAAAATTCAGCACATAAGTATACAATTAGGATAAACGCCGTAGTTCTAGTTTGAATGTTAGCGCCTAGAAACGATGTAACATTACGATACGTATTTAATGAAAAAAATACAACAACAAAAATATATAAATTTAGTCATTAAGCGAATACCTGTGTAAAATCTAGTAGGTGTCCACAAGAATAAAATAAAAACTTATATTGTGGTACAAATCCTACACGAATGTCGATGAAATTTAATGAATACGTTCGAAGTCTCGAAATCGTTCGATCGTCGGTTACAAAGACTCGCGATGTGGCACGAGTTCAAAATCGGACTTTTCTGCAATGATTCTCTTGATCCTTCCGGTATACTCAATGATACCGTATCCCGTAATTCCAAGACCGAGAAGTCCGATTAAAATGTAGAGCTTGATGTACGTGCAGAGATAGGGACTGTAGGCGTACGCCACCACCGAACCGGTCGCTTCCCACAGACGGAAATTCGAATACGCCGCTTCTTCCATACCGGGGAACAGTATTCCGCTCAATGCTACGTGGAACAGAATATAGAATGTGTTTTTATCGACAGTTGTCACAAAATGTCCGAATATACGGTTTATTTTTAAACCACATGTTTCTGCGATGTAACCCGTTCTACTTTACCATCAGCTGGTAAATTCATCGATTCACCATGTTCACGATTATGTTTTGTTGATAACGCGCTAAGGTAAACTAGAATGTGAGAATACCATCGATACAATATCGAGATCCCTTGTGTATCTACCCATGGGAAACGCTTTCGTTATCATTCCTGTCGCAAAACTACCCCAGCATGAGAAGGGATGTATACCAACGGCGGTACCCAACGTTAAACAAAGTTGAACCCCTGCAACCGACGCAAGGTTTTACTCACCGTTGATTTGAACGAGCCAGATAGCGTCGCATATGCCCCACAATCCTGACATGAGGAAGAATATCAGCCCTTGTTCCGGGGTCGGTTTCCAGAACAGTAGCGTTATTATTATCATCAGATGTAGAAGAAAGGCGAACATCATAACGGGGATTCTACCCGTAACTTTGACGACCGACCCAGTCGTCAATGCAGCTATTGCATTAGCGACTCCGTAACATATCATGACGTAGCCAATGTTACTGATACCCCAGGCGCATGAAACGAACGACTGGAAAACGAACGGAAAACCTTCATGGTATTTCATATATACATATAAACATTTCGCTTCTGCATCGACGAGTCGTAGAAAACAGATGGGTTGGAACGTTAGGTTCGCTATACTCATACGCATTTTCAAAGTACGCGTTATGATGTTCGAGAGTGGAGAGTGATGTAAAAGTGATGGATAAAATCTCGAAGTCTCTATACCTCTCTATACTTACGGCATTATAGTCGGCAAACAAAAATGCCTGTTCTGCTCCGATAAACATCGTTATCGGTAGAATGAGGAGCTGACTCTTCTCCTTCAACAATTTCAACGTGACAGCCAACAACTTGAGACCCGTTTGCCCCGTGGCCGATCCAGTTCTTCCTCTGTCGTATCTGAGAACAGAGTGTCCATAGGAATAGTTTCTTTTTAATTCTGGTCGTCGTTTAGCTTCACACAGGCTTCTGTGCTCTCTGCACTTTACACTGCCTTTTTTCCATACTTGACACGAAGAGCCTCATTATCTTTTGCACGTCTTTACTACCCGGGTGTTCCATTAACCGTTTCTAGTATAATGCTGTTGGAGTACTATCGTTTTTATCGCATCATCGGCCGCATTACGATGGTCACCGAATTCGATCTCGGATTATCCGGATGATCTTATTGATAGTATAGAAACAGTCGAGCTTATGATGTATATGTATACCCACGGGTTTTACGACGTACTCATTTTCTGTATTAGGATCTCAAAGGGGTGGACGATCATGACGTGAAAGAAATGGACAGACGTATGGGAATATTGAATTATCGAGTATTCGTGGAATGGACGGATAATGAATCATTCCGCGGAGTCTCCAACTGGGAGAAAGGGCTTGACCCTAAGCTATAGGGTCACATAACCGATAGCTATTCGCATTCATCCGGATCAGCCTTATCTGCATTCCATAGTTTGTTCCGGAACTTTCTGGCTCTCTCTTAAGCATAGGAAAGTCCGTGAGTGCGAGGATAATTATTTTATTTTATTTTCACCATGATAATCGACCCCTGGTCGTTAATTCGGTTCAACTACTAGCCATCTACGAATCGTTGGAAACTTACCTCGACAATGAATCGACTCCAAAAGCCACGATCAAAACCGCTCCTACCATGCACGCCAAGTAAATCCCGGAAATGAGATGAATCCTTTCCGGTGGCGGGGGCTGTAAATTTGGATTTTCCGTCTCGCTGGCGGTAACGCCGCAGAAGTTGGCGCCACATGCCTCAGCGACGATCGAACTGTTCAGGGTGATATTAGCCGGTACGACATCCATTCCGTAAGACAGCACTGCAATAAAGGCAAACCCAATAAATAACCACTCCTTCTACTCAACTCTCAAATAGACAGTTAATCTCAAGCTCTAAATCTCGTTGTGCAATCTTGATGGTAAGCTCGCGATCATTAATGAATGACCTCCCTGGACCTTAGGATAAGCACCATTTACTCGTTGCTTGTAAATATCATCATTATCGTTTTATGGACTGATAAAGCCGTTTATCATCATCGAAGAGGTGTGTCATGCAACTTAACAAGGTCACATCGAATCTATGTTATGCCATAATCAATGCGCTTATCCAAGTCCCATTATCCATTCCAGCAATACACTACAGACGCAGACGTGAATATATTATTTCACGGTAATTACAGTCTCATCAATGAATACCTTACGTCTGCTAATTTACCATGTAAGTTCAATCTTCAATATCGTTTTATCGACGTGTTGCAATGCACGTATGGTATCCACACGAATATAAAAATATCTTTGAGTTTTTAATTCAATCGTCGATCCGTAACTAATGCTCTTGATTAATCATTTCTCCCTCCTCATAAATCTCCTTCTCTCTCCCTCCCTCTCTCTCTCTCTCATTCTAGTAATTATATGCAGCCCCGCTACGTATCGATTGCACGAGCAAGATTCGTTTCGTACATGCTCATTCATTTTTTTTTCATGACATCACGTGTATGCACGATCGTCGAACGAACCGAGAAGCGTACAAAAATGTATATAAAATGCGAAGCACATACCCGCGGACGAAATGAGGTTTCCCCAGACCTGAGCCATCTGATAGAACATGAAGAACAGCCCGAAGAATCTCGTGACGAGGACATCAGCACCTAGATCGGAGATGGTGGCGTATGCTTCGGAGACGACCGTCAGGTAAGTGCACTTTGCGCACCAGAGCGGTCCACCCCCAAGGCCAACGGCCAATCCAGCTGGTATCATCGTATAAAATTTTGGATAGAATTGGGCTGCGATAAACGGCATGTAAGCGGCGAACGTCAAAGATATCGTCCATTTGCAGCCGAGCCAGCTGGAATAAAATATGGATTTTACTTCGGTCGCCCTGCTTGGTGAAATTAATGGTACGCGGGGAAAACACAACGCCGTTAGAGAGCACGAGGATTAATTTCATTTCGACAAAATGGCGAGATGAAAGACCAGGAACGAGAAATTAATAGCTCACGAGGACCACCAGCGTGTTCATTCGGGCGATAAAGATTGTCATCGACGTTATATGACTACATATGTATATAAACGTGATGCATGGACTTGTTATAATTGGATTATCTGGCTCGCCATTCGGTCGACGTACGAAGCTCTCAATTGCTCCGAGTTCTTTTTTATACACCGACACCGAGACAATCTTAGTCCACGTGTTAAAGCAAATGAGATTCTTGAAAACTTGGTAGGAGGGTTGAAGGTGTCACAATTTATCTCTTCCCGTTGAATAACGAGAGGGTCTTCGAAGCTCCGTGGTAAGAATATTCGTTGGGGCCGATCCTCCCAAGGCTGGTAGATGTGTCCGTGGTGTAAGAGAGTTCTTTCGACGATGTAGGCGAGCTTCGTGCGACGCCAGGCTTATGAATTTCTTTGATTAATGATTTGTGATCTTGAAAGCTGTTCGGGTTTCGACTCGACCTTGATATCAGAACTTTGAGCTTTTGGCCCGTAAGAACATTTTGACGGTTGGAAATCAACCGGAGTCTTTCGATCGACGTTTGCGTTCGTGACTGGGTGTCTTTCAACGTGGAAGTGGGGCGACTCATCTCTCACGTTGAATGACACGAGGTCGTTAAAGCCAAACAATGTAACAGGGGCTCGTTGTAATCACGAGCGAGAAAGCCCACGAACGATATCGGCGATTGATAATTTCAACCCACCCAACAAAATCGACAATCGTTTTCGATCGTCGTTCACGGGTTTAACCTCGTGCAGTACCTCACCTTATCATCAGTACCGGCAAAAAAATGTTGCTGAAAATGAGACTCCCGTAGATCGCAGCCAGTGTAAACGTGCCTAACGACTCGTCGGCGTTCACCGAACTCTGAAGATTGCTCGCGCCCATAAAAGCGGTGAAGTGTACCATAAAAGCGAGCCCGATCATCAGGATGTTCTTCATTATTCGCCATCTCTCAGATGGCTCGAATCTAGCACCACCTGTTCCTACACTGACGAACTGACTCTTGTCTCCCTTTGTCGCTGCCATTTTTTTTCAAAGTTCTACGATACAGATTCTCACACCACGCACCACAATATAACACTCGGCAAAAATATCTCTTATCGACGAATCGTAGTCTCGACTATCTTCGACGATTTATATCGATATTGAAATAACGATCGAAACGCTTTTATTGCAAAATAATTGATTTTTTTTGTAATCGACGGACTGCACTCTTCGCAATTTAATTGACTTTTTAAACAACAAGTTCGCGCAACGCAACGTGTCTCAGTCGTGATTTCCCGTCAACTCCCGATATATTCGTATTCGCTCATTTACGTCTTGACCGCAGCTCGCGTCTCGTTTCTTTTTCCACCGATAATAACGATTTATGTTTCTCCGCGAATACGATGTCCAAGCACTCGATGAATAACAGAGGGGAATATCATCTCGCGGGAGACTCGAAGATTAGCGGCATCGTAAACGTCGTAAGGAGCGAACGAGTTGAGGAGAGTTCCCAACGTTGACGTTCTATTATTGTCCACGTTTTATATCGTATGCTCAAGACGTTATCGCTATGGATATATCGTCGAGTTGTTCCCAGTCTCGTACCTTCGCCAACAACTTCATGACAACTTGTTCTGCAACTTGGAACGCCCGCATCTCACGTAAATCGACGTGACTATGATCCGCCTTGTGTCGAACCACTCGACGAGTTTACCTGCAACATTTAAACACCTTGAATATCTGTTATCCAATAAAACAATTATACGGTCAATCGTATCCGCCGAGGGTCAGTGCGAAGTCGTTGAATAAAATATATAGTCGCCTGTCGTCGATAACGTCATAATTAATTAGCCCGATTTGGCTCAATTTTCAAAGATATTACACGTTGATTATTTCCAACTCGAAAGGTTAAGAATTTTTCCCTCATAACTACACTTCGTTTGAAACTTGCAATCGGGGCCAAGCCCTCGCGTATCATTCGAACGATCGCTATCTATGGAGATTTACGGTGGAGGGGTACAGGGAGTCGAGCGAGGAGGGCGGTGGGGGGACAGGGGTTGGAGAGGGGCAATGGTCCTTGACTCAATTGACGGACGGGACTACGTCGCATTACACACGATCATAAACGGTGAAGCAACGTGATCGAGTGATACTCTTCTCGCTGTATAATAACGGTATTTTATGACACACTACACTTTCATTGCATCAAACCCTCTTGTATCTATATATCGACGTACCCTCCGGAATAATAGTATTTAGATTTTAAAATCGTGTTATAGCGTCGGTCGAAGATTTGAGAAAAATTGTCGAGCATGTATTTTCGGGGCTAATGAAGTTTGCGTTAAAACGAAACATAAATTAATTAACCCCCTCCTTCTTCAGTGAGTGAATTAAATTATCGAAGTGCACGCACGTGTTGTCGATCGGCTCGCTTGCATTATCGACATGGGGCGAGAGCTGTATTTTTATGTACAGTGAGTAACTTTAATATTCGGACACTATAAGATTTTTACTGTAATACGTAATAACTTTATTTAAAAAAAAAAAAAAAAAAACTGATCAAAGATTATGATGACGTATACCCTTAATAAACAATGGTGTAAGTTTCATTCACGTACCTTACACAATTTGTTAAATATTACGATTTAAATAAAACATTGTCCGATTTTCACGTTACTTTAATATTCGGACACTTTGAGAAACTACTTATTTTTCGGCTGGTTTTTCTTACAATACCTGCTTTAATATTTTGTTGGGTAGCCATCCTGCTTTATCACCTCTTGCAAACGCTGCTGCATGTTATTAATAATTTTTTTTAAATATTCAGTACTTAAAATGTTCCATTCTTCTTTTAAACGACTTTTCAACATTTCTTTGGAAGATATTGGTGTTGTCCGAATTCGGCGCTCTAGTTCATCCCATACATTTTCGATGGGGTTAAGGTCAGGTGATTGAGGCGGTGGTTGCAAAACTTTCGGGCAATTGTACAGCAAATACTCCTGCACAATGCGTGCCTTATGTTTCGGATCATTGTCCTGGTAGAACTTAAATGAGTTTAAAATCCCCATTTTTGTAGCACTTTTGTGTAAATTGTTTTTTAATATGGTCAAATACAAATTTTTGTCCATAATCTTGTCGATGAAAACTAATTCGCCCGGTCCGAAAGTCGAAATACAGCCCCAAACCATTACACTGCCACCTCCGTGTTTTACGCTCGGCCGAAGATTTTTAAATTTAAACTCTTCGTTTTTTTTTCGCCACACCATCCTTCGTCCATCTGACCCAAAAATATTAAATTTACTTTCGTCCGTAAAGATGACATCGTTCCACCATGTTTCTTCCTTCAAAATTAATTCTTTCGCATAAGTCAGTCTCTTCTTTCGATTCTTTTCACTCACGTATGGTTTCTTTCTAGCCACTCTTCCATTGTAACCGCTATTTTTTAAGGGTCTGCGAATCGTTTGAGGGTGTACGCTCTTTCCAGTCTCGTTGAAAAGCTCTGTTGCCAATTTTGGCGCACTGAGCGTAGGGTCTTTCTTTATTTTTCTTAATAATTTTCTCTCATCGCGAGCGTCCAACTTCTTCGGTTGGCCTTTTTGGGGTATAGAATCTATACGATCCTCACACTTGAAGCGTTTCACAATATCGCCCACGGTACTCTTGCTTATGTTGAGCAGAGTAGCAATTTCCCTATACGATTTTCCATTGGCATTATGATAGATGACAAGTTGCCGTACATCAAAACTCGTATTCGCTTTGCGAGGCATTGTAGAGGTGTATTGCACGACGATCGACAAAGAACTGATGAAATAAGGCTTAATCTAGTATCATTGTACCCTTGACTAGATTTGTAAACAAACATTGTTCTCTAACTCGGAGTAACTCGGCTCGAATATTCTAAGAAGCGCTACATTGTAAAGTGTCCGAATATTAAAGTAACGTGAAAATCGGACAATGTTTTATTTAAACCGTAATATTTAACAAGTTTTGTAAGTTATGTGAATGAAACTTACACCATTGTTTATTAAGGGTATTCGTCATGATAATCTTTTATTAGTTTTATTTTTTATTTTTTTTAGATAAAGTTATGACCTAAAACAGTAAAAATCTCATAGTGTCCGAATATTAAAGTTACTCACTGTATATAATTTTATTATTATACATTATTCACCGATTGTTTACGAGCGATAACGAAAACACGAGTACGTAGTACCATAGTGATTTTTACTCGGAGTCAATTTCAACCGATCGTCCGACGATACGCGTTATCGTTCGATCGATTTTTCTCGAGGGTAAATACCACAACAAAGTTTTGTTTACGTGTTTAATTTTTCAAAATTTTTGATAACAACGTTCGAGTATTAACAATTCAGGAATATTTCAATCCACGAGTCACAAAAACATAGACACGTACACACTCTCTTCAAGTTCGTTCGAAAATACGACCTGTTGCGATATAATAATTCTCCGCTTCAAAGTACACGTCGGCCGTCATATCAGTGTCGACGACGTCGTCATCAACGTTGGCGCGTTGGCCGTAGGGCAGAATGCAAAATTCATTCACGCGCAACACGCTTTCTCGACGTCATACACGCACACACACACACACACACACACACAAACACACGTCAGGATTAATATTCTCGAGGCGAAACGTTGGGTTTTGTCAAGGTTCTTTCCCCGTAATTTTATTTATTCGTTTTTATTTCGTTGTCTCGTTCCCACCAACCGCGATTTTCAATGGACAATGGTCGGTCCCGCGACCAGAGTACCGTACAAAGGAAAGCCAGTGGACGGGAACAAAAATCCAGGAAATTCGTGGCAGCTAATGTGCATTAGCCCAGTTATTCGCGAATTTCGCATTTTTTCCTAGCTCATGCCCAAATGCGAGAGCTACGAGTGTAACGTATAAAGCAATTGTACCAGAACGTACATAAATCATGACGACCAAGCGCATCGATATAGCCATTACTATATATTTTTTTATCCTCATCTCGCTATATACCTATTTCCTTCGTGACAATTTTGCCGAATCAAATATCCAGGATGGTTTCGCGAAGTGTAAATAGGGGAAAACCCAGATCGTCGACAGTTTCAAGGAAACGCGTTGATTCATTTTGTTTTTCAACCTCGTCGCGTTACGATCGTTTGCATTCAACGAAATGTTCGTCTCGCATATACCACTCGCTTCGTAAAAATGTGAAATATTGTAATAAAACAACGTCGATGTACTTCGCGGGAGGGACGACGAGTCGCGGGAGAGCGACCGAACGATTTCCGCCAGAATTAGTTATTCTCATGGCTAATTGACTTCGCCACCAGTTGTTATTGCATCAACGATTAATAACCGGTGTCTCGTCGATGCGTGTGTGTGTGGATGTGTGTGTGCGTGTGTATGTGTCTGTATGTGTGGGTTTGTGTTTATGTGTGCGTGCCCGTGGCACGAGCGCTAACGCGCTTAAAGATCTTTCCATCGTACGGCCTTGGAACGATATCACACTCGGCACCTTTCACACGAGGCAGTGCCCCACGGCAGGAGATTGTACATGATATACCTTCCTGGATCGGTGCTCAATTCTGCATCGCCCCAAAGTAATGGAACGCCGGGAGGAGAAACGAAAAAAAAAATACTCTTTGCCACGGGGCATTATTTCCAATCGATGTAATAAACTATCGGGGTCATTTGTGTGCGACACGCGGCACGCAGCCTGGAGTCAATACGATACGAGAGTGGCTCGTTTCTTTGACGCAGAAACGCGAATATCGATCGATATCGTGAACAAAAAAAAAGAATTAAAAAAAAAATTCAACCGTGAGAAATTGTTTTGTTTCATCGAAGAATTGTGAGGAATCGCTGTGAATAAATTATTGCCTCAACGAGGAGTTTCGAAACACGAGGAAGAGATAAAGAATCGGATATTACGTGTTTATTCTCAACTGGAACGAATTGGTTTTACCAATTGAAATGTTAATCGCCCTGAGAAACCGAGATGCGAAAAGGAGACGGGGAACCGGAGAGGAAGTATATTTCTTCTTCTTCCTCAGCACGTGGAGCTTCGATACGTGTGTATATATATATATACGATGAAGATCTGGTTTCCATCTCGAGCTAGCTTGACTTCGCGTCTCAACGAAACCATCAAGCGCGTTAACGTAACGAGATTTCTATTGTAATAAGAAAACTCGCTACCTGAAGATGGAAAAATACAATTACACGATTTTCAACCCCTCCCCCAAACCCTCCCGCCCCTAGCCGACCACGTTACGATTCGTCCATTTCTCCCTTGGGCTACGTTCCCCCTCGAACGTCGAACGATTCGCCGATAAAATGGTCGACGAATTTATTCTTATTATTCAAACGCCCGCGTTGCGAATGTAAATTACGATTCGAAACAGAGAACGAAGCATAGCGGTTAATGTATCGAGGTACATATTGAGCGGTTGGGAAAATATTCCACGCAGGAGGAAAATCGGATCGTTTTTTTCCTGCTACGAGTGTCGGAAATCAAACAGAATCTTGATAATGTAAATCGTCGTATATTCCGTAACGTTGCGTAATTGATATCTCGGTACGATTTTTAATCAAATCCTATTACGTTGAGATCGAAGATATCTCATTGTACGATTTATGAAAAATTTGAAAACTATTAATCGGGCTAATACTATTTTCGTAATATGCGATACGAGAGTTGTGTGCACAGCTTGAACGCATAGCGGATCAAGGACTGGTAGATCGATAACCAGTTATATCGTGGCGTGTCTATATCAAAATTAAAGACTCGTAATATTCACGTACGTCGAGTAAATACGAAGTGAACCAACGACACGATCAACGCACACGCGATTCGAAGGGATTGGTAACGAAGGTCATTTCGCATACCGAAAATACGAATTATTGAATAAACGACATTACGCTATTATAGGGTGTAGTTTACATCGGGAGGGGTGAAACACGTATCGATATGGTTAATCGGAAATGTTTTGTCGTTTATCTCCGGAAAACGAAAAGCTTTGTCCAACGTATATATTCCGCGTATATACAGTTCTGCGATACGAACAATATTTCGAAAAGGTAAACCTTATCACCGCACTGGAAATGTATGAATGCACGTCCATGTTGCACGAAAGAGAAATATCGAAATGTTGACTCTGCATTTCGGTGTCCAGACTTCTCCGATTGCGCACGCCAGCACAGCTCAATTGCATACCGATAATAATTAATTAATTATACGTAATTAAATATCATTCTCGAAAGATAATATTTTATCTCGTGCGAAATAAAACGATATTTTCATTTGATAAAAGTGATTAAGGTGTTAATCAAGCTATTTACGAATCAGCTTATTAAAATTAGCTCATTAATATTCAAACGAGAATAAATTCACATCCTGTCGATGGATTATTGACCGTTTTGGGATTACTTAAACGATCGCTTTAAATTAAATAATTAATTCATTATTTTGCGTCGTAATAACTCACTGTATTTTTGCAAAATAAATATTCCTTCGTCAGTATCACAAAAATCCTTATATTTTTTTGTATGTCGCACCCGTGATTAAAATATATCGTAGTAACGTTCAAGATGGAAAGTGTATCATATCACCGTGCGAGAGCAAGTCAACGCGCTGAGATATAAACGTGACTGGTACACGCGCGATTGAATGACCGAGGTAACTCTCGTCAACTCTCCATTCCCCACCCACTGAAAATGTACCATTCCTTGCTTCAAGCTCTCGTGATTAATCCTGGCGGACGGGCCCGATATTGTCTCGGCAATGATACTTCGTTCCGATCGTTATCTCGAGTTAAACATATCCACGATGTATCGAGAATTGAACCAGCCACACTGTTTTTCTTATCTCGATTTTACACGAGAAGATCATCGAAATTTTATCCTCAATCAACGATATTAAGTACGAATCTAGCATGGCCGATCATTCGACCGTTATTTACCTCAAATTACAAGCATTTTTTAAAAGCTTGTTAAAGCTCGGTACGCTGGAGAGAAAAAATTCACCAAATTTGGGCATGACAATCAAAGTGTCGAGAGGATGAAAAAAAGAAAAATTACTTCGTAAATTTTCCGAAGAATAAATAATACAACATTAATCACAATCAATAATAAGAATTTGCGTCGATCGACTCCGGAGCTTTAGTAAAAGCGATTACCGTATTTCCGTCATCTTGTGAATATTAATTTTCATTTTCTCGTTTTTTTATAACCCCTCGTAAAACCCACCTTCGAACATCCTCGCTTCTGGACTATATATTGCGACGGGTATATTTACATTATACCGGGTCGATCAATGCTATCGTCGCGCCATTATTCACGCGATCCATTGGAAAAACTTGACAGCGACTGTGAACGAAACTTTCTTCATTACCCACCTATGTATCGGGCGAAAACGCTCGTGAAGATCACGTTGGGTTATTCGAGGACTTACGTTCGCGCCAAGTTGACAACGTACGCGTTATATCCGTCGTTGTCGAAGTACAAAAACTTTTCACGCCGAAGTTACAATTTATAAATGGCTTATTTCACGAAAGTTTTAGTTCCTGGAACGATCAATCTATACTTGCAATTTTCCTTCGAAAAACCGGCATTGCATATTTACCAGAGTGGATGACAAATAGGATTTTTTTTTATTCTCGTGCTTCTTGCCCTTGGCTGGTTCGATCTAGAACGATCGTTACGTTCCAGACGAAACGTAATCGGTGAAGTTTATTATTATTTTTTGATTATTACAATTTCGGAGATTAATCGACGAATCGATTTATTTTGATATAAATCGCGTGGTCTTGTGTATACGAATATTTCGCTTCGTTCGATCGGTATAAGAACTTAAAGGAAAATTTGGGTACGACGATAATGGCGAATCAAGCGTCGTGGTGGGGAGTAGCTTGATCATGGCCTACTTTCGTATTCATGGGCTGGTTTTCCATAACCGACTTTGCGTCAGGGATAATGATGGATTGTCGGAGGTTTCCGCAGCTTATAAACCTAAAACCAGGAGGGACAGAAATGAAAGGCGATGATCGTTCGGTAGCTACGGTTATTGCCCGTCGGTTGATCGTGCAAAACAAGCGAAAGCAACATTATCACATGCCAGAAGCGATTTTGCTACGGCGTGACTATTATACAGCCTCGATCAAAATTAGATCAACGCTTCGAACTTCGTCACACGAGTAAGACCCTTAAACTAATCGAAGTTTCGGAGACGCGAGTTAAACACCGACAATTTTTTACGTTCAAAACTTACCCTTTTTTGTTTTTTTGAAGTTTACATCATCCATCTTGTAGTGAAGTAAAATTAGACTTAAACGATCGCTTACGAGCCAGTCAATATTCTTCGTATGCAAACGACGTCGTAAAGGAAAGAAAAAAAATCCAAAAAGATGCAAAAGAAAAATAGAAAATGAGACAAACGATAAACCGTTTTTACGATAATTTTGTATAGTTTGTTTTTATTTTTTAGCCGTACCTATTATGCAAATAGGTCGTTCCTGGCGCGTGAATCTGGGCATACAAAAACCGGTCTGCGTCAAATACCTCGCGCGTTCCTTAACGTAAACGACTCGAACCATAAGTTTCCATAATCAAAAAGTTTTGGTGCGCTACAGACGCCTGGGATAAACCGTCAGCTTCAATAACCGCAAAGGGCGGCCAAGCTGTGGAAAATACGTTGAGGAAGATGTTACGAACTCTCGGTACTTCGCGTCTATGGATACACATACACACACATATATACATAGATATAAAGGTGTACCAAACTTCGTCCAGCTTTCCGCGTTTCGGTGAAATATCACGTACATGCATCTGCGCCGTTTGAAACAACAGCGAACGATTGAGATTCTAATCTACGATCTCAACTATACAAAAACAGTCGAGGATACTACGTCGCGTCCGGATAACTAAGACTCAGCTTCGTCCTATCAAGAAACAGTTTCTACATATATCACGCCCTGGCTCGTCACGCGGTTCGCGTAATTCAAGAATTGTCTTCGATCGGTACCTACGGAGAAAGCTGAATTCTTCCGTACGAATGCATCTCACGAGGATACAAACGAGAAAACATTTAAATTTATTGCAAATTCTTGAGTTACGTCGACGTGAAATTTTGGATTTTTCTGAATTTTTTTCACAGCTACGTTTGGTCAATGATAGACGCGTAGGGTAATATAAATTTCTGTATCGTTCCTGCGTATATTCGGAGTATCGAGACGTTCGTATGACGACGGTAATAAAGCACAAGGGGGTTGGACGAATCAGGATTGGAACTGTCGCGACGGAAAGGGGTAAAAGGGCAACGTCGTCCGAGAATTGCCGGTCGTTTTTCCAGACTGTCAGCGACGTCTCCGTTTCTCCTGCTCGTTCTTCTTTTCACCCTCTCTCCACCCCTTTCCAACGTATAGAAAATATGTTTTGCTCGGGGGTGGTTACGACGATGGAATCGAGGAAAAATTGTCCAAATGTTTTTCGTTTCGTTTTTTTTTATGTAGGGGCGGGGGGTTGGTAGGCCGAGTTGGCATCATCTCGCAACTTTACCCTCGATAAAGTCACGTGGTATATCGAAAAACGCGCGATATACCCCGATGACCTGTTTCGTTCGACGGATGAGAAATTTCACGAGCTCCTCCACCCCAACCCCCCACGCCCCTAAAACGACGGTCAATTTTATCGTACGTTATACTAAACTTCGATTTCGTTATGTAGATATCTTTGAGTCGCGAGTCTTAGACGTGAAAGCACAGACCTTGTAAAATTTTCCGCCGTGCGAGAAATCATCGTGCGTCGTTCGATATTACAATCAACGACTACGATTCAGTTTGGACGACCTAAGCTGCGTACGAACGCGATAAATTTAGTCTTCGACTTCTACGAGCTTAATGATTAAACGTTCGTTCGATCGAGCTTTTTTTTTTCTTCTTCCTCTTCTTCTTCTCATTTGTCGCCGTCGACAAAAGCTTTAAACGGTAAAAGTAAAACAAATGTTTCGATAGTGAGTGTTCTCGGGACGTGGAATGAAAAAGAAGGCTCTTAAGGGGCTTATTCCGTGGTTGGAAAAATCTTTAAAAGTATAAGATTCATTTCGCTCCTTGCTACTTGGCAGATTTCGTCTTTTCTTCTTTCTCTCTCTCTCTCTCTCTCTTTCTCGCTTCGTTTTTTTTTCGATTTTTCAGCAATAATGAAGCTCCTTAAGTCCTTTCAGCTCTTGTCGTTTCTTATCGCTTCCGGTAGAAGCCGAGCCGAGCCGAGCCTCATCTTCTTCTTCTTCTTATTCTTCCATCTCCACGTCTTCTTCTCTTCCGAAGAACTTCCTCGCCCAAGACGTGAAACATTATGGGCGAGAATATCGCTGGTGCGGAGAAAATGCCCCGCAGGATGGCTAGTGTGAGCGTTGGAGAGATTTCATTTCTTGCGATATGCACACAATTCCCGGTAAGCTCGAGAGAATTCTCAAAAGCGTGTATATACGCCCTAGGGCGGACGCTCGTTAAGGGTGAAGTGTGTTTCCTAAATCAGAAGTACATACCCGTGACATACGTTTTCCTGCTCGTTCTGGGAACAGGCCGAGAAATGGGTATATGCGTTATGGTCGACCCGTCGGCTTCCCGCGGAAGAAAATTGAAGTCGAAATTGCCAACTCTCTCTCTCTCTCTCCACTCCTTTCTCTTCTCCGCTTCGCGCGAAAATATAACGAGTGATTTAACATTTTTCTCGTTATACGTCGAAACCGAGTTCCTTGATTTTTTTTTCCCAAAAAGAATTTTTTTGTTTTGGTTTCTTTTTTCGTAGTCATAAATCCGCGCACGGTTGTTACACGCGCGGCGAGAGACTCGATCGGCTACACGTGAAATCTTTTGCATCTTTCCGTTTGCATGAATAATATAAAGAGCTACGTTGCATATCGAAATAGCGAGTGAGAGAGAAAGAGAGAAAGGGAGAGAAAGGGAAGGCGAATGCAGAAAAAAGGAGGAAGATCGGTGGCTTTGAGTGATGAGTATCGCGTGTGATGGGGAGAAGCCGCGGAAGTATTTCCCCGGCTTTTTGTGCTCGCCTTCTCGACATACTTATCGACGAAGGAGAGAAGATCACGTATGGAGACGAACATCGACCGGAACAGCATTGAATGCAAGGGGTGGATGCTGCGAGCATCTATACTTCATCCCTCTACCTACCCTCGTGTTTCGTCTCTCATGAATCTTAATGAAATCCGCACTGTCGTGAGACATTCTACGTGACGTCGCGCGATTGTTATACAGGTAGAAACCCGATACGAACAAATTCTTCGTCAACGAAAAATTCGCCATTGTGTGTTCGTGTGTGTGAAAAAAAATGTTTGTTCCAAGTAGTAGCTTGAACGAGAAGCTATATCGGATAGCGACAATAAAAATTCGCGTATGATACATTTTAACGAGTTCCGGGCCAATTTAGATTCGTCCAATATATTTTTGAGCACGATCCTGTATGAGAACGAATCGAATTTGCTGACAGTCGCATCTGTTACAACGAGGTAGAAGTAAAATCGTACGTTTGAGTCGGACGAACGTTTGTCGACACAAGTTGCAAGAATATGTGAATATATCAAATATCGTAGCGTCGGTGGCACGCGAAACGTCAGATTCGGGTAAATAAAAGTGTGCACATTGATACAAACGTAAGGGCATATTTTAGTTTCGCCTATGCGGATATTCCTTTTTCGTATATCTTCGTGTATATATTGCAACGTTGAATGCGAATGTCGTCTACGAGGATAGATAGAGAAATAACATACGAGACTGATATTGCACGATCAAACAACAAATATATGACAATTCGTAATATCCACGGGAATAAATACGACGCGACAACGTTTTAGTAAGAGAGAAAGAGAGAGAGAGGAACGAAACGAGACGAATGAAAATAAAAACAAAGCTGGCTACGATTGAAAAAGATACATCGATATTTAAATTCCTCTCTCGCGAACTATTTGGATTACTCGATAAAAAATAAAAAATAAAGTGAACTCATCGATTGGCCCGATCGCACGAACTTTGGTCCTTCGATACGATGTTATTCCCGTTTTTCACGAAATCGGTCAGTTTACTTCATGTAACCCAAATTGAAACGAGTGGGGAACCCTTTATCGGGAATCCGTAAATTTTCGGGCACCTCGTAACGGCTGCAACGGTACTCGGAAGTAGAAGGGCAAAAAAATTTATCGTCGATTCCCTTACTCCGACTTGAACATTTCCGTGTATACCTGTATAGATTTATCCAGGTAGTTAGACGTGTACGGACGACGAGTGTGTGGGCGGCTTCGTATTTGCGATCGTACCAGAAGCTGTGGCACCCTCGTGGCGTACCTATATCTGTTGCGCTAATACGTCCACGGCTTAAAAATCCGCACGGGTGAACATAAAGCTTGAACGATTCAGAACAATGAAATTTAAAGCCGGACGATATATAAATGCGTGCTAAATTCACTAGCGTTTTATTCCCCCTGCATATATTTGTCGCTAGGATTTTTACGATAATAGTTCATTTGGAGATCGCTTATCGGTGTGAAAATCGAATTGTTGTGCTGAATATTCCAGTTCGAGGGAATTATCGCCAAGTAAAGTGGTAGATGAATTGATTGCTTTTCGACGAATCGGGTTGATTCGGTTTACGTTTGAGTCGTGAAAAGTTACGTAGAACGCGGGGGTTCTATGTCGGAGTCGAGCGTCATCGGGGGGTTGTTTTGTTGGTTAGCAGCTAACACGCGCATAGGACAACGACTAGCACCCTCGACGTATAAACGACGTCCATCCCTTTGTTGTTAGAAATAACCGTGCATTAAACTTTAGAATTTTTTCTTATCGATGGAACAAAAAGATTGGCAACGATTAAAAAAATGCGTTTTTATATCTATATATATTTTTCCTTTCCCTCTCCCTCTCTCTTTTTTCAGAGTCGGCTGTTGTGTATGGTTGGTGGGGATGCCCGCAAGAAGTGCGCACTAGCGCTCGGAGGTCGAGACGTACCGCTGGTAAGTCGGAACGTTGGCGTACATTGACACTGGCTAACTGGCGTACTTGCTGTCTCCCGTGATAATCGTCGAATAATTAACTGTTTTATTTACAATAATTATTAACGAATAATTCATAAACAAAATATTGTTCTTGCGTAAGAAGAACATTTTTTTGGTATATTCGTTTATTTTATGTAATTGATATAAATATCTGTCTGTGCAATCATAAAAATCGGTGGCGTCGCTGTCGTTAATAAATATCGAAAGGGGATGAATATAACGGATGTCCCAGTTGGAAACGGATGGCTGCCTCAATAAAAATGAGTTTACCTTTGACGATCGGCGCTAATGATTTTTAAAAGCTCAACCCTCGATCGAGCTTAAAGCCATATGGTTGTTTAATTAAAAAAGTTGATCTGCTTTAGAATTCCAGCTATGTCATCATCGTAGATCCATTCGGCTTACGCGGACTTAAATCTCGTTTGATTCCATTTAAAAAGAAATGGTTCTCAGCTGTCTCTAAATACGCGATGAAATAATTACGCCCTAAATACAATATTACAAACTATACCAGCTTTTTAAATAGTTATTTTTACAGTCGACCTTCGTCGCCCCCTCTAATAAATTCGCTCGACTCGGGTCGAAGAATAAACCCCTAGAAAAAGAAGAAGAAAAAAAACGTTTATTACGATATCGAAACGATAGACCGTCGAGACATTCGCGGAAACTGTATAAAAGTGCGTGAGAGACAGCGCGAAAGAGGGTGGAAGGAAACACGTAGCGATGAGAATGCGCGTGACGAGAAGCGCGTCGTAACGAGGGGGTTGGTTGTCGGTGTTTGAAGCCGGCGATCTCCAAGCGAAAGTTTAGTTCAGTATACGCGCGTCGGTACATTCGGGAGGAGGTCGCTCATCCTTCGTATCCCAAGTAACAATCGAGATATTT
This sequence comes from Netelia inedita, assembly GCA_964017225.1. Taxonomy (NCBI): domain Eukaryota; kingdom Metazoa; phylum Arthropoda; class Insecta; order Hymenoptera; family Ichneumonidae; genus Netelia; species Netelia inedita. The sequence goes on from OZ024921.1 coordinate 41,450,100, forward strand.
AATTTTCGTTCTATCGGACATGACGATTCGGTCAATTCGAAATTTTGACTTTCGACGAGCGTGATGTGAACGTCGTTGGGACAGAATTTGCGTAATGTTAAAAGTGTCGTTACGATCGGTACACCGCGAATAAAATGTAATCGTCATTTTTTCGGCAATACAATTAATTAGAGATACGACGATCAATCGACGATAATTAGAATAGAGATTAATTAATTAAATACGGTCGATGTAATTTTCGATTGCGTGATTTTTATTTCAAACACGTGGTACATGTGCGAACGGGACTTTGGCGTTTAACACGATGATCCTCGTCGAGCGGAGGGCAAACTCCTTGATATCATCGTTAAAGTAAGTACCGCCTTGATTTACTTAAAATTGTCACTAAACTATTTTAAGATTAATTTTTCGAAAATTTCGAGATGGTCGAAGAATCACACTGAAAAGATTAAGAAAAACAGAACGTACGATATAAAATGTTATTCCACCGAACTAAGAAAATTTTTGAAAATCAATTCTTGCAAAAATAAAACTGACCATATTTCTCATCTCATTCGTGTTTTCGTACCGGCTCGCGCGTAATATGTGCACCATGTGAGACTCTCATTCGTAGCCGCGATAGTGGTCGTGGAATTTTTATCGAAGCTCAGCGTCCATAACATCGCAGCGTCATTGATTGAATTTCTTCCCCCGTTCACCGGAATTCGTTTAGGCTTCATCTTTGTTTATCCATTTTCCTCACGAACATCCACATAATTCAATGACCGTTCAATTACGAAGAGTGCGAGTCCAGGATGACCGCGTGCCCTGTGCGTCATTTTTCATCCCCCGTGAGGGTCGTTTATTTCTACGGAAAAATAAAAATACATTTTATTTAATAAACCTAGTGACGTTTTATATTTTCGTTCTTAGTGCAAGAAAATACTCAAAAAAAGCTAGAAACAAAATTCACGTTAAAGGGAGCTTATCGAATTTTTCAATTTTCCAAACTGCTCGCCTCCCAATCATTCTTGTAGACCCTGCTATATTCTCTCTTGAAGAATCACTGTCGATGCAATATTTTCAAAATTGAACTGCTTTAAGATTTTCCCAAAATTTAATTTTTTCCTGTGTAAAAGATTTTTTATCATTCGTCTCGTATCACTTTTATCGAATATTTCTGTAATATATTGCTTTTGATACAATTATTCGCTTGACTGGATATTTAATCAAGCAGCGTGGTAACTCACGTATCCAAATGTGGTCCAGACTGGCCTTTACCAACGTAGCGACGGAGTCTCTGGGTTTCCTCAATAGTTACCCTTTGAGCTGTGTATTGTTTGTGGGTTGTAGTTACAAGGGTCATTTGTTGAAAGGCCCTCGTAACCTGTCAAAGGTCATATATTGGCCGTCCTAGAAATCGACAATGGTGTGGGCTTCGTACGTTCGCTTCATCGTCATCCCCGGTTATTAATAAACTATACATACGTTCGACATAGATGTACAATCGTGTATTTCGTGCAGAAATTGCCGAATTTCCGGTACGAAATACGCGAACCGCCGGAGTCCCGTCGCACGAAGAGATACCATACGTTCACCTGTTGAGTAGTGGGCGAATGTATTTGACTTTAGATGAGAATTTTCGTGGTCGGAGAATCTAACCTAAAGTTTGTCACTTTGGTCTATAGCTATTACTGTCGTTGTTCTATGGTTCTAGATAACATGTTTAATTTATATTTTGAAAAATTAATAAATTAAACGATCGACCATCGTCGTTCTTCTAAAAAATCTTAAAATCTTAAAAATCATCGACTACCTGACATCTCGATAATCGTAAAAATCTCGTAATTTGCGCCACAAAAGATCGAGCGCTTATCACTCGTTATTCGAAGTGGCTTTAATTGTAAAACATTACAGCCATTACATGATGCGGAAAATTTTACGTTCTTCCTGACAGGCTCTTGCTACCAACTTAATCAGAAGTCACGCGGTATGCAGTTTACTTTTTACGATTCGCAATTTTTATTATTCCCGCAAAGCTGAATCGAAAGAAACCATCGCTCCTATCCCATTACAATTTGATCTAAAGAAGAGCCGAATATTGCGGATGGTTCGTAAATTTTTTTTATTCGATGATAGGAAAAAGTGTGTTATTGGAAGCGGTTTTTATGTTTTATCGTTTAGTACGGACGTGAGCGTATTGGTATAAAATGCTTGTAATATTCATAGGTACGTGTCGTAAATGTATCGTTGTGTTCATACGGTACGTGTATACGCATGGATGCAACGAAACGTCGACAATAGTGTGTAATACCGTCGGGAATATTATTTATACATCTCGTGCTGCAGTAAAATATATTATGCCGCATGTTGATATTAATACGCTCGAGATATATCTTAATATAATTTTATTCGTCAACGTCTTATCCCTGACAAAATATTCGCATTATTTAAAAACGAGAGAACTCGACAACAGAGACCTCTACATTTTTTTAAATATTGTATCTTCCAAAAATCTAATTCAACGATTTTTTTTAGAAACGTAGGTATATCAATGTAGTTATTTTCGCTGATAACAAAATAGTAAGCAATTTTTCTGAAAGCTCAGATATTTCCAGAGATAACACATCATTCGTTTTTTTTTCGTATGGCTCTTGTTTAGCAATGTCTAGACGCTTGGTATCAAGACTTGAAGAATCGTCGAGAGAAAAGATAAAAAAATGGTAACACATTCCCCTTCAGTCTGATCTTGACACGCACGTATCTGCACTGTTTCGGACAGCTCGGACTCAATTATCCTTTAGGAAAGTTGGGAAAAAAGCGATCGAACGGTCTCTCTCCCTCTCTCATTTTTCTCAGTAGCATAGCGCACAGAATATTTTACGAGGGTGCGAGTAGCAGGTCAGTATCAAGTATCTGCATAAATAGACCGAACATTAGTCTGCCAAAGATAAAAGATCCACTTCGGGTTGAGTGTTACATTTTTTTTCGTTATACCATTCGAACATATCGATGGAATCGTTTTTTTGGTTTTACTACACACCGATTCGTAGGCGGTTTTTTCATCATCTTTTTTTTCTCTTTTCTTCGATAACACGCGAGAAATAACCTTTCTCTCTGGTATGTCATCCTCATAGCGGACCTGATAACGATTTGTCGAAGCACGTGGTCTCCAGGGACTATAAGAAAGGACGATGAAAGGGCCGAAGATTTTTCTACTTTCTCGTATCCGCAAAAATACCTCTTATTCTTTTTTTCCTATTACTCGAGGGCTTTTTTTTATCGCTCTTCTCGCTTTGCGAATACAAAGTTATATCGGTCGGTCTCTCTTTCTTTTTTTCTCATCATCCACTGTTTCTCTTCCTGACCTTGGAAGTGTTGCCAAATTGGTGCGAGACCAAACGATAAAGTGACGACCGAGGCCACGGCATATAAGAATTTGTTTGTCATAAAATGTGGAAATAGGATTTCGAATTAAGAGAAAATAAATTGCATTTATATTCTTATTTTTATAATGATGTTTGATTAATCGAATATTCAAAAATTTTATTTCCTTCTTAAAACCCGCGGTGTCGATAAAATCCCGGGATTTCTTAAAAGTAACTGTTTAAAAATATAACGTATAATCAAATTCTTAGAATAATTAATAATTTTATATAATTATTTTTTTCAAGATTCACGAGTCTATATCACGCTAGTATTTTTGCAAGCTGGCCGTATCGATATACTGATCATCGTACAATTTTCTTAACGGATGTTGGTTAAAATAGACGCGAATTACCTTCTTTTTAATTACCACTCGACTCGACGTTTCGTAATTTGCGAAAATTAATTCGGTCCACAGAGGTCTCATGAAGATTAATTACTTTTAACTTGTACGAAGGCAAGCTTTAACGCAATTATTCGATATTATTCAAATATACGGAAGAGGCCCGAGGTCCTAGTTAAAGTGTGATTAATGCTAGAATTTTCTGTCTACCCCCATCCTCCCTCCGATATTTATCTCGATTTAAACAGAAACGCGCTAAATAATGAATGAGCGCGGCGAGCAATTAATTTCAATTCTTGGAAACAGCGAGCTTGGAGTTTTTGCCTGCGGCGTGTGTACCACAGCATGCAAAATATCTCGTGCAGTTCAACGAGTTTCTTTTTTCTTTTTCTGTTCAAGCAACATTCGATATGAGAATTTATTATTACCGGGATGGCCAAATAACAGCGTCTACCTCTAGCTCCGAGATACGAGGAGGTCCGAGTATTTTTCTGTGTCCCTGACAGTTCAGGAATTACACTTTCGCACATTTTTTTTCGCACGTTGTATCTACGATGCATGGCATAGTTCAAATTTTTTAATTGTACCTTATCATTATTTGGCTAATTATTTTCATCTGGAAACGAGTGGCATGAAGTAGATATCCGTAAAATTCCGGACATAATTTCTACGGAAATTCGTCAGCTGTATTATCCGCGTGCATCGAACATTTGACGAGGAACGCGTAACGGCAAAAATCCTTTAATCCGCGGATGATGAATTTTTTCATTTTTACTCGCTCGTTATGAATTTTTTTCCCTTGTCGATGGTTCAAGGCAGGTTTAGCAAGCTCTCGAGTACATCTCCAGTTAAGAGCGATACCGGGATACGACGTTTAATTATTGGCAACGTTAAGCCGGGCGTTCGGTTCTTATCGACGACAAAATTCCTCAGTTATTTCTCCACCGAGTTATTTGTTTCGCAAATATTCAGTAAATAATGATGTTCGTGGCATCTTGGAGAGCTTTTAAATTCTGAGAGTATTAATAACTCGTGCTTTTTTTTGTCTTTTTGTATTTTTAACGACGCAGTTTCCGCGCAGTTCGTTACTTGGCCACGTTGACGATGTTCTTGATTGTGGTCGCTTGCAAGTCATAATAACCACGTCGAAACAGCGAGTACGTTGAAAATTCTCGAGGTGAAATTACAGTTCTTTGAAATAATTGGACGAAGCTAATAACGGTATAATAGTCAAGAGAACAAAACACCCTCGCTTGAATAAGATTTTCCACTTTGTTGATTGGGGGACAATTGTAGTCCTCATCCTGTAACTCCAAAACCCCGTGTGCCAGATTCCACGACGAACACGATTTTCTCATTATAATGAAAAATAATTATTTTTTTTAATTCATAATTCTAACAATCTTCGAACAATGAAAAACGTAGGTACATACGTTTCTATTCGAGTCTTAACGAGGATCGAACGCTTGAAAAATTAAATGTGTCGCAGGTTCTATGTAAATTCACGTGGGCGTGTTATCGAAGAGAGTGGTTTTCCGAGGAACGATCGAGTGTTGTACTATCAAACCCCTTAATTAATACTAGGATCACGTGTGTTTACCTCACGGCGCGTAAACCACCGCAATTGATACATTAGACTTTGGTGAATGATCCGGATGATACCAGCTCACTTGCAACGTGTCCAGAGAGAGAGAGAGAGAGAGAGAGAGAGAGAGAGAGAGAGAGAGAGAGAGAATAGTTATATATATATATATAAGCATATCAGACCAATCAGATGCTTCGTGGAGAATATACGCATTAGAAGGGCTTCCTGATATATACGGGCAATCCAAACCCTTAATCCTCGACGCCTCGTGTGTACACACAGCCACATATATATATATATATAGGTACGTCGGGTGCTTCTGTGCAAACTAATAGCTTGCAGTTCACATCCGCGAGAGAATATCGGGCTGCCGAAGCCCGTGAAACGTTACCAGAAATATATTATATATGTATATATATATATGTATGTGTATACATATATCTATACATATATATGGCTGAGAATTCTCACGATATTTCGTCGAAGAAAATCGTTGACCATGTGAAAGCCGAAATTGGGTTTTCCCTCGTGTATGTTTCCCATTCCCAACAATATCGGTTCTACCACTTTTTATCCATATGAATGCGAGTCGATGATGAAAATCGTAATAGAATCTATGGTTTCCCGTGTTCGACTACGAAAAAATGAAAGCACCTTGAGAAAATGGAAACTCAGCTACTACTCGAATCTTTACGAATGATTATGTGTTACACAAGTTATTTTTTCTTTTTTATTGATGTTTTTTTTCTCATTCGTTCGCACAGCAAAGTCATAATCAAATTCTGAAGTTTGATTCACGAAGTTAGGAATCGGTGAAATTCATGGAGCAAATGAGTCCGTTAATCATGAGCGGGGAGAAGGATTCGGGCACGGGTCGTTATTTTTTATTCGCGTGGCGAGATCTGTATTTCGCGAATCTAATAACGAAGGGTGAGCTAAATTGGAGTGAAAATTAACGCAATTGACCTCGTCTCTGCGAGACAGTTATTCCAAATCGTAAAGTAAAATTAGCGGCACGTTATGTTCTCACCAATTTATGGTCTTTCTCTATGGTATATATATATATATATGTGTGTGTGGGTATGTATGTGATTCATATGATTTACTATCGAGTAATGAAATTTTACCACGCACTTCGACCATACCATAACTAATCGTAAATTGATTAATGTTAACTTCCAGATGTGCCAAGATCGTGCTAATAGAGAGAACATGAATTCCAAGATAAATATATAGCTATTTTCATCCTCAAACATTTCATATCGTAATACGACGAGTATATTTTCTAATCTGCGAAAATCGATTGAATCTCTAATTTAATACAGAATGGTAATCATAGATAATCTAGATAAATTGTGGGATGGCAATTAATGTATCAACGTGGTCCGATAAACCATGAAAATATTACCACCTGGGCTAAGCTTCTCAATGTTATTTTCTCTCCCTCCCTCTCTCTCTCTCTCTCTCTCTCTCTCTCTCTCTCTCCCTCTCTTTGCATAAAATCACTGTGAATACGTATATAATCTGTCTAGTCTCGCTGGCGCTCATGTGTTCCTTCATTTATACCCGATAAGCACTGAATAGATATTCTAGTTACGTCATATATGGTTACCGATGAGACAAACGGTATGTGAACTGTAATATCGATATATAAATCATAAATTTATCACCAAGATTCGAGAAGTTCACTGAAAAAGTGAAATATATATATCCGACACCATCCATCATTGTTAAGTTTGATTTATTTTCAAAATCCTGACAGGGAAAAAGGTCCAGTAGTGTGTTCGATCGATAGAGTTTTCAATTTTACAAGACGTGCCAAAAATTCTATAAAGCTGATTAAATTATCGACGAACGATAATCGCGTATTCGAGAGAAAATATTATTTGAACGTATCGACGAATTGTATTGTCTCGTTTAAAGAAATAATGTCTTGGGACAAACACCGAAATATTGTGACTTGGACATTATCGACAATCGATGCCTCGAACTTTCATCGTTGTATCGAGAAGAAGAAAAAGTTTTCTTTATCTCAATAGCCGAACGGTTAAAGCTTTTCGCCCGGTTGTGACCGTCTCGATGTATGGGAGTCGTAGAATCAGCGGCCCGTACCATTCCTGGTATAGTACCGACTCCACCCCCGGTACCAGAATTACGAAAGTGTTTTAACCCCCTCGACGCTACGTCGGGGTCAACTTATGCGTTTTCTCTCTCTCTCTCCCTCTTTTGCTCCCTTGACTAGTGCTTTCGAAAGCAAGACGACACGGCTTGCGAACTCATGCTTTTCCACCCTACCTAAAAGCTTGTCGCCACTATCCTCTATTGCTCGCTCTGTGGTCGGCGCGTAGCGCTTGCCTCTTTCACGTGCGTTCGTGCTTTACGAAATAAGTGTCGGAGGAGTTACTAGTAGACGTTACCTATTTATTACCCCGCCTTTTTTTAGTTAATGTTATTTTCCAGAAGATCGGAAGACAAATGGTACGATAAACAGCTTGCTCGTTTAATCAATGAGAATAGAAAAAACAAATTTTTTATTTCATTTTGTCTCGGTTCATTCTACCGTAAGATCGAACGAATTAATGTACTTTTTATACAAGAATCCATTCAAATCTTAACGTTTTGTCATGAATAATAAATGAAATATCACGAGCAAAATTTTCAACCGAAAACTTTGACAATGCACGTCACGCACGTTCGGAAGTCGTTAAACGTTCGCTTCTATAATGTAGATAGTTGCGCCACCCTATACGGCTACGTGATGGGCGTTGCCTTGCCCACACCCCCTACCGGTAGAGAAACCGAAGAGAACGAGAACAACGAGATGGCAGATTAGCAAAATTACACATTCTCGACGTGCTAAATACGATCAACCACACACACACACACAAACACACACTGGTAAAAGTATTTCGACTGTCATTGACTTTGGATACGCGACGTATCTTTGCTGATCATTAGATTTTTAAGTAACGATGAAACTCGACGTATCGATTGAACCAATATTGATACATTTATTTCAGGAGGATCACGCTTTCTCCCAAGGCTGAAACGCTCTCGTTGGCTCGAGTTAAACGTCGTCGGATTTCCTCGTCGCCGAGAGTTCACGATGTTTCATAGATTATTTACGTACCCTACTGCATATTCAGGCCAAGTTTACGGGCTATAAAGCCTCTAATTGTAAGCTCGATCTGACACGTATTCATTAAACGTACGTGCGGCTTCGCTCACGAAATTCTTGTGACAGACATTTTTAACGTAAAAATGCTATCAAGAAAACGTTAACAAGAAAGTGTCAAAAAATAAATTCTCTTACGTGACTGAACAATTGAGGGATGAAAAATAGGTGTTGAAGAATTCAGAAGTGAGCAACAAAAAATAAATATGGGTAGGTCTGCTTGAAACTTCGTTAAGAACTTTATTCGTAGCGGCAGATCTCGTGAAAAAAAGAAAAGAAAACCAAAAGAAAAGAGAAAAAAGAAACGTGGCCCGCGGCGATATGGTAGACACTCCCAATTACGCAACTGGCGGATGAAACGGCTGCTCGTTCCTCCACTTTTTGAGGAGATAGTGGCCGAGTTGGGGAGAAAAAAGGCAAAAAAACGTTGCTTTAATCAACAAAATCGGCATACCTCCGACTATTCATCCTATCAAAAATTCAGGAAGATCTTCGTACGTTGTTTTTTTTATTCCATCCGCTAGCAAATTAGACCGCTACCAGAACATCTTCTTCGCTTCGAGTATCTTAACATTCGAGGTTGAAAGTCGTCTTTTGACGAAAGGAGCGAGTACCTACGACATCGAATCTTGAAATTTATTCAGGACTTAAACCGATCATGACCGCGGTTCGTTAAATCAAAATAATGTGTTGATCGTGAGATCGTCCGTTGCCAAGACCGATATACATCCGGTAGCTCACTCGTGGTCTCTTAATTCACCAGAATGTGCACGGCATTTATTACCATACACCCAGAACCGGAAATCCATTACCCACCGAACTGGTGATTTATCGTCGTGATTCTCATGCAGAAATTCCGACAATTCCTTGTATTCGTTCGCAGCTCACACCCGCGACTCAACCCCATAATTCACGGGTTTGCCCGTCGCTCTACGTACCACTTATTTAATCAATTCGGTCTTCTTTTCTCAGCCGTTTATCTTCCAACGAACCGACTCTCCTGCATACTCCAGTCCATATTTCCTATTCTGGGTCTATCGTCGTACATAAGCAGGGGAACGCATTTCTTCCGTGTCGCGCACTACGGTCAATCTCTAAGGTCTATTTTTTTCGGGCACTCTAAATATTAGACGATCAATTTCAAAACCCTGAACCAACCAGCGATTTATCTGTCAACCCTCCGACACGATATATAACAAATTGCGATTTATCACTGTGGTAAAAACACAATTCGGGTAAACGCTCTCGTAAATTTAACTCGTTGACAATTCCTTCGAACATGGACAATATATGGACGACTCGAGTAGAAGTGTACTTTGGATTATAGACAGATAACTTTGAATAATGGTGATCTAAGAAAATAGTTAGGTCATCAAATACAAATTGTGGAACCATTGAATCTTATTGCAAGATAAATTTGTAATTTTATTATTTTTCTCCGAAGCATTAATATAAGAAAATTGAGTGTTAACGTGGGAAGATATTTCAAGGAGGACAGGTCGCTAACTCATTCCCATTTCCGTAGAAGCTTTCACGAAGATTCGGACGAAGTGAGCAATCAACTACGACAAATGCGAAAAGCTCCACCTGCTTTTCCAAATCGCAAACGTTTAATTTACGACGGTGTTGAATCGTGCCCATTATCTCATAACATTCAAGAGCATCGGACATCGTCATTCCGCAAGTTGAGCAATTTAACTCAACCAATGGGCGAACTGTCGTCATGAGTGAGAGAAAGAGAGAGAGCTAATTTCGCGAAAGTCACGACTGAGTTTGTTACTTGACTTTGCCATCCGGTTAGGTTGTTAACGTAGGAAACACAAAGAAGGTGAGTTGGGTCGGACAAGAGGAGCTGCAATAATATTCCCATGATAATGAATGACAAACTCTCGTTGAAGAAAAATTCTCTTATCCTGTCTTTCCTGTGCTTGTATTGAATATAAAATTCAACGAGCATATTCGTTGGTAATGACAAAAAATGTGGTCATAAATTGCAAAAACTATTGGAAGTGCAAGTACCTTTGCCCGAGTTCGTTTAGCTTTTAGCTGTAAAAATACAAAAACGTTTTCTGGACGAATCGAGAGGAAGGGAAAGTAGCGGACGTTAATTATCACTGGATATAATGACCTGGAGTTGGATAAAAGCGTTTTTACTTCGGAAAAATTACATACAAGAAGCGACAAAACTACGATCCTTAGTGTCGTACTCTCATGCATCAGCCTCTCTCCCGTTCTCCTTTCACACGCTTCGTTGATTTACTCGCCACGCATTTAAACCTAGCGTTGGTTTAATTCACTGAGAATTAAACCAACGCTATTCAAGTTTGAAATTCTCATTCGTCCAGACGAAAGCTATACGTATAACACCGGTTATACGCACGCACGAACGAAATAAGATTATTTGCATCTAGCGCTTCTCGTGCAAAAGACTTGCTCTCACCGGTAATGAAGCCCGAAGACGTCACAAGCCACGCAGAAAATCTCAGAGCGAATCAAATATAAGCAGCGCGGTTGAATGCACCGGAAAACGCCAGCACAAATTTCAGAGAGGAGAGAAAATGTCCAAAAGTAAAATCTACCGTAAAATAAGACACACGTGAGATACTCCCGATGAAAAGCAGCTGGATTTTCGGTCTTCGCTGACGGTTAATATTTAAATAAACCACAGAAATGATGTTTTTCGGTTTAAAAATTGTGTTGGAATAGAAAATTGAAAAATTCTGGTGGTTGGGATAGAGAATATATAACCGAATACTTTTTGGGTATATATTTTTCAAGGACGTACGTGTAACTCGGGTTGCCTTATTTGATCTTCGTTGCAGAGTCTCTTTTCTAGAACACATATGTTTGTGTTTACCTACGCTTTCACGACTCCCTTTGAGTAAAGAGATCGCCAAAAACTGACCACACGGTTATAAATCAAGAATGTCACGAGCCATGGTAACGTAAAAGGATACTCGAATATTATCAAAGTAAACTTTCGCAGACAGAAAACGGTAGCGTGACACAAACAATATACGTGCACGTTGAAGCCGATTCGCTGCTGTTTTTTTTTGTAGAAAACCGCGGTTAACGAGGTGCAAATATTATGAGTTAGTGCGGGGGACGGCCCGTTATAGGGGTTACAAAAAACGCTTCATTTGCTTTTCGTCGTTGCGAACCAAATATACGGGCATGTTCCATTTTTTGTTCTCGTTACAAACATTGCGTCGTGCAATTATATATCCTATAATTTGGCATAATACTTCGACTGTTAATTTTAAATAATACTTACTTCGACGGTAAAAATGTTTTAATTTAATTTTTCACCCCAATGACGTTTCATCGAAATATCGACGCAATGAAAAGAAAATATAACGTATATACTCTTGCTCTAACGTAAACTGTGAACGATATGGAAAGTGTTAAACATATATTCTATTTTCTTGAGGTAACGTTCTCGTATTTTATATCGCATTGATAGGAAACTTATATCCAGCAAATATTATTGTCGCCTTGGCTATAAAACTTTAACTGCCTTACCGCACCCTTCGAGGTCCATAAATTCAGTCAACGTACTGTGAAACGACTTTTGCATTCAAGGTATATGTAGAATTATAAATCGTTGAACGCAGTGACAATTTTTCATTACAGATAAATGTCTCACGCATATATGGAAAAATTTGCGGAAATCAACGATGCAATTTTGAATATCTGTAAAAAATAATCAGAAAATTGCAGTGTGATGTAATAAGGAGCATTTTCGAGCTTCAAAGGCTGCGAACAGAACGCGCCCGAAGTGGATTCGATAGTTCATTTTTGACAAAACTTATAGACATTCCAATAATGAACTTTTTTTGTGGCAGAATAAACAAAAAATTCAATAATATGTTTAACCAGTACCAATATATCGACGTATTGAGGGTCCCTCAAAATAAAATTGTTATTAGATTATCTTCAGAATTTAAAATTCATTAAACCAAATTTTCACCCTTTTTTACCCATCTCAATGTGGGTCATAAAATATCAAAATAATATATCTGTTTAATTAATTTAGGTTTAATTGTAGTGCTTTGAAAACGTCAGAACTAGACTGGCATGTCTATATCCTATCATGGCCGTAACAGGCACGCTTCAATTGAGGCCTCATTCGGCCCTGATGAAGCTTCGAGCAGCCTAATGTTCAGCAATTCGTATACCTATGGAATTAAAGACCAATGCAATAGATTTTTCAGTCACTCGCCTCGCATCTTATTATCCAATTAAAGAACATTTATATAATTAACCCTTACCAGACAGACGATGCTAAATGGACATTCCTCGTGCCTTCGTTCTCGGCGCCCCATCTGTTTCTAGTGCCCGCTAATAACGTGCTCGAATTAATTACCATTTCCAATTACGCCAAGCTTTGCAAAATGACAAAAAAATCTTGATTTTTTACTCATCTTAGTTTCTTCTGAGCCGGTATCAATGAGGATTCTCAAGAAACGTCTTTGGCCTTTTTTCCCATACTTGATCCCCTGACAAGCCGCAATGATTGGTGGAGTTCTTTCAAAAAAAAGCTTCGTTTCACAAAAATAAGTCTCCCTGTATCGAGTTTCAAATTTATTGCATCATAAGCAATTGGTATTTTCTTGGTACAGGAAGCTAGAGAAAAAGGAAAGAGATTTGGTACATCCCCGGTACTGCGCATTCGGCCAATTATTCGAGAAGGCTCGATAGTAAAAACGAAATCTTACATTCATAGATCACATGAATTCCGTCGGCACGTGTTCTCATTACAGAGGTTTTGTGCACCGCCAGTACCAAAGGGAAATTGCTGTGTTATTTCCGAAATTCTAGCAACCCTCTATTATCGTGATGCCGAATATAGCGAGCTTGTTAGTCTGCATCAAATACCACTTACTCAGCCATTTGACAATGCGTATTAAGCCGACTGGTATTTTGAAGCGGGAGGCTACCTGACAATGATGTGGTATTGAGAGACCAGCGAACATTTTGGTCCACTCACAGTCTGATCGGAGTAGATAGCAATTTGTCATGGACGTACGACGTCAATATTTTATGACCGACGATACGTATACCCTCTGAACGGGTGAATCCATTCCAAAGTGTCCTACCGCGATGTCTATCACGGAGTGTTAAAACACGAACCAATTTAACTAACGTTCTAATAACAATACTCGTGGTTTTTTTAAAATTATTAAGCTAAGAATTGACCGCTTTGACCGAAACAAGGAGTTTTGGAGCACGGGTTGGATTACTCTCGTTCTCGCAGCTTGGATTCTTCGTGCACCTCTTTAGACATTGGGTTGTCCTAATAGAAGAGCTGATCCTGGCTGTCTCGCCATTAAAACTTCAGCGCTGGGTTCGTGCAACCTACTTCCTGTGGGTTTGTATCTATTGTGTTGTTGCACTGGCCATGGTTACGGACTGCTCAACTTATTGTCCACGCTGACCGTGATCTGATTAATCAGTGTCGTGGGTTGATTTTTGAACACGGCAAGGCGTCGAGATCTTTTTATTATCCAGAGATACCAATATATATATATATATATATATATATATATATATATATATATATATATATATATATATATATATATATATATATATATATGTACATATATATATATATATATATATATATATATGTACATATATATTTGCAACATACCGTTGGAGAGGCAAAGTGATCAACACCGAAAGTTCATTGAAAGTTTTCAACGGATGAAATGATTTAAATGAATTACCCAGTACCTCTAGAAATGGAGGATACGAGAGGAGCCAAGCGCAGAATGGCCTGATATTTTAATCAGTCCAGCAGTTGATCTCATTCCCACGCCTTCGTGACATTATATGGTCATAAATTGGCAAAGTTGTTCCCGTGGAATAAAGATTATATCTCGCTGGTTCTGCGTCGGTCTCCATGGGTCGTACTTTTGTGGGTCACTTGCTCGTTATTAATCTTCTTGCGACGAGAACCATGACATCAGACAATCCTCAACCATGCATCATAGTAGCCACTCCTAACGCGTTCTTCCTAACGGACAAAAATGGTTAGATCGGCTCGACTGCATGATATTGACGTCAACATAACTAGAGTGTAGGGTGGAATAACCGAGTGGGAAACGAATAGCAAACTTCGGAGTGATTGATTGTTACCGCACGCAGCTGCGAACTAGGCGGCTTTTGCAATTGAATTGCGATGACGAACGAAGGATCAACGTGTTCCTGAGCGGATGCCGCATCTCACGCCGGAATTGCCATCGAATCGATAGATTCGTAATCCAAGGAGGGTATCTATTGTTAGAACACGCAACTTACGTACGGTAATAACGTCAAGATTAGGTTTCAATTATCGCAAAATGATGGGAGTGTAATTGTTTTGAGAAAATCACGAAAATATCATATTTTGAAATTTTAGATCTGTATCCAGCATAGAGAATCGCTAGCCAATAAAGTAAAAGGTTTTTAATATGAAATTTTGATTAAATTATCTGTGACAACTGTTTCCTCCAACTGTCCAAAATAATTTCCATCATGTCGTAATTTGCGCCAATGTTCCAGTGGAGATTCACGATTACTTGACACGCGTATTACTTTGCAGGACTTAAAATTTCGTTACCTCGGCGAAATCTTTATCTCACTTTTGTAATGAGATTTTCAAATATTCAGCGCATTTCTGCATCGTTAATTTACCCTCGCGCACCCGTGAAATGGTGGTTGTGGAGAGTTCTAGTGACAAATGCAATTTCGGCCTCGTGGCGCGACTTTGCCTCGGGCATACAGCGCTCGCGGTATACTGTGACGCTATTATAAATTGTTCCCGGTGCCGGGCGCCAACTATACAACTTCATTGCTCGCGTTCTCTCGTAGCCCTCTCCGGTGATGCTTTCACCAACAATGGAGATCTACCGACTTCAACGCCTTGATTTTCCAAAACCAAAGAACTCCCTTCTCACTTCTCTCTTTATGTCACTCTCTTTTACTCACTACCACAGCCAGACACTGTGCCGGATCATTATAGCACGGGCAACGGCGCACAATTTCGTTCTTAGAAAATCGCTCAACCGCGAAACGTGTGGGCTAACACACGTGACGTACTTACCGGCTTGCAACCAACGCTAGCCGAGGTACCCAAAGTGTGCACGTACGTGCACATGAGAGCGAGGACTATACAGTCGTCCGTAGTTCCTTTAGCGACAACCACGTTGACTCTTACGAAATAGAGGAGACACTCGTTCTTAACGATACGTCGTTAACTTCAGAAGGAACCTAATGCGCCACGGTACATAGAGGACTGTGGTTATGTTTCATGAATAATTCTTGCGCGTGGTACGAAAAGCTCGTATTCTCCTACAACCACATCGTGTGCGAATAATTTTCGAGCGCATACCGGTAGCTTTTATGAGCTTAAAAGGGACGTGCCAGAAACGTATGTCTTCCTGAAAACTCTTAGCCTCGTAATTTTATACAGAGAAAAGGGCCCTGTGCGAGGTCGAAAAGAAGTACCGAGGGATTCTTGTCGAGGAGAAGAACAGAGACACCGACTCGTCTTGTGATAAAATGATAATCGTACGAAGATAGAGGTGAAAATGTATCCAACTTATCATACAAAAGCTTAATTTTTCGTAAAAGCGAGCGTATTGTTATACAATTATGAACGAAAACAAAATTCACTTAGATCAGTGTAACAAACATCGTCCGTTTCTCTCGACTCAGCGCGTTTCATAGTATGAATAATTTCATGGTATTTTTCTCGTTAGAGTTCTTTTATCCGCGGGACAAAAGCACCGCTCGATTTCGGTCGAATGTGCCCGAAAAACGGAACAAAAGACGCAACGACTTCTGTTTTTTCTCTTTCTTTTTTTGTTTGGTCACGAAGCTCGGTGGCATCAAACCGTGTCGTCTAAGAAGTTTGCGTGGCAAAAAGCTCGGCGACGAAGTCGAGAAACGAAATAAAAAAAAGAAACGAGAAGATTCGCACGAGGTGGAAAAAAGTTTTTTCGCGCCCTCGAGCTTCCGTACGATAAATTGGACGACTCGGGCGGAAGCAAAAATGTGAATAGAGATAGTATTTTTCGCGTACTTGTGATACGTGGACGCGTAACCAGGGTAGGGGTTCGACGTCGTAGAGTGTCCTTGCATTCTCTCGAACGATGTCCGTGCTGCGCGCGCTTCTTTTGTCTTGTTCCATATTTTCCTCAGGCACACACAGTCTCTGGGGAAAGAAGAAAACATATGTAGTCTCTTTTCGTGAGTGTCGTTGAATTTTTATACCTCTGTAGCTGGAGCATGACCGACGAAAAAGACAGTGGCGTGCTACTCGACGTGACTGTGCTCTTTCAAACTTACACACACACACACACCCACACATATATTTATACGATAAAGCTGAGAGACCAGCACTGAGATCAAGGACGTTGGTACAGATAAATCTGAAGACGGTGAACGTAAGCTTGGTCGCGCAAGAGCGATACCCTAAGACGCCTGGGGTCCACGCCTCGTATGCACTTGGCCCGCTTTCCATTATTTGCATTTTGTCACTTCGTGACTTGCAGAAGCTCGTAAAATTTTATCGTCTAAGTTCGGGACAAACGAGATTAAGAAGTCCCGAAGTAGTGACGGGAAATTGGCTAGAGACGCTGGATAAGGAGAAAGATCGAGAGCGAGAGAGATAGAGAGAGAGAAAGATCGCGGAACGCGAGGATAAAAGGATGGTGCGCTAAATGAAGAACGCGGGAGATAAGGGAATAGATTGAAAGGAGGATTGACGACCACATCGATTGCAGACTGGTTTTCCCCAACGGTATGTAGGAGAATGGTTTATCCCGGCGTAACGTATATAGGTGACACATTGCTGATAGGAAAGCGGTGAAGTAAATGTGTACCAAAGTCCAGCGCGCGGCGAGTGAGGTAGAAAGGGTTAAAGAGGGATACGGGAAAGTTCGAGTTAGTCTGTGCAACTCGGAGAAACGTCGTCCATCATCCCTTGGTTTCGAGCTCCGTCCACTGGCTCGAACGTCGCGAGTCACGTTATTGCACGAATAGAATGGCATCGTCACAGACGTGGCTCTATTCGAGGGAGAGAGAGAAGCTCCCTCGTCGAATCAAATTACCACGATACCCCCGCGAACGCTCTTGCGGGAACTTGTCACGTGACCCATGGCCATTTGCAAGGGAGAGGTCGTCATGGTTTGTTGGTTAGTTCCAGCATCCGGCTGCCTAATCCCCAGTTTCGAAGCTCGCAAAGTCGCAGCCGAACTCCTTAACCACCGTGCAATGGCGGCAAACTTCTCGCGTAATCATCTTCTTAGGTACTCACGTGATTGTTATACTCATAGATATAATACATGGATATATATATATATATATATATATATAGGTATATTAATGTTGGTATCTAGATCGTGCGACGAAAACAGAAATAGATCTCTGGATCGGAAGTGCTATAACAATTATGCAGATCGTGGACCCATTAACTCGTTCGAACGATCGACCGAGACGTTATCGTACGGTTTGATAATGTGCAAGTGTCTGAGATAAGAAAGTCATTGCCGAACGACCATTTACATAATGAAGGAATTGCCAACGACAGGCAATGAACAATGAAAACTTGCTCGTCGTCGATGAAATATAGCTTGCGATGATAAGATTTCGTAAAATCGATTGTCTTTAACCGAAGAATCGTGAGAAAATTCACGATATATACAACGTTAAACAAACAGAGAGAGAGAGAGAGAGAGAGAGACTGTACTTAAGATTTCGAAGGTCCGGATGTTTGTCCAGGTTTGGTTATTCTCCTGACCACTTTCACACCGTTGATTTTACCCTCGGTGTGTAGGCTTAACGCTCGGAAACTTCCTGAGTGATTTAGTAAGGTGCGAAACGTTTCTTCTCTACCATCGCCGTTTCGCCTCTGGTTTATAACACCGTTCTTTCCCTCGACGGGGAACGAAAGTTTTTTTGGACTGAGAGTTTTTCTCGGGGAGTGAATTATTTCGAGTGCAGGTACGATAACAATCTCCGTGCCGGCGGGTTATTACGTCGGAAAGGAATATAATGCACGCGGTTAAGCCACACCCCGAGATTCCAAGATTTCTCGTTAAATTTTATTTCATATCTTTATTCTGACGTTATCGAGTGAAAATTTATTCGTTCCATCAATAATTTCGGTATATAAGAATTTTTTAATTCGACTCGTTCCAATTCGTCCTCCAAAAACCGAAACAAAAAGAAAAAATTCAGTTTTTCGAATTTTTGAACGACAAATTGAAACAAAATGAAATTGCAAATTCTTTATATTCGCGTTAGGCGGGAAATCGCAGATTTTGTAATATTTCGTTCGAAACGTTTTCTGCTTTTTAAATAGTGAATTATTTATAATTTATTTACAACAAATTACAGGCCCCTCGGGTTTTCTCAATTGACATTTTCAATATCGATGAATTTGTTGACAAATATTTCAGCACACGCGGAGATAGATTTTTGTCCCATTAGTCGTGATCGGGGTTGATATGAATTTTGTATAGCGGAAGAGACCGTTGCATACTGATTTTCTATTAAATAATTCCCACTGGAAATAACTTTTTTCCCCGTGTGGATCTGGACTTCCCAACGAGCATCGAGATATTTTTATTCGATATTGATGTATACACCGAACAACTCGTACACATAGATACAACGTTGTCCGTTATTCGACGCTATATCGCTCATAAACCGTGAACATATCTATATACTTAGACTTAATAGATATAATTTTTCCCATTGGTACGATAAAAAAATAAAAACTGTGAGAAAGAATGGAAAAGAAAAGAAATAAAAATAAAAAAATAAAGGTACACTGCGTGAAGAAGGATAGACATGTGAAAAGAAAGAGGAAAAGAGAGAAGAAAGTGCTGCCATTGACATCGATGTGCAGTCGACACATGTCAAAAACCAGTACCTACAAAAGTTTATATTCTCGGGAAATATGCAGCCGGAGCAAAAAAAAAAGAAAGAGGCAAAAGACGGGCGGAAAGAATAAACGAAATCCAAGATAAGAGCGACGTTTCTTGGAAAAGAGTGTAAAGATCTGAACGAATGGAGAACAAGAGATAAAAGAAAAAGCATAAAAAAAATATACGAAACAACACTGAAAGTGTCACATAGGAGAAAAACTCGTTCTATAGCGACGGAAATGTCTCGGGTTCTCTCAAAGCCGTGGTGCTCGGGCACGAGTGACGTCGGAAGTGACGCTGATATTTTTAGTTATTTACAACTGTGCATCAGTGCCTTTTAGGATCCGCTGGAAATTCACTATATACGTCGAACAAATATCAATTTTTTTTTTCATAAATTGCAAACCAACTATGTATTTTTTTGTATTTGATAAAAATTACTTGTCGAAAACGTTTGTAAAATAGTCGCAGGACCTTGCTAGTACGTACTGCCATGCGCGCTTGACATATCGGTGAACTTGAGGTTGAATGGAACGTGGAATTCGGAAGAAATGTCGTGTATGAGGCGACCATATTTCACGTCTCGACTGACACTTATTGTTAGTAACTTAACGCGTACCTCCGGCCTCTTTATCGCGGGGTGGTTCCTTCCATCATGGGAACTACCCTTCCCTGATGGGCTTCGGAGCTTAAAGGATCTCATGTTCGGCAGCTATATTCGTATATTCGAAAAAATAATATTATTGGCATGTCTCCCATCGAATTGCTCCACTCTTCCCTCACCCCACTTCTTCGTCACCCTTGTCTATTAACTCTATTCGCTCTCTATCTCTTTCACCCCGTTCGGCTTGAATGCAAAATCGTAAAGATTAAAGTTTTCATAATACACGTACGAGAAAGGCTTTTAGGTTAGAGTCAGAGGAAAATCCAATAACTGGCATAGGAGTGAGGCAAAAGTCTGCAGCAATATCGCTAACTGGGCCGTATCCGTTTAATATCAAGCCAGTACACCTGCAGCTGCTTTCTACGTGTGTATAATTATATACATATATATTAATAAAATATACATATATCCGGATATTTTACCCATTTGTAACGAATATTTGTATACACAGTCGGTTTTATTCGATCAGACATATTGGAAAATTTAATTTCTACCGTCTCGCTCGTGGGAGGAGTTGTTTTGGCTTGGATGGAACAAAATGGAAAGCCGAGACTTGTTTACACGCGCTGCCTTAATTAGAGCTCGAGGGATGTTTGTTTTCATACCGAGGGTTGATTTAATTTAAAAAAATATTGACGAGTAATTACCGTATATCCTAGTTTTTTATTTATTTTTTGTTCAGCGTGTACTACGAGACGTAACAAAAATGCGATATTCGACACACGTAGCACAAAATTTGATGCGTCGAGTTTCGCTGGAATACCTAAACCGATTTAAAAAATGTACACTGTTTCGTTACAACCTCGAGGGTCGTTCGAATTTTTCGTTTTCCTGTGGTACGATTCTACGTCTGTCCGACAACTTACAATTTGCCGAAACGAACTTTTCCACGTGGCAACACATGTGCTAGCGATTCACTGTGGTTGGTTACCAGGTGGAGGATTTTTTAATTGTTTTCTTGTTTTCGTGAAAAGTTCGAGCCGACCTTTACCACGAAGTTTGACATTTGCACGGTGCTGGAGCTAAAATTAAACAAATGTTAAAATGTAAAATTAAATCAGAATGGAGGACGATTAAAAAAAAGAATATCTATTTCATTTTTAGCTATTCGAAATGGATCTATTTTCAAGTTTTGCAAACTGGAATGTGCGTGACTGATTTTTCTTTTAGTGTTATCAATGTTGCTCAAAAATATTAAGCTAATACATCAATTTTTCATTTTTATTTCAAATTAAGTCGGATTCTTATTGTTAGATTCTCCGCCTTATAGATTTCGTTGCTCTCACCACACCGACCGAGATATTTCACGTTCGAATCGGCCAATACCGACCACTGTTTTTTTCATCTCCTATGAAAAATAATGGCAGGACATTTGCGAGTTAGATGGTCCGATTCGCGCACCTTCAACCCCTACATGAACATTATTCCATGCCCTCGAAAGTCGTTGTTCCCGAGTAAAAGAAAAATGTACAGCGATATCGTAAGCACCAAGTTCACCGATGTTAAAGCTCGTCTCTCTCTCCTCGGTGTTTCTAGCACAACCTCATACATGCCCCTACTTATTTTTATAGAATTTCCCTTATCTAAAATCTCGGTCTCCAACTTTAATAAAAACTCCGAGTTTCGAACGTAAAAAAACATATAAAAACGATGTTTACCTATTTTTCTTCGATTACGGGTGCAAGCTCGAAACTTAGAGAGGAAATTGTGATTAAGCGTTAAAGGAGATAGGTCGATTCAGGACAATTAAATTCTACGAGTGACCTTACCTATGAAATTCAATGAGACTCGTACCAAGAAACTCCGCACACACCCAACGCGTACATTTTCGATGGGATAATTTAACAATAGTACGCGATGCGAACATACACAAAGAAGCTTTCACTGGTAATTGCAAAACGAGCCCTTACCTCGTGTTCCTCTGCTCGTAGCGAGATGAACGTGGACGTAAGCACATCTGGCGCATTAACGGTGCTCCGGCTCTCAAAGCTTGTTGGTTCTGTTAGAGTTTTCAACGCATATATGTCTATATATATGTGTGTGTATATGTATAAATGTTATATAATGCATAAAGCAGAGCAATGTATTGCTGCGGTTCCGTCTCGAGTTTCTCTTATCCCTCACTCTCGTCGTCAGGATATCCCGCGGAAAACCATGATAAAACTGGTGAGACGCAAGAGAGAAAAGTATGAAGCTCGACGCAATGGACCGCAGCGAAGAGATAATGGCACCTCGAGAAAAAGTTTCTCGCTCGCTCCCAGTGGGTTGGCTGGTCACCGAACGCATTAAACTTTGAAGTCTCGAGTCGTAGAGGCGGGACAATTGCTCAAAATGGAACGGGGAGGTAAAAGTGAAATATAAGAGGAGCGAAGTTATTTTCCTTTGGAAATCCGACACAAGCCGCGCGAGGAAAAGGCCCTCCTTCTAATGATTAATCGGGACTACGGGGGCAAACATTGCTCGAGTGTTGGAAATCGACTTTATACAAGTTAGTTCGACAGACACAGGAATCTCAGATTTTAATTACGTTTCGATCGTAATAAATAGGCAACAACGATTTATCTTTCTCTTGTAATATTACGAGTTTTTGTTTTTTAAAGTTTTCGATGAGATCAATTTTTTATCGATTTGATCAGGCGAAAGTTTTCAAAAAGCATATTTATGTTACGGTCCTCGGCTGTTCGTATCATCGTGGCCAAGAAAGTTGCGATCCTCTGCCATTGATTTTTATTCGAATGTACTACTCATGTGGGAATTTGTCTTGGCAACAGAACTGAAATGAGAATTCTTTTTTTTCATTTCAACACTCGCGATGAAGATAAACGCGCGAACAAACATATGCGTATGTGCATTTCGCAGTTGGGCGTAAAATTATGCGATATGCAATAAATATGTAAATATGCACCGCTGACAACGAGCGATATTAATCGTTTTTTTATTAATATTATTTATTTTCCTCATCATTGAACTTTCGGTTATTTCATTTTTTTTCTTTTTGTTCAACGAATGATAATTATAATAATAATTTTTTTAAATAATCTTTTACCATAAACTGTTTTGTAATAATAGTGATATAATAAGAACAATTATAAATCCAATAAAAATTATTTTACCGTTTTCTCCCAACCTAATTATTTCTCGTTATTGGAAGTTTAAGGATTTTTCTTCGATGTATTTATTTTACCACTTCATTGACGATCATGCTAAGGGCGAGGAAAACGCGATAAATATTGGCACCGAAACGCTGAGTTCAACCATGCACTCGCATCATGTACGGGGTAAAAATTGTGTGGCAGGTGTGACAACTCGATAGTCTACTGAAATCCCAAGCAAGGATTATGGGATTGTCTCTATTCTTACGTAAGCCGCGACCTCGCCCTTGATTCTGTATGTATATAAATATCGCACGTATTATACGATACCTGCAGGTGGTCTCATACCGAGAGAAAAAAAGTCGGAAAGAGCCTCGCGATGCGGGTAAAAGTGTGTTTACAAGCTTCTCATGATCTTTTTGCCACCCCCTATTTTATACAACCCCCCGTCTTCGCGTCCCCGTTCTTCAGTCGTTTTATACGCAACGCCCACCGCAGCAACTTCCTCTCCGTCCTCAAAGATTGTCTGTCGTCTGTCTTGGAAATTTCAGGGCAAACTTTTCATAACGTCGCGACGACAGAGATATATAGAACAATAGGGAGCTTTACTTTTCTCATCACTCGCTGTGCATGGATCATATTTCACCGTGAATTATCGCGCGCGTATGACAGATTTTAAAAAAAATATCATATTTTCTGTGACTGTATAAAAAATATAAAATTCAGACTTTACATTGAAAGTTAGAATATTATCCACTCGAGTTACTCATCTTTAATTAATTTATTTTTGTGGTTAAGTCAATCGCTATTTTCACCATAATTTATGGCAAAATTTTGATGAAATAGAAACAAAATTAATCTTTCCGAGTTAATGAAATTTTTTTTAATAATGTTTTTGTTTCGTTGATAGATATTATTTTCTTTTTTCTCTATTTAACTGCCGATGCCCGTGTGTAAGAGTTTACGAGCTCTCGCGACGAAGCAGCAGAATTTGCGGCAACCATAAAGATTTATTATCCGCAAAATATACGAGCACTATGCCCGCTCATGCTAGACTGAATCTACTTAGTCGCCGGACGAGAAACCTCTGTAATATTTGCATGCGACACGCCCATCGATACATCGAATACGATTAATCGCCCAGTCATTTTTTTTATTCTTTTTCTCGAACATAAATAAATGCTTGTAAAATAATTTTATGGCGAAATATTAAAAAAGCTAATTACCATGTATGACAAATTATTCGAATGTTTTTAACCGCTTGGAAAATAATGTTATCATTAAATAAACTTTTACGTCACGATTGTACAAATTTTGCCGATATTATTGCAATTTTCGTCACGGATGACCTATCGATGTTCGAACTACTTAAAACGCTGTGCACAGCTTCTATGTGCCGAGAAAATGCAAATTAAAAATATACTATTGCGTGAAACGGTCATGAATAAAAGCTGAATATATTCGAGTTAGGTCCCAGTCGTTTCCTGAGAAAGAGAGAAAACGAGGGAGAAAAAGAACGAAACGTAAGCTCGTTATGAGGCGTTTACGTGTGGCACGATATCATTTGTTCGGCCATATAGAAGCCCATACGTTGGTATACCCATTCGACATTTATATACTGCCGTTACTGCCAGACAGAAGCCGTTTAAACGAACCCATACACGCACAGTGCAAAAACACGTGTTACAATTTATCGAGTTATTTAAGTTGTCTCGTCGCTTCTATAAATTTGTACAAATTCCGATTGATACATATATATATATATACCAGGTTTGCGTTACGCGTAAATACCGTATATCTTCCGCGATACGGAGTGAACGTAAATCATGATCAACATTGCCGCCTAAGCCGATGATAAGCGAGCATTCGCCTTAATCATCGGACGCGCCTAAAATAAATAAAAAAGACATTCGAATGTAAACAATGTTGGCGACGGATCGAAAAATAAGTTATCGTAATTTTGTTGAAATACGCACAGGGACGGCGTTACGGCTGATTTCGATTGAAATCTCGATCGTAAAATGTAATTGACCATTCGCGTAATTTCTACGTAATTCAAAAATATCGATGGGACATGAAAGGTTCGGCGATTCGCGACAAAAATTGAATTTCTCTCGTAAAATTGATCAAGGATGACGCATCAACGTATTTACGAGCTACGCAAAACTTTGTGGGATCCGAAATATTTTCTGGGTATTACGTTCGGATGCTTTGCCCCAAATCGTATCGTGATAAATCATTCACACGATGCGGCAAACCTCGACGTTTTGCACAACGGGCCATGTTCCCTCTATGCGACGGAATATTTCTCTTTCATCTGCAGTGGATATTGCTGCGTTTCCCTTCGCCGGCTCAAAATGAAGAGACTCGGCTCCACGCGTGGGAGTATAACCACGAACGGAAATTTCGTATCAAAGCTGAGCGAGGAGGGTTCCGCACGTACCTACACGTAAAAGCGGCTAAAATGTATTGCGAGTTTTATTTTGCGCTTTTTGCACTTTTGCAAGCCACGAACGATAAACGAGAAACGAAAATTTCTTTTTTTTCGGTTTTTAGGTGGAATTCGGTTTTTTTATTTTGAGCCCGTGACCAAAACTGTCGTCTTTTGTAATCAAGAAACAATTCCAGACCGGATGCGAGTTCTTTGTGAATGAGGGAAATTACTTGAAAGAAAATATTTCACGGTAAATATACGATGCTTCGGTAAACAATATGCAAAGTTGAAATGTCATAAAAAAGAAGGTTTAAGTCAAATGCAGCCGAGGGCTTCGCAATAGAGAAAAATTAATATGGAAAAGAAAACGATAAATTTATCCCGTTTAATTCTTTCACGGAATCAATTATGAGATACCGGGGCACTTCTTGCGTCATAAAAGACGGCCTCGCGTAAGATACGATTAAAAAGTTTTTATGTACTTTTTGCAAATTGCTTCGCAACGTAGACTGCTCGTTGTTTGCGCTTTTAAATCTCTCTTTTTCCTTCTAACTCTCTCTCTCTCTCTTTCTCTTTTTCATCGGGTCGGCCGAGAAAATCCTGGAAAATCATACTCTACGCGAATTGTGAGCAACTTTTCCATCGAGAAACTCAATATTCTCGAGTCTTTGTACAAATATATAGAGAGAGAACAGTGAGGTACACGAGAACATTTCTCACTGCCCTCGAAGGGAGAGGCGAGAAAGCGAGAGGGGAAGAAGATACTCGAGGAATTCATCCAATGCAACGGGCAAAGAGAATTCTCCTGCGAATTTCCGTACCTACTGCAAACTATTCAAATATTCATAAAAATTTGACTTTGTCAGATGCGATTTAATATTTCAGTCGAGGATCGCGTTGTCACTGTGACTATGGAATGTTTTTTACCAATTCTCTTTTTATCCCAAACGAAACGATTGTTGTTATTTTATTCGTTCTTTATTGGAGGAAAAGTTGAGCGTCGCGTTTGTACGATATAATAAAACGTCGTGTCTCCTCCGGCA
Source organism: Netelia inedita (assembly GCA_964017225.1). Classification (NCBI taxonomy): domain Eukaryota; kingdom Metazoa; phylum Arthropoda; class Insecta; order Hymenoptera; family Ichneumonidae; genus Netelia; species Netelia inedita. The sequence goes on from OZ024921.1 coordinate 41,476,763, forward strand.
CCGAAGAATCGAGGGGTGGGGGGGGGGGGGGGGGGGGGGGTGGAAAAATGTAAAGGTCGGTATACTGACCGCAACCGCGACGGTAATAGGAGGTCGAGGTATCTCACCCGCGACTTCCGAGTCTCACTTCTCTTGCCAACGGTGAAACACTTTCTCATTTATCTTCCCGCATTTCACGGGCAATGAGACGTAGAAGTTTATTTTGCGCGAAACACGAGCAGCTTTTATTTTCGAAGGGATCAACAGATGTGGCCTTTGAGATAACTGCCAAGCGAGGGGCGATAAAAATTGTCGGACAAACTTACATATGTCGCGAACTTTCGTTTAGCGTTTTATGAAGCGTAACGAACGAAATAATGTTTACTTTTTTCCTTCGTCTGGTCGTCACGAGCTATTGCCAGTTTCTTCTCTCGTCGACCGATTTGGCGAGAAATCTGCACTTGCGCGCGCCTGCCCGCGTCAATCTTCCGGCGGCAATCAAGATTCGACAGTGAGACCAAATGTCGCGTAGTAAACCTTCGCGTCCAGGTACGTGATTCCGTATAAAAAGCTTCGACCGCGAGCAAAAGAATTCTCTGATTTCTCTACGAACTTTGATTTTCTTCCTTGAAGAAGTTGTAGCGGTTTTATTCGTGCAACGACGAGATTGTCGTCACGAGTTCCACCTCTGGGTGGTTATGGGGAGGGGGGGGGGATTGGCGATTGGCAAGAAAATAAAACGAAATCGTGAGATTTTGGTGGCGTTTTTATTTTATTTTATTTTTTTTTTTTCGTTTTCACCTCGACTTTAAATTTATCTCGGATATTTTGATTTATATGCTTGCCTGCTGGGTAGAGTGACGGGTTAATGACGCGAATTTAATCGCGTTCCGAAGCGAGTAAATTTTCAAGTCTGTAGTAAATATTTCGCAATCACACGGAACGAAGACGATCTATTCACGTCACGTCCGAAAAAAACGCTTATTAAGGTAACGAGTACCGTAAACTGTATCACGTTCGAAGCGCGCCAATTAAGCTCCGCTCGTGGAGCGATCCAGCTACTCTACACACCCTTTAACTCCCGCGATCGCCGTATACGTGTCTGACCAGTCACTGACGTTCACTACTGCGGTCGAATCTGTGGTCGATTTTCACTTAAAATTTTAAGGATTAGCGAAGTCCCCCTCGATTTGAACGACCCTTTCAACAAAAGACAAACGTTTAAAGTTTATTTCGTGACTTTAAAACCATTTTTTGAGGACTTTCGTCCAGAAAATGTTTAGTCGAGTTAAAGGAGAAAAAAATTCTAAAATCATTGAAAAAGGGTTTAATTAATGTTTCTTTCTTGCTTCGATGTATGCGCCGTCATTGTATTCTCGTTTCTCGTACAGCTTATCGCGAATGATAATCATACGGGTTTGCGGTACCGTTAATTCCATGTACACCGTACAATGTCAAGCCAGACCACGTTGAATCAACGCATCGTGTATGCCTCCCCTTCGGTTTCCCGTGTTTGATATCCCCCCATTGTTATCAAAATCCCCAGCTGACCAATATGCGTATATCAATGTCAGAATACTAGCAATTAATTAGGAATCTTTGACAGGGGCTCCGAAGTGTGCTTCGGGCCATTAGCGTCGATGCTATGACCGAACGAACAGAATACCCGGATGAATGATTCATCGTTATCTTCGAGCTTCCTAGGAGTTTCGCTATCCTTTCTAATTATCGATCGCACTGAGAAAATTCATACCACGACTTCAACCTTCGACATTTTTTTGCACCCTCTTCAATTATTGAATATACGAAGAACGAGAAAGCCTCGAGGCGAGGGAAAAAATCTTGGTGGACGAACCTCTCGTTTATCGAGATAATGAATTTTCACCGTGCTATGATTTCTTTTTAATTCCACGATTCTTCGAATACTTCACCTTAAAGAAAACCCATTATGCGATCTCCTTCGTAGCGTTTTGTAAATTGTCATATTTCCCTCGAGAGAAAATCGATTCGTTCTCTAGACGTCAGCCGGACTGCGGGCAACGGTACTTTTTTCGTCCCCTCAAACAGGTATTAACTCGGTAATCCTGTGAGGCATTTACCAATTTATGTTTGGAAAGCATTTGTCATTTACACCGCTATTCGTTGGAACAATGGAAGATCCTTGAATTATCTGTCTCCTCGATATGGTTTAAATTAACGAGCGTACCATCGCGATCGAAATTTTATTCAACGAGCATATAATTTGCTCGATTGGTCCATTCAACTGTCACTTTTTGGCACCGCGACAGAAATGAAATCGTTCAATTACGAACGGAAGAATACTCCTCCCATTATTCAATATCACAGACATGGATATGTTTTTTGTAGAACAAACTTGAATTTTATAATTCGGTCGATATCCTTCGGAAGAGTTCCAGAAGGACGCGAATACCTATTTGAGCACGTTACATGGAACACCGTTTGCAAACTTTTCGATTCTTCTTCTCGATTGTGTGGAGATTTGCGGATCGAAGTTTCTTGGCGTCTCCACACCGTAGTCCCTTTTTATCACTCCCACTCTTCGATTTTCACTCGCGAGATACTGCATCACGCGCAAAATCTGCGGAAGCTTGCGATAAAGATCTTAGGCTCTGTGTTTGTTATCCTCGACGAAAGTATCCCTTTCTCTCTCTTTCCGTCGAGAAAAAGCGTGAGAGACACTTTTCAAAACTTTGTTAAGGGCGCTTTAGAAGAACGAGTCGTTTTCAAACCGACACGTCGTACGAAAGGATAATTTATTTTCCGGGAGGTGCATTATTAACGACCAGCAGGATTTCCATTTTGTACAATTTTATTCTCATACGATGACGTGAAAACTTTTCAACTTTTTATTTTTGATTCATGAACCAACCGCTCGGAATTTTCATTCTTATCAAATGAAAAATTCAAGAGAAAAAATAAAAGATTTTTCGTTTATCATTGGTAACAAAATTCTTGATTTCAACATGTAGCGTGAAAAAACGATTTATCCCTCGTTTAGTTTTTGACACGGCTCATGCATCATAAAATTGCCTCGAGCTAGCAAAATTCCAATATTACAAGAATAAGAAATTTCCGCGAGTGGGATAGGGTGGGCGGCGCGAAGTAAAGAATGATTGCGCGCAAGGATGAGTCACGCTCCGTATAAATTTCTACCTCGTACCTTCGTTGTATCTCCACCTCTCACCCCCTCCCCCCCCCCCCCCCCCCGCCCCTCTCTCACTTGAGCTTTTCCGATCTCCTAAGAGCTAAGGAAAAATCACCCGCCAGGAAAGTCGAACGTAAGATTGAAACATACGACGCAATTTCATGCCTCCGAATCTCGCGTCGAGTCCTTAAAGTTCAACAATGACTCGAGAAGTGGATTTCGAAAGGATTGCCTTTCTTACCGGTGCACCAACCCTTCGCTCTCGCGAGTTCCCTCTCCTTATCTCTCTCTCTCTCTCTCTCACACACACACACACACCCACACACACGCACATACACACAGTATATCCCACACGCTCTAAGTATTATATTATAATATATCTTGGTTAACCCAAGATAGTACCGATATAGATCGTCAGTAGTTCTACCGCAAGTACAATTGCCGTGAAACTCGAGAAATTATCCAGGCGGAAGCAGTCTCGTATATTCCGCCGATTGGCTTCAATTAACCGTTTGGTTATATACGAGGTCGGCAAATTCTATCGAGAACCTCGTACAGCGTCATAAAATAATATTTCTTTCCCAACGACTTTTCTCAATTATAAATAGAAAACAAAATCATTTCCTAAATCCGCTAATGATCAATTAATTCTACAGTAGTCGAGCTCGAAAATGTAATACGTTGAAGTAGCATGAGTGTTAAGCAGTGTTTGAAATTTCACGATCAATTTTAGTTTGATTGAAATAAATCATATTTGATTAATAAAATTGATAAGCTTTTGATAAGTTCGTTAGTGCAGCACGCATAAGCTCCGGGGCTTGAAGCTTGCATTGTGGATCAGATTAAATTATAGGAAAGACACAATGTTACCGGGTGTAATTCGAAAGGGAATTAACCTTACGAATGAATGCTGCTTGATAGACCATTAGACGCGGCCTCAACGAGCCAAGTTAATTTTGCGCGTCTCTCTCACTCTCTCGTTCACCGAGTTCTATTTAAAGCAAACGGCATACTACACCACGTAAATTGCCCGAGGGAGAGATTTAAGTATGATACGACTCTGCTCTCTCCCTATACGATTTAATTCGAACAATTTCATTAAGGTGATGAAACGAGGTTGTCTCGTTGTTTCTATAACGATAATTAAAAATCAAAATCTCTTCGTAAAATCCACACTTGTGAAACTTTTGTTTAGTAAAATCAGTCTTTATCTCGAACGAGGGTTGAAACACGTCGAACACACAAGTGCAGCACCGGTCGAGTTACCTATCGCACGTCCGATAGAAAATATGATACATAGCGTGTACTTTTTACGGGATTTGAACTCTCGCGGTGATTGCCTTTCACCGAAACTCTCAGTGTGTGATGTTCCTGGTCATAAACTGTTGGCTGGTCGCTCGCCACTCACTCCAAGGGACTGGACGTGATTGGTGTTCTGTCGTTTTTTTGTCTTCTTTTTTTTTGTTGCGATTTTGTACTTCCGAAGACCACAGAATAAAACGAGGGAGAGGCAGAAAAAATAATGATGAAAAAGTTGGACCGTTCCGCGAAATAGCCTTTATCGGCATCGAGTTGTCGCGTTTGACAAATTGAAAAGAAGAGAGGAAAAAAGGGGCGAAGGACGCCGCGAAAGAGAATTGATAATATCGTTCGAGGGGGCTACGTAAAATTAAAAAAAAAGGATTTTCGGCCGTCGTGATCCGTGAAACGTTTAGTGCCGTCATCGGTCTCGTTCTGTTTTCTTTTTGGCAGGAAGAAAATCTTACCGTACTATATAATATATATGAAGCTGTACTTTATGTATGAGCTTGTCGTTGCCATGCTCCCCACACGAATAGTAGAGATATTTACGTCGTACTTTCCTGCAGACTTTCGGCCATTGAATACCATAGGCTTATCATAAGAAATAAATTGAAAAACCGATTTTTATTATACGGGAGAAAAATTGATTGATTTTTATAGAAATTATTAAAACAAAACAAAAACAAACAAAAATTTGTTTAATTATCTCGACCCGTATTCGCGCAATTTTCACTGGCACTTGTGATTTAATATTTTACGCAATTGACACGAAAATATGCTTATTCTCTCGCTCTCTTTGCGTACCCATATTTTCAACGAATACGGAAAATTCAAACAATTTTTCTTTTCGTCTATTTCCTATTCGTCTCATCTCCATTTATTATTTCAACCTGTTTTTATTCTCACCGACGCCCACGTATACGTCGGTTCGTCATAAAATTTCAAAATACGCTGAAACGACGACTGTCGATTCAGAAAAATATTTCGAAGTATATTGTGGTTGGGCTGCGAAACAAGACGAAAAAGCTGCATTACATTCGAGCGCGTTTTGTTTCGCGGTAAAACATCGAGTATGAATTCTAATTCGCAACCCGAAAGAATTTTTCTTCGAAACAACAGTCGGTATGGAAAAATCTTAACAATGGTTTGCGTCAACGATATAAAGCTTTTTGTTTCCATAGAGCGAATTCAGCTTTTTCATTCTCGTTTCCGTTTTATCATCTACCATAGAATACAGATTTTCGTATACGTTCGATGAAAAAGATGCTATTCGCAATTTTTACTTCTCTTCTTAACCAAAATATTTTGAAATATTTTACGAACGGTGGCTATTTCAAATTGACAAAATTTTCCACACTTTTGACAAAAACTGATTTTATTCTAGGTGTAATACTTTTTTTACTCGCGAAAAAATCGTAACGTAAAAAACGTAATCGTAACGGAAAAAAGGTAATACCCTTGAGGGGCGCAGAGAGGGAGGAAGATGGAAAAGAGAGAGAAGAGCTCGAGCGTAAGTTGTCCCAACTGAGAGTGGAGTAATCCCACGAGAGGGCTGAGTTAGGCGAGAGTGGCTCAGTGTCATGGCGAAAAGTGAATCGTCCGCTCTCGCTCGCGACTCTCGAAGCCTTCGCAAAAACGTCGGAGCTTTCTTTCGCGTATACACCACGAGTCGTATTATTATTTTGCATGCAACCTGTAACCGTGTTTATACGCTCGAATAATATCTCCATTTTCATAACATTCGTCCTGTGACTAGTGGCATCTGTATAAACAGGTATTAAAGCATCGCCGTACTTCGTATGATAAATGCGGATGAACGGCGTTACGAAATATTTGCAATTAAAATAATTCATGAAAATTTAATCGTTATTTTATACGACGGTATCGCGGTCTTCGCCATTCGGAATATCTTTTTTTGTTTTTATTTGAAACGAAAGAAAAAAAAGGTTTCATAGCCAACGAAACATATACGCGGACGGTCTTTTAGGATCATGGATTAAGCCGCTGTGTCTGCGGGCGCTCCTGCGCGTTTCTTCGTAAAAGGAAATATTCATACACAGCTGAGTGGAAGGATTATGGCTACGCTTGAACGTGACTTCGTCGCAAGGTTAAAGAATAAAAACTTAATGACCAGATGCATTATGCAGAAATTTCACTAGGGCAGGAGCAAGAAAATAATGGAGGAGATGCTGGTGTCTTCTTTCCTCGCTGTATAGCACCACCCCCCCCCCCCCGCCCCTGCCACCAGCTCGGCGTTAATATATCCATTATAATCGCCGTACAGTCGAAACAATTATTCGAAGATTAGTCCCGGTTGTGTTTCGGAAAACGACCTCGTATTTTTTTGCCAGTGCGATTACGATAAAAAATAAAAATCGAGCTTTATTCCGCGACGAGCTAAAGCCCTACTCGAAGTTGTATTTTTCGAAAACCGTCCTACTGACATCAGAGACCTGCCGAATTATTCCCATTCGAACATATTCACTTTGTCCGATCAATCTCTAAAGACGGCGATAAATTAATGGAAGCTTTAACCCTAAATTGTGAAGGTTCGTCGATTCGACATTCAAGTAAGGTTAGTAGTACAGAATCAAACTAATCACGATTGTCCATCGTAAGCAATGTGACCTTATCATTTTTTCTTATAATGCCAAGAGCGGATTTTTTATAGCAAATAATTTCTCGGCACGCACGCGAGACGAACATGGTGATATAAAATATCATCAAGACACGATGTTAGACAGCATTGCGTCATATCACGCTTGGTTTAGGGAGCGACGAGTAAGCTGTGGTTGCTCCTGACCGTGATCTGTGGACACGGACAAGAACAGAGACGGAGAGAAATATTTCATAACTGCTTTCCATCACAACCGGAAACGGGAATAGCGGCGAGGACCCCTACGTTACTCCGTTGGTATTCCTTCATTGTTCCACGAGATATATGATGACCCCACGGGCCAAAACTGCCCAACTTTGTCTCACTCAACCGTATATGTCATCAGCTATGCTATTCGTATGCTCACCTTGCCCATCGGGAATCCGTCTTTCAACGAGATAGAGAGAGAAAGGGCAGAGAGACATGCACTGGGGTTGGAATTACACGAAGGGTGAGAATGAAGATACGATTTTCACGTTGATCCCACCCCCGGGCCAATATAACCGCTCATCCTGGTGATGTTAGACGAGAAAAATATCACCTTGTCTCGACATAAAAGAAAGGAAACGGAAAAATAAAAACCGAAAATGACACGAGCTTGCGATCATCGTCGAGTTAGAGGAACGATATTAGTCGATACGTCAAGATCAGCGAATAAAAGTGTACGAATAAAATAGGTTTTATTTCTGAACGGAAACAAAAATGTACTTCTATCGTACATTTTCTACTGACGTCTGCTACTAAATTTATTTGCATTCAATAAAATACATCGTCTCTATTCGAAGCTTATTTATACAATATTTTTCAATCAATTTCTTTTACTATAAATATTGAATTTGTTATGTTGACATGGTGATCGTTGCCGGACCGCACTATGTACAGATTTTCCTTCGAGTATCGAATCTGTAATCGATCAAAAAGATGAGTTGGATAAATACACATAGATAAAATGACATTCTGTATAAAAATTTTGCATAAAACAAATCGAAAGCAATTTTCCTCGATTAAATTCTCTTTAAACGTAATCGACTAGTTACCATGTCGTGAATAATTCTTGCCTCGTTACGCATTGAAATTGAGTAATGTGAGTCGGAGCGCGTTTTATCTCGCGGTTATCCGTCCTTTTGTATTAATTGGCGAGGATATAACAATAATAATAAAATAGAATTTTGGTCACACGACGATGCTTTGTTTCTATTCTGAAATATATGTCTATATCGTTGCACTATTTCTGCATATACCTTAAAAGCTAGTATCCTCGATATAACTTGCTCGTGGTATTATGTTGGATACTGCGGAATCGTGCAATTTCACCGGAGCCACGAGATGATTTGTTTCGTCGTGCTTTTGTTCTGGCACGAGGATCGGATAATAACGAGAGAACGACTCAATTTTCTGCCGGTCATATTATGTGTATATAACGCTATACGCGTATATGTACAGGTTTGCATAAACGAAACGTATCTATCTACTTACGGACGTACATAGCCGTTGTTTACTTTGTGAGATGAAATCGTTCTCTTTTTTTCGAATATACAAATGAAAGTATCTTGCAAACGTTCGTTCGCACAACGCTTATTTTTATTATTGTATGCTCGAGCCGGTCTACTGGAACGGACTTGATTCAAAGTAGGAACCGACTGTGCCTGGCAAAAAAAATTAGCTTTTTATTATGAATTTTTTAAATTTACTTGATGGGTTTATCATTGGTTAAAGCTTGATTAAAGATATGTTATTCTACACATATTAAAGTAAATTCAAGTAAATTTGTATCGAAAAAAAACAATAGTTAAAGTACAATATAATAATTTTCAAAACCACGTTTTTCGAACTGGTGCGAACGATAACTCGAGCGATAATAATCGGCTATGTAAAATTTATGCACGAATTTTTTTGTAATCCTATCTTGAATGAAAATATTTTAGTTGAAAATAATACTTTTTTATTTCGACACGTGGCCATATTGCGAGAAATAAACAAAATCAAGAACGGCTTCGATTAACGATAATTATTGCAATTACAAAAAAATGTGTGCATAAATTTAACGCATGCCTCAATGAAATTTGATGGAACAGTAGCGACGAAGAAAACAGAGATTGTATTAACGAATTTTTTTCATCTCACTGCGTTACGAAAATAGTATTTTCCTTTTCTTCCATAAATAAGATAAACACATAAAGTATGTAATTTTTCGCGACTTGGTATGTATTTAATATAGGAGTTACGAAAACGTGCGGACGCGCAGGAAATTTAACGATTAATCATCCCAACCAAATCGCCGGACGATAGGGTAGATTATAACAGGGTTGCGGGGAATCGTCGAGAAAAAGGTGGACCCTCTCTCGCGACTGGGTCCGGACACCAAATCGATTTCACATGCCGGAAGCATTTTTCATATCAGAAATCTCGTCGTGTGTGCCGCGCGGGGAATCGGCTTACCGGTGAAAGCCACTTCGTCCACTCTCATTTCCCGTACACACGTGTGTGCGCGCGTGAGTGTAGATACATTTTTTTTCACCACGGTCAGGATTCAATTTTATCGTTCGCATTTCTTTCGCACGCTGGATCGCGCGAGACGCTACGAGGTGGCAAGTGAAAAAAAACACACGCAAACAAAAAATCCCTGACGTAGGGTCGGATATTACGTTCGGTTCATCGAGTAAATCATTGAAGTGTATTTTAAGCCGAAAAACTTTCTAGCCGATCGAGCAAAGTCCAAATGAACGAAATAATTGGCTTATTCCGGATGCTTGTTCGCGACGACGGAGGAAATTTCTACAAGAAAACACGTACAGTTTCGTCTCTCTGCAGGGAAATACGTTTTATTCGTCGGTCGTTATGAAAATTGATGAATAAAAGAAACGTCTTAAGTAAGTCATTTTTGTAATTCTTGAGAAAAAAACTTCATTACGCGCACGAGCATTGTTTAAAAGTTATCCGTAGTTACTAATTGCGACGTGTTTAGAAGAAACGAGGGAATAACGTCTGTTCAACGAATCACGAGGGCTTTATTATATTATTTCCTCGTAAACGCGAAGGAACAACTCGGGTCCTCCAGTTAAGAATCGTGACCGGTACATAAACGATTGCACACAAACAAAGCGCTGACACGAATAACGAAAAGCTCCATTCTAGGAGTTGGCCAAACGCCAGGTCCGAGAAAGTTCCTTGCGAAGTATTTCTATGGACCGTTGTCCGAGCCATCGGGCAACCATTTGCATATGAAACGGTTCGGTTTATATCGTCTATATCTCGGGATTAATCTCGTTCGTGCTCTCGCCGTTAATTTTGGCGATCTCGCCAATTTCGACCAAGAAACCGATGAACGAAAAAATAAATAAATGAAGATCGAAACGACAACGAGTCTTCTGATAAATTCACCCAGCCTCCGTGTATTTTCCAGCTCTCGTATCTGGAATATGAACGACTCTAGCGTGACCGCGAAATACGCGAGTGTAGCGAATGTATGGTCCGGTCATGCTGAACTGACGAGAGATAACACAAACACGCGCGTACGAGTGGCTTTTGGCAATCGTTTTTCTCATGTCCGCCTGACTTTAACGCGTCTAGCCGGGTTTTGATAAGTGCTTTATTCTGGCAGTTTCGCTGTTTCCTCGCTGGAATACAACGCGTCCTTTTGGAAATGTCGTGTCCGGATGTTGAGCGAGGAATGGAATGGAACAGGAGCCTATGCGCATTACGACGAACGAGACAATGTAAAAATAATATATTGCGTTCAAATAAAAAATGCCTTTTATACTTATATCGCTCGAAAGTCGTTGTCCATCGCAACGAGAATGCACCACTGTACTTCCGTCATTTATTTCACGTTGTGTTCTAATTTTCTTTCATAACCCCGGCGCGGCTATTCTAGGTTATACCTTTAAATTGCTCCGTAATTTCCGTGGAACCACGAGACCGCTGGTAGAAGTTGGGTTAAAGGCTAGGCAAATGAAAGCTAACTCTTTACCATAACTGTATTTAAATTATTCCAGAAATGCTTGTTCAACGTAAACTTTGGCGACCAAGTAATTGGTTAGTCGGAGAAAAGCTTGCGAAAACGGAAGATTAACGTGACGATAGTGGCCAAAATCTGAACGGATGTGTCTTAGGCCTCGAAGGGGCCAATTGTTTACTTACAATTTTAATAATTTTATTAATGGTAATTTATTTAACTATCAAATAGTCGATTTATTCACATTGCTGTTTATATATTTGCCATACTCAGAAAAATGTTTGTCACTCGTTATCACCGAATATTTTGACATCGGATTGGGAGCCAACGACGATAAAGTAAAACAAGGTCTGCACGTGATTGCGGTGTCACGACGCACGTATCGCTTCGAGAAACTTTCGGAGAATATTCCATGTATGAGCGTTACCATCAAGCTCGTATATTTCACAAACTCGTATTTAATCACGCGCAACATACCTCGTAGACGTGACGTGGTTCGACTCCGACTCGTTCGAAACACTAAAATTAATATTTGTGAATTAATTCATTTGTTTAAAAGTTGAAGAAAAAAAGTTTTATGACCGATGCATTATTCAGATCGAAACTCTGCTTTACATATGCACGAGGCTAAGGCCTCGCTCGTTTTACGGCGCAGTTTGCACACCTCGAATTTTGACACGATATTCCCTTTAAGTTTCGTACCCTACTGACCTAATTTTTCTAGTCTTATTTAAGTATCTAATACGCTTTAATATTAATTTATTTGGGATTTTTTATTACAAATAGATTAGTCAATTTTGATTCATTATTGTGTATTTAATGTTTCCAAAATGAAATATGGGCATGCAGCTATTATGATTAGCGATACCTAACGTTTATTCAAGATCGATTTCGTAAAACTGAATATATTAGGTGCGAAAAAAAAGAACTGAATTCTCGTATTCTTCTCGACCATTATTCATCGTTGTCGTGCAATCAGATATAATTATTCATGTCGATCGATCCTGTTCGTATAACGTTGAAATTATGCAGAGTCACAGGACACGTTTGACGTTCGATTTATCGTTCGCAGTTCCTGTTTTCTTGTCGGTTCTCGTTCTCTCGTACTCGAGCTCTTCGTGAAGCTTTTTTTCGCGACGATCCGATTATACGTGTCGAACACAACCGGTCCATCGACTGCTCGTTCTACCGACGTCATTGCAATCAGCATCGTTTGCAATGTGTCCACGAAGAGAAATAAAACCAGGTCTCCCGTAACCTCTCATCTCTGATGATTTTGTGTTAATTTCACGTCTATAATTACGACGAAGCCATAAATAAAGCATGAGATTCTCGTTCGTAGAAGCGAGTAAGTAGATACAATGTTGCCGACCTGAAGCCTCGAATCCTCGGCGATAATAGTGATCAAATAAGAACGGTGGTAATTTTTATCAATTGTTTTTATCGAACGTTCAATCACGTCCCTGATCCAAATATATCGTACGCGGTAATTTTTCTTCCACGATTTATTCAAGCGCCCACGTCTCTCTCCAAGCCTTTTAAAGTTGTACCGTTAAGAAAGAATAATCTATTTTGTTTAAAACGTGAGCCATAGGAGAAGTGTGCTCGAAGGAAAGAACGTAGCGTGCGAGCGGTACGCTTTCGATGAAACTTCCGTCGCCCGTGAAATCCTCCGAAGCTTGACAAGTGGTCGCTTGTCGCGAGAATGAGGGATAGGTGAGGCTACGAGAATGTGTCGAGACATTCGTGAAGGGATGAGTCTCGGATGAGTACAGGGCGGTGTTATATATATATATGGTATATATAAGGTATATCACACGGCGTGTAGACGCATTTGGGGAATTGTCTGTGGCTGTCGAACAGGGAATATCCATGGCTCGGGGGAGTGCCCCGCATGTTGGACCAAAGTAATCTCCATCGATCGATGGCCACAAAGCTGGGGCTCACCACTTAAAGGGGTTTCCCTCACGATGATCTCCACGCTCGCTAAACGCTTAGCAATCTCTCTCTCTCTCTCTCTCTCTCTCTCTCTCTCACTCACGTTCACCATCTCTCTCACTGCCTGACTAACTTACGAAGCACTGTCTCATCGCGGGAAAGTTAAAGAGAGAAGGAGAATATATATATAACCACACAGCACTTATCCCCGTCTCGGGCATTATCGGTTGGGTGCTTGCAGTACACCGAGTAAAGAGCTCGATGCATCCTCCGCACATTCTGAAGTTAATCCACAGACGGACGCGACGTTATATATACCCAAAGATCGCGTGCAAAAAATTACTCCAGATACAGGATCCCTATTCTTTCAAGAAACGGCGAATGGGCCCATTATCAATTTACCAGTGGAGCAAGAAAATAGAGAATAATGGCATCGTTCCATCGAGCGTGGCAAGGGAAAAGCTGACGATTTTTGTTTCCTCCCCTTTCTCTTTCTTTTATTCCTACCTCTTGGTAGACGCTTTTAACCTATCCTTAGTTTATCGAGGTCACGTGAAATTCCTCACGATTTGGATCGATCACGTGTAAGTGGACAAATGTGTTTTTTCTCTATCCAACGATTAATAATTACTTTCTAAATGGCTTCAATTTTTCGTCATTCGCATTTTATATCTTGGATCGTTATTTCTCCATTCGACGATAAAATTGGATAATTACACACCTAAAAAAATGAATAATCGAACAAAATAGTCCAAGAGTTACAATTTGATAAATGTGAGGAAGCTTTCGCAAGTATCCTCAGCCTGAATTTCATTACAGCTGCACTTGGTTTTTTGGTAATTTTGATGAGACGCTGTACGTATCGCTCCCATCAATTTCGCACCGGCTGCCTCCTTCGGTAAGACTCGGAGCACTACTAAAAGACTGTAGAATTGAAACCAAGCGTACCATAGCTTACGTATATACGTATCTATAGTTTAGCTATAGGATGGAACAGCGTCTTTCGTATTCCGTCTGAGACTCGTAACGCCGTATCAGATCATGCTTTCAGGTGCCATAGAGTCCCGAATTCGATTCGATAGACCGTGAACGAGTAGTAAAAGGAGTCTCGCGAATGAGTTCATGCATAATTTAGGGAAACCTTTGTACATTTTGCGAAGGTTAATACGTCCACGGGAATACGTGCCAGGGAAGGACCCTCGTTTCACTCATTTTTGTCTCTCTCTCTCTCTCCCTCTCTCACTGTCTTCGAACAGCGAAATCTACTTTACGCCGAGCATAACACGCTCTTCTAGAATATCGCGGAACGCAGTGGACGCAATTTCTCTTTTGTAACCACGGAGGTTGCCAAGGAACGATCTATTATACCGTCGAATCCAGAGTCTCGAGGGGCAGACTCGTCGCCCCCTCTACTTCTCCACCGTCGTTACTTTGATTGAGATACGTCATGCGTGAGAATCTATGATTCGTCCTTCGTGTCGAGGATTCCCGAGGACTCGGGAATATTATAAGAATATAATTGATCGTAAAAGAAGTCTGTGACGAAAATCCTCGAAGCTTATAGAGTTGATTAATAATTTCTTACTTAAAAATAAATTCTTCGTGTCGAATATCTAACGTTTATCTTGATATTTTATGTTCGTAGGAACGAGCGATGATCATCGTATCGGCAGGGTGATGATTCTACAAAACAGTCGGATGGTCCTCGCGACCGTCATTTGGACAATACTGCTGACGATTTCGATACAAAAAACGATAAGAGACGGAACGAGTGTCGAGATTCCCGATAGAAGTGTCGTTAGGTCGGAGCCGGAAACGGAACTGATAGATCGAAAACGGGATATCGGAAATTCGATAACGGTTAGAGGAAACGAGGAAAGAAAATCTCCGATAGGAACAAATACGGGAGACGATACGGTCGACCATGCGGTGGGAATTGTGGTTGAGAAACGTCACGTACGGAGTTACGCACCGAACCAAGCGCTCGCGTCTGCTCGAGTTTCAACGGAGAATATCAAGACAAACAATGCTATTCCCAAAGGTACGGGGAACGAAGAGAAGAATAACGAAAGAATGTTTCAGCAAAAGCGTGAGATACTCGGTGTTTCGTCGACGGGAAATAAAAATAACAACGTTGCGCGTAACAAAAACTCATCGTGGATGAACGTATCAAACGTCTCGAGCACGAGGACAACGACAAAGGACATCGAAACGACGAGCGACGAAGCATCAGTGTCGAACGAATCGTCGGGCAAAGGAATCGTACGCACGGGACGTGATACAAAGCTCGAGGAGATTGGCAAGAGTTCCGTTTTACTAATCAACGATACGAAGCCATCGAGCGCAGCGGTCGAGTCGCGCAATTCGAGTCCGAATACAAGCAACTACAGATCCGATTATACTACGAAAGGAATCGCCCCAAAGGCGGAGCGCCCGGGTGACACGAGTGGTTTAATGGAATTTTGGTCATTCCGTCGCTTCTCGAGAGAAAAGGTTCAACGGATCGACAAAGCGATAAGATCCGCGAAGGAAAGACACAACGTACCTGGATCCGTTTCATCCTTGGAAGAGCGAGAAACTATTTTGTCTGTAAAGTCGAAAAGCGAGAATGAAGATCAAGACGAAGGAGTGAGAAGTACCGAAGCGAGGAGCGATGACGAATTGAAAGATTTATCAACGGAAAAACAATCTATTACACTGAATAACGAAGATTCTGGAATTATCAGCAGTTCCATGGAAAATTCGTCGAAGACAAGAGCTAATCGAGTAATCGATCCTGGAAGGTTGGATCGCGTAACGACGCGATTTACCGCTGGGCTTGAAATATCGCGCGAAACGTCGGAAGAATCGTATGGACAAATTCCCAAGCCTCCAGACGCTGGTACCGCTGAGAGGGTCGTCTTAGTGGAAAACATCGTTGAGGGTTATGCGCATTCCACGCCGAGAGATTCTTCCGCGTCGGACCGGATGAAAAATCCTCACGGTTTCTCCCACGAGACGGCAAAGGAGTACGAGCGAAAGGTGGGAGAAATTAATTACTATGGGAGGGAGCGAGTCAAGGGTACATCTTACTTTGCAACGTCCTCGAGTAACGAGGACGCTGGAATAAGCGCCGTGAAAGTCGGAAAGGTCGCGAGTTCTAACGAAGCTGAGAAAAAGCTAATCTCGCGAGGAGTCGGTCTCGTTGTCACGAGTAATAACGAACAGGTCGTAGGGTCTTCGAGCGAACCTGGGAGAAGGTACGGTAGCGAGACGTCTCCTAGGCCAGATGAGTTTGTCGATAAACCGACGAGGAACGATAGGACGGGCAAGATCTATCGAAACGTCGTTAAGACGACGAACACGCCGCAGGGTTTGCAAATGTTATACGCAGGTCATGAAACTCTTATCGAAGAACGGTCCACTCGAGGGATCAGGCTGGGGTCGCCTCGGAACGATCGTGGGAAGCTAGCGCGTGTGAAACAGGTGGAAGAAGTCTCGGACGATGGGCGACGCAAGGAGATGGATGGAAGTCCGGCACGAAACTACCAAGCCTCGTCGTTATCTTCTCGTGAAGCGTCGCTTGTAAATTCAGTAGCGCCAACGTCATCGACGCTCGCGATGAAACGAGACGGGAACGTATCGGATTCGAGCGAAAGCGTGATTACCGAACGTGCGAGAAAAATAAAATTTTCCGACATCGAAGAAATTCGAGGTTCTCGGAAAATAAAAACTCGTCGCAACGACGACAACGACGAAGACGACGACGACGACGAGAAGACCGTTAGTTTTACGAAAGAAATTGCCAAGGTGGAACAGAGGACGGTGCAATTTTCGCGAGCCATCAAGACGGAAAATAACGCTGCGGGCGATGGAGACAGCGTTATCCTGGAAAATCGAAAGAATTTCATCGAGAGAATTTATCAGAACCCTCGTACTGCCGGTACGCCGACATCGTCGATGGATTCGACGCTTGCGGAAGTACACCCACGGGATTTCGATCCAAACGATGATGACGATGCCAACGAAAAAGACGAAGACGACTATCACGTTCTCACCGACGACGAAGAAATGAGCCAAGTTCTTGCCACAGTGGAATATCGGACGGAGGTAGGGAAACTATCGAACCAATGGAGGGATGAAAACGATCGTGGAGATACAGCTTCGAGCGTTCTGAAGAAATCTGAAGGTCACAACTTGTCAATGGTGAAGCTGGAATCGAACGAGACGGCGACAATGGAAATCGGGATCATTGGAACTATTGATGTTACTTCCAAAGATCAACGAGACGAGAAAAGCCAGAGAAAGGATTTAGACCCGGATATGTCCGACGAAATTACAGATGACAGGGGTTACAACCCTCTCGTTGAAGAACCGACGACGCTCCGTCACGATGATAGTGTCACGAAAGACAGTTTTATGGGACGAAAAACTTACGTCGGGGGGTCAAAAATCGATGATACGAAAGGTGTTCTAGCCGTAAATCGTTTAAAGCTGCGTGACTTGACTGAATTCTACGAGAACGATTCCCACAGGACTCTCGTAGATGCAAAAAATCGCATCAACGACGAAATTTCTGGCGGCGCGAAGTGCGAAACGTGCACACGTGTATCTATTTCCGATAGCGCGAACGAGAACAGAAAGAGCGAAAAAAACGCTTATAGGAACGACGAGAGACAGAGCAATCGTGCAAATGTCGAGGCTGGCGGGAAAAAAATTGTGCGATCTATCAACGTTGTTGGCGCGTCGAAAAGCGCGATTCGCGATGAAATAACAAATAAAAATAAAACGTCCGTTGATCTCGAATTCACGACCAGCGATGGACGTTCGTTAGCAAAAACTGGGGTCGTGGCTACGACGATCGATCATACCGAAGTGAGCATCGGCGAGAGAATTCAGGGGGAAAATACAAGAATGTTGGTACGGAGCCAAGAACCAATTATCAAAGCAGCGATAGGGGGAAATTTAATTGTCCCGCGGGAACAGCCATCAGCTACGATACGAATGCCGGCGAGCATTGTGAAATTAAACAACAGCACCGAGCAAGAGGCATCCCTGGATAAGACGCGTGATCAACGAAGCGAAACCTTCCAAAATTTCCCTTCGTCGGTGGTCGACACCGGCGAACTCAATCTTCGTAGCGTGACTCGGATAAATGTTGAAGAAAAACAGGAACCAAGGATTGCAACTTTCGGCGAGATTTTCGAGAACGAAAAGATGGGATCCGAGTTTTCCAATAGTGCCAATGTTATCCCGGGGGATCGTGAGAAATCCGAAGCACACGCAACTCCGCGGATAGGAAACAAGTTCGGTAGTGGTAGACGATGGAAAGCCTTGGTTAACGGAGGTGCGACGACGAGTACGACGAAGATCGATAGGTTCGATGGTTCGATCGATAGGCCATCGACGAGTGACGAATTCACGACTGGAAATCTAGTCGCGCGTTCCAGGGCGGATACGCAACCTAGCGAGATTTCGAAAAACGTCGTCAGTCCATCTGATCTCAAAATGAATCAAGTAAAAAGAGGTGTTAAGAGAGGTGATGGTATCTCGGGGTCGCTCACAAATACGACAACTAGCCCTGTCCAAGATTATAGGAGTTCCGGAAGTACAGAAACGACGGGAGATCCGGGCACCGACTCGTCCGAGATGACGACCCTGGAACTTCCGGATTCGATGTCGTTGAAAGATCCAAAAGTATCCAAGAGCAACGAACGTCTCGCCAGCGAAATATCCATTTCCATTCCATATTCGACAAATGCTCCTATCACGGGCGTCGAAAACCTCGACGGGGTCGACGAATTACTCCGTGGACATAGTGGTCTCATGGACAAAATACCGTCAACTCTATCGGTTAACCCGACCAGCGTAAATACGACCGTTGTGGATACGGTGAACTATAATCTCACCACCGTGAATACAACGATCGTGCCAGAACATAATTTAACAGGAGGTGGGACGACCGAATTCGGCAAACCGCGGCTAGCGGCGATGGAGAAACAGCCTCGCGAAACGACGAGGAACGTTGCGCAAGGATCAGCGATGGTGCCGCGGCCTCTCAATCAAACGATCTCCGATAATTCGACGCGCATAACCGCAACGTCAAATCAATGGCCGGTAAAGCATAGCGCTGTGGTCGAAGGTGATTTGGTACTAGGTGGTTTAATGATGGTACACGAGAGAGAGGACTCGGTTACGTGCGGGCCGGTAATGCCCCAGGGTGGTGTCCAAGCACTTGAAGCTATGCTCTACACGCTCGACTGGCTGAACGAACGTGATCTCGTTCCAGGTGTGAAAATAGGCGCTCATATTCTCGACGACTGTGACAAGGATACGTACGGTCTGGAGATGGCGGTTGATTTCATCAAAGGTGAGCTTATTATATACAAAGATACTTTTATAGATCAATTCTGTTGATGACCGACGTAATCAATGTCGATTCGATCTCATCATGTTAATGAAGCTCCGACCTCCTCCTACCTGTCGGTGGATAACGGATTGACTTCAAAGATATTCCCACTAGCATCTCATTGACCCATCTTTTCCATCTCATCTTCGACGGATCGAAGAGCTTTTCCTCCGCGCTTTACGCTATATATTCAAGACCCAGGTTTCTAACCGAGGGGAGATTAGATTTTCATTAAGATCTTCGAGGCTCCCGTGTTCTTGCGATGTGACTATTTTGGATTCTACCTCGCATCGAGTCTCCTCGATATCTCAAGATCTGACCGAGATCGCGAAAACCGCTTTTTTTCCCTAGCATCCCCTATTTTTACATATTAAGGGAGATCAAATAGGGTGATTGCCTATGAGCCGACAAGACCTGCGAGCTGGCTCTAACACGTGGTTGTGAGAACGTACATCGCCATCCACTTTGTTTCGTGAATGAGTCTCTAGAGCTTTGCCGTTTGCTGGCGTCGATTAGGGTGGGGATGAGAGGCGTTAAGGGTGACTTTCACGCGTACTCTTCACAGTCGGATTACCGACCATATTCCCCAAGCTCGTTTTCTGGACTGGAGAGTGTCGGCAGTCGGTAAGTAGAAATATGAAAACCTCCGGCAAATTATTGAGCTTGCGCCGATAACCGCGTCGAAAATCTACCATCGGATGGGTCGCGCCACCAGTCTCTTGCTGACCGACTGACGCGGTTGGTTGAAATAAAAGCTCATCTATACCGACAGAGGTCTCCATATGCCAGGAGATAGTTTCGACCGTTGTCTATGACGCAAGCTTGCAAGCTTACCGCCGGCATTTGCATTAGGAAACGTTTATTTGTTCAACCTCTATTTTGTTCATCCTATTAAAATGTGTATATATTTTGTTTTTTTCTTCAAATTTAATAACTGTTATTCCAATTAGCATTGATATGAATCAAATTTTCGTTGAATTTGTATTCAAGCTCAAATTTTACTCCAGTAAAATAAATTTTTTTTTGTATTGTCAACGGATTTCAGTCGACGAAACTACGAATAAAAAATAATACAATGCTTCACTTCGGTCCCTTCGTTTCATGTATCTGAGGAGCTGAAGGTTTTCGCTAATCGAGCGGCCAATCCCATGAGGACGAGGGGATGGGTGGCGAGGGGAATGAATGACGATTCTGTGCGTGTCACAACCAAAGCTCGGGAAAGAGCCCTATTTCTTTAAGTCCTTATCGTCTGCCGTGGCTTGATGGCGAATGAGCAGACGGACAGAGGGTGTCGGGCGAGTATAATTTTTCTTCCGGAAAATCCGATTCCTAATGACCGACCGTTCTTCGTCTTTCTCACCAAGAAATGCTCGTTTTCGCCACCCCGTCGTATCGTTTCCCGAAAGAAAAACACCATAAATCCGGGAGTTGTTTTTCGTAACGAAAAAAAACCGCGTCTCATTAATCCCTTTGACAAATTTCGAGATAATTATTTTCTCTATATCGCAATCCACGTGTCAGGCGCAACGAATGAAATTACGTCGTTCGTTCGATAAACACAGTAACCTGAAATTGAGTAATGAAAGCTAAGAAAACTGAGGCTTCGTAAGTCCGTGTCCAAGGTGTGCATTTCTCTTTTTTTCTTATTTAATATATCTGATTAACCGTTAGCCATGCACTTTCCGAGAAACAAGTACTCCGTGACGATAAAGATCACGGTAACGGAGACGGCCTTGTGAACAAAATAAAAAAAAATAAAAAATATGAAAAAGAAATAAATATAGCGTAAATTTGATAGAACGATGATAACATCCTGACGTGATTCCACCCCTACCCGTCTCCCTCGCTCGTTTCTGATTACTGCAAGACCCGACTGTTTCTCTCGTGTTTTCCTCATTAAAGCGAAATACTATTTTCATTACAGATCGAGCCTCCCTCGTACTGCGCTTGTGCTTCCCAGATTGCCGGTATGCACAGATTATTCCACGAACACGCGATCGGCCTAACCTCCCATGTACCACCCCGAGCCTTTCCTATTCCCCGTGCTCATGCACCGCATTATTCTACAATAATGCTTTTATAATTCTAATGCAATGCTTCGCCTTGAACAAAAAAGAAATTCGCTGACGTATAATCACCACCGTGTATGTATAGGGGCGTATGTTAATACGCTCGTAAAATACGAGTGCTTTTCTTTCAATATGGTCGTCGCACTCTCAGCCACTCTTAAATTATACGTTTCTTTTTTATACGCCTATATACACGAGGTACGTAAAAAGATTCTCTTACACACGTACATTTCGTATATACGGACGGTGAACCGAACTTTTACAGAAGCATCTATTTATGTCAGCGGTAAGTTTCATCGCGTCGTACAGTTCGGCATTAGGGATAGTCGCGTCGTACTAGTTTTGTAAATTACCCGAGAGTATACGAGGGATGAAACGCGAGGGTAGTTGAGAGAGTGACAGTCCGGATGATCGTCCGGGTGAGTTATTTTTTGTATGTACAATACGAAAGCGTACTTCTTTAGTGACTTGCATTACCGAGACACAGTTTCTTGCATACAGGACGTTCGCGTAATGCAACCCGAATCGATTCTCCGCGTCGCGCAACATTGAGTTCTTTTTTGTTTTAATTTTTTTTTATCTTTGATCGATTGTCACAGAACGGGTAGCGTCGCTACTTTTTCAACGTAGCTTTCTTTTTCCCCTCTTTTTTTACATCGTTGTATAGAGCGCAGTCAATGTGACGATATAAATCATGTTTTGTGACTTTGAAACGCGTGCACGGGCTATTGTTCAGATACAGAGACGATACGATTTAGATGCTCCGATATTACGGTTTACGTACGTATATGTCTCTGTAAACGGTTATAGCATGTAGCGAAGCGGTGTACCAGCGAGATAAACCGCGAGCTTTCCGCGCAGCTTTTCGCGCGGTAATTTGTCAGAGGACTTTCGCATACGGTCGCTGGGAGAAAAAAGGGACGAGGGAGGGGGTGAGAATGAATGAGCGTGAGGGAGAGAGAGCGAGAGAGAGAGAGAAAGAGAGTGCCAAGGAGAGTAATAAAAAAGGTAACATTTTTCAAGTTTTATCTGGAAGTCAAACAAAGCGGTAATGGCAAGACTGAGAGAGGCAACTGTCGCGGCGAGCCACTTGCTCTCCCTCGTTCTCCCTTGCAATATCGCAAACTCGGACCGACTGGCTATGTGAGGTAATGGTAAAATCGAAGCTCACTCTCTTTGCCAAGCTTCCCTGCTGGTTACACGCTCCTCCATATATATATATATATATATATATATATATATATATATATATATATATATATATATATATATATATATATATATATATATATATATATATATATATATATATATATATATATATATATGTATGTATGTATGTATGTATGTATGTATGTATGTATGTATGTATGTATATAAACGTATAACAGCAAAATGGTTTATTGCACTCGCGTGCTTCATTTTCGAGCGAAACTTTTTTTTCGCACTATGCAAACATTGTTTTACGGAGTTTGTCCTTTTTTCGAGCACGCTCGAGATTCCTCGTTTCGTAATCTCAGAGAAAATGAAACTAATGAAATGTGCATCGCCTCTTGATCGATGTTCGTACACTCGGAGAAAAGGTTTATACGCCGCGGGTTTATTTGGGTTGCGATTTATTTGAATAAGATAAAATACGTTTCCCTCGAACATTTTCACACTTTTGTCGAATGGGTCATTTGTTATTTTTATCGCGAGCAAACTCACCGGAAAAGAATCGTAGATTTCATGAAATCTCGAGGTCAAAATATATTTATTTTTTATTTAAAAAAAAAAAGACCATTCTTCGATCAGAAATGTGTCGCGGTCGAAGTTCACGATCGCGACATTTGTCGGTACGATTGTAACGTTGGACATCGTAACATGTAATTTAATTGACAGAGATGTATATAATCGTCCGGTAACTGGAACCACCGATCAAGTGGAGCGAGTGGAGGGTTGAATGGATTCAGGTCGACCGAGACATGTTGCATTTCAATTGCATTTGGGGATGGCTCAAACGTAGAAGCTATACACGTAACAAAGTCATATATACGTGCGTACGTCTGTTCATGATACCAGAGAGAGAGCGAGAGAGAGAGAGAGAGGGAGAATAGACAGAGAATTCAAGCCGGTACGCTCACGGGATCAGTTTCAGTAGTACACACTAGTTTTGGTCAGCCTCGTGTACCTCTCGTGGCTGTACTCGCCCCTTTCGCCGGATAACCTCCGTCAGTGTGGATGATTGTACATCTCGTATCGGTCACGTCGGTGCTCGCACAAACCAACGGCAAGATACGCCTTGGGGTGATACATTTGTATAATGAGTACGGTCGATTAACAGGGGAAATATTAGACAGAGCACTTGCAGTGCCTGGATATAAATGTCCAAACGTGACGCGAATAATTCCTCGATAGCCAACGCAGTTTCGAACGCGATCTAATAATATTTCATAATCCGTCGTGAAATAAAATGCCTAAGTTCATCGAAGTAGATATATAAAAAAATTAATGAGTTAGTGTCATTTTGAAATCTTCTCAAACTCCCATAAAACGACGGTAGAATAACGACGAACATCCTATCAGAATTAAGTGCGACTATTACTAAACCCAAGATCGTAAAATATCTAATAACGAATAGAACTTTTATAGTCGCATTGGCATCGTTGATGGACCAACAAATAGTCAAGTGTCGTTCGTAGTCGACTATTTCGTCGAAACTACCCTTATAAAGGATTGCATTATGTAGTCAGCAATTCTGTCTCGCTTTTACACACACATATACCACACACACACACACACACACACACACACACAGACGCACACACATGGACGCACACACCACTATATCATCTTCGTATTTGTCAACTCTGCAGAATACGCTATAAAGGTCATGTACTTTATATCGTCGCGATTTACATTTAACGATCATAAAACAATTAACGTACGTCACGAATTAATTAACAAAAGATCATAAAATCAAGCATGCATTACTACTAGCAGCTATGGTACCCAGGTGGTTGCGGCGATTATCCCTCGTTTCTCATGAAAATACACAACCACCGGGTGACAATTGTCTCCCATTACTAGCTACATATCTACTTCGTATGTATATGTACAACTAGCTTTGTAGTCCTATATAGTGTTATTGGACTAACGAACCGAGTTCCTATTGCTAGCATGTTACGGTTCATCGCTCATATTCTCTCGCATATCATACAGTCGAGAAACCTCAAGGTACCCTTAACCTCCTGGGTCTATTTTCTCTGTATTGCCATCAGAAACTCGAGACAATTCGAGGCAACTAACCATGATGTTCTGGCATTGAAGACGTTGCTTGCTACGCGAATTTCGTATAATTGACCATCTGAGATTGTGCAACACGATTACACGCTTGCGTTCAAGCGGCGTGTCTACTGTCTCACTCACTCACTCTCTTCCTCTCCCTCTCTGTCTCTCTCTCTCCTTCCGTCTATTCTGCGACGATAAGATTTCCCCGGGGATAGTCAAGAGCACTTTGGTCGGAAGAAATTCATCGGCGCTCCGCACGTCGCACTTCGCCGGATCACTTTATCTCTTTACTCACGGCGTGGCTAGACGTATACATATATATATATATATATATTTGTTCACCGCCCTCAGCCAAACATTTATTCTGCGGTCGTTAACGAGAAATCGAGCTTTCTTACTTTTCAATGGAAAATCCCATCGTTGAAATTTGGACGATATTGCGGCGCGTTTGGTTTATTGTTAAAGTTCTATTCGAGGCCAATTTGAGAAATGAAATTTTCGTAAAAATTATTTTATTACGAATGTTTATTTCGAGAGTTTGAAAGAATTTAACGACCAACGGATCGGAGCGACGACTTTCAAGAATTTGCAATCAACTAGGGGGTCTGAAGTCGCAAACGATTCGATAGTCGCAATTGTAAAAAATAGCCCATAAATTTTGGGACAATTCCAGCTCGTAGAATTCGAATTCCCTCTCGTCGGCCGATTTTCTCCGTTTCTTCGTTCAATTTGTCGTTCACTCTCGGGAAAAGCTACCAATCCCGGCGAAAATCGAGAGACGTGTCCCTCTGACGTCCGATATTTGCTGACTATCTTTTTTTTCCCCACGAGAGAGGGACGGAACGCGCGCGAGAAAACAACGAAATAGTGAAAAAGGGTGGGAGGGAGGGTGGGAGGGATGATGATGATGATGATGATGATAATTTATTTATGCCCTAGTAAACTTTGGGGCAAATATTAGTTACAAGCGAATGAGCATTTTAAAACAAGTTATTTGTAAAAAAAAATATGTAGCAGTAATAGTAATAGTATGAATAGGTTTGTTATAGTAACGTAAATAGTACAGTGTATAGTAGTTAATAGTAGTATGTAATAGTTCTAATAGTAGTAAGTACACAGTAGTTTAATATAGTAGGGTATATAGTAGTGTGTAGTAGTTATAGTATTAGTAAGTATACAGTAGTTTAATATAGTAGGGTATATAGTAGTGTGTAATAGTTATAGTTATAGTAGTTATAGTAGTAGTAAGTATATCATAGTTAAATGTAGTAGGGTATATAGGTAGGGTAAATTCAGTGGGTTTCAGTATTTGCTACTACTATAGCTATAGCTCTCAAAGTTTGAAGTAAAAGTGTAGATTAATATGGTGAGGGATAGTAAAGAAGATTAACATATAATATAAAGTATGAAGTAAGTTATGAAAAGTATATGGTGTAGTAGCAGGCTGTCTGACAGATAATCATGTTAACATCCTTAAATCATCGGCGGAGCGGATCACAATTAGAGCATGCCCATTATCTTTCCTAGCGAAAATGGTTTCATGCTTTGTCCACACATACTTATATGAAGACTTGGCCGCTTGCACCCTAGCTAGTCGCAACAATTGGTGACATTCAGCCGACAGCAACTCGTTCACGAACAACTTGCCATTGGTGTTGTTGTTGCCGAAGACTTCACCTACACTAAGATCCCGCTTCGCCCTCTTTGCTTTGATAATTCTATCCCGAACCGCGCTTGACGTGAGGGTCACAACGATGGAAAAAGAGCGACGCGACGAGTTGCTGCCGGACGGTATAGATTCCAGGCCACGGGTCTCAGTTTTACGCACAATTTTGCGAGCCTCGAGAATATGATTGGTGAGATTTCCGCACCCTAGAGCTGTAATAACCTTTTCGGCCAGCACAAGCGGTGAGTCAGCTAGTATTGTGGGGAGACCCGCCACAACTAACTCATTTGCCATAGTGTCGCTCCGAGTACCTGAATTTGTTTTTGTTTTTAACTCTACGATCTCTTTATCTAATATCGCACATTTTGCTTCCAGCGACGCAATCTGATCAGAATGCACAGACATCATTTGCAATAGCTTAGGGAGATCACCGAGCCTGGCATCTAGGTTGGCAATAGACGCGCGTAGTTCCCGTAGTTCCGCCGCGAGTGATGCAGTGTCATTTTTAGATTGAAGCAGAAGCGACATGATAGATTCAAGGGATGCCTGTGCATCGCCTTGAGACTTCGAAGTGACGCCGAGCGAAGCGGTCGCCACACTAAACTCTGACGCAAGCAATGCAGTCTCACGGATAGAAGTATTAGCTTTGCGCAATTCAGACATGACAGTTTCAAGTGATGCCTGTGCATCACCCTGAGACTGCAAAGTGACCGCGGAAGTTGACATGCCAGAAGTGCTTATAGTAATAGATGAAAAGTGAGTTTTACAACAGGTCGTAGCCGATCGCTGGCTTAGATAATACTTCACGCATCCAGGGTGAAACGCACGCGTACACTCAGGGCAGACAGTCGGATTACCAGCAATCACTTTTGTACATCTATAGCACAGCGATGACATATGTACGGCGATGGAGGAGAAGCCAACGTTACCGACGGTCGCAGGTGGATCGAGCAGTGCGTAGATACCGTCCAGTCTCGACGGATGCCCGTGATAAGCGCTCCGATATATTAGGCGACCGTGTCGATCCTTCGAGCATGCGCACGAACCGAAGATAGAGAGAGATAGCACGCCCGTCGTCACCAGTCCAGCAATTTTGCGAAGTTGGGTTAGGAAATCTGTCACGCTATTTCATCAATTTTCACAGGAATCCAGAAACGATGCAGCAGAGTTTAAAGGACGTATTGATGAAAAGCGTATTTTAGCAAGCTTTAGTACTGAAATCAGAAGCGCCCGGAGGCAGGAAAGCAGCAGCAGTATGACTTTTGTGAGGAGCGACAAAACGTGCGTGCGTAACGTACTCACCATAGAGAGGGAGGCAAGGAAAGGGAGAGAGAGGGACGCTAGAGTATCGTCGGTTGGAATTTCGTATCTATATACGTCTCGTGTATATAACGTTTCTTGAATGTGCCAGGGTGCCGATTTTCGTATAGATAACCTTACAGTATCACCTTTTATAAATCACATACAACTGCTGCTCGTACCGCGATCCTACGAACCCACGAAAAAGGTATAAATTTTCTTCCATCTCTCTACATTTTTGACCGTACGAAAGAATTTCCGATCACGTCTTACCGCGTGTATCGAAAATCTGCTCCTATTTCTTTTTAATTCCCATTTGTCTCACCGGTCTGCAGTATGACTAATAATATTGCCTTTAATAAATTTATACTTCTTCCATGACTCAATAACATACGTGGCAGTTTTTATTAAAATTATTATCATAGTCATTGTCGCGTAAAGACAATTTTCACTATTGAAAAACCATCGTTTAACAAATTTCGTTGAATTTTTTACTTTTCAATGACTCATCGTTTGTAAATAACGTTACCGTAAAAAGCTCGTTATGCATTCGAGATATTTTACCGTCGAGGTACATATACCTGTAAATATAAACGCTTTTACGTCAGAACGAGAGTGGCAGCGTATGAACCATCGACGGGCGTTCATTACGCGAAACGAGAGGAGGCAAAAGTAGAATTACGATGTATGCAAGCTTACCGGCATTACCGAGCTGATGATCACAGGTCTGTTTCGGTTAACGGAAAGATACGGAAACCGGAACATTGGTACGATGGATCTCGCTCGACGAGTCGGCGAAGGAAAAAAGCTTCGGTACGTCATCGTTGTTCTTACTCACCGAGCTTTTTTCGTATTCAAACGAGGTAGGGTAGATGGACATTGTATGTACGACGAAGGGGTTTAACACGTGCAAAGTATATTTTACGTTCAACGAGCATTATAGTTTATGCATCCGCAATGGGCTTCGTGCAAAATATTCACTGCGCAAAAAGAAAAACGAAAAAGCTCTCATCCATTTACATGCCAAATTGGGTGAGAGAAACCTCACAGACTTTACCAATCGACATATATGTGTGTGTGTGTGTGTGTATATGTGTGTGTGTGGGTGTATTCATGTACATTTCTCGAGATGTAAGTAAGGCACGTACGACGATTTCCATATACGAATGTTACGTCAGAGATATACGTAAAAGTACTAACCTTCGTTAACGATCTTTTCATGATTTCTAATTAGTATGCAGATGATAACGGCCATACCAGCTCGCTATCTTCACAGTTACTATTTCATCGCGAGTCACTACTTATCGTTAAATGAAAAGAGGCAATCTCGGGAAGGAGAGGGGGGAGGGTGCGTTTTTTTTCTTCTTTCTTCATTTTTAATTGCTAAGCATGTACATTCGCGTGATGGAGTCATTAACCCTTGAAAGGGTCAAGCTCGAGGTGTTCGAAAGCGGTGGAAAGTTGGCGGAGTAGGTAATTTTCTCGAGTAACTAAAACCCCGAGATAACGGTTAAAAAAATTATGAAGTTAAGAAAGAAAATCTCGGCTTGGCGTTGCGCTAAGAGAAGCAAAATTTTCACGCTGTTGTTCGGTAGGAATGGAATTAGTTTCGAGAACTCAATGCGATGCGTCCATCGTTGATTGCGGGACTTAAAATTAGCACGGGTCCTTTGAAAACACGACTGCAATTCGGAGAAACTGTCGAAAGTACTAATAACAATTTGTATTCATCCCCGAGATCAAAGATATCAAAGTTAAGGTCAAGAAGGGCGTTAATCTTGATTAAATCACGGTAATTATAGCGATGGTTTGAAAATTTCTCAAAATTGCGTCGAGGGTTGTAATTTAGTTAACATTCATTCTCGTATTTTATTCAAAATAGTCTTAATCAGTTTATCTCGTTTATAGAATAGATATTTTCTTTTCAACAACGACGTCCTAAAGTTTTGAGCTTTTGTAAATAAAAAAAAAGTGTAATTTATTTGTAAAAATGAAATATCGAACAAGAATACGGAAATAGACGTAGTTTGTATTTCCTTACGAGAACTTATGAAGGGTAAGTTCGTTCTACCGTATCTGCAACTTCCCGTCCGCCAAGGCATCGAAGCGCGCAGAATATAGCCTTTATTTAGGTCCCTGCGATAGGGACGAAGGGTGAGAAGCACGAGGCACGTACTTCGCCTATACTTCGCGTACAATCTTTTCCTCTCTCTTTTTTTTCTTCCTCTCTTCCTCTTACTGTCTCTCTCTCACTCTCTCTCTCTCTCTCAGCGTCTCAAGTCGTAGTGAGCTCCCTGGCCAGTGGCCTATTGTGAGATTTTATAACTCTCTGAGGTTGTTCTGGGCCCCTACTTTACGGGTGCTCGGGTGGTAAGCACGCTATTTGAGTTTGTGCTCGAGAGAGAATCTCGTTTATTCCACAGGAAAAGTTTTTTTAGCCATTTTTTCCTTTTCTTTTTTTCTCCCGCGCTGTCTTTATTCCGAAAACGTTTCACGTTCGCCGGCTCGAGTCTGAAAAATGGTGACACGAAGAATGATTCATAAATTTGATTCAAGCCCCAACTGTCATGATTCATGATGAAGAGAAACGAAACTACAAACGAGAGATAAATTATAAATCAAATCGTTTCGAATACCTTTTTCAAAAAAAATATAAATCCGAGCATAGAAATTCGAAAATTAAGACCGTTTAAACATTATTTTAACAATTTTTCAAAAATCTAATGAAATTTGTATAATTTCGTTTTTCAAAATATTAGATTTTTGCGCTCGTACCGTTGGCTATATAGTTCAAACGTCTACGAGTCGAAAAGTTAACAAAACAATCATACACCCTCTCATCGAGCACGAACTATATTTTCCCAAGTTCGAACCCGATACGAGGGTTGTGACTTTCGATCGGGTCGATTTCACGAATAATGGCACGTGGGTACAAGTTTGATCGAAACTTTCGGTTCTTTTGCGATTCTCGTTAGGGTGAGCAGTATTTGTAGAAGGAAAAGACGCGAGTTGCGCGGTAAACCAGCATGTGTGTCTGCGGGATCTACCGGGTTGCGCGATGCGTGAATCCCTAAGGGCAGGGAGCGAAGACGAGCGCGAGTGGTGGGGAAGGGGCTACGTATAGGGGTTAGAAGGGGGTTGATTCGTTTCATGAAGCAGAGGGCAGTGTTATCCAGCGTGCGGAGGTGCCTCAGTGGCTGCTCTGGCACAGAGCCGCGCGCGACATAGTTCCCTCAGAGCGCGCGCACGTTTAACGCGTCGCCCCCGGGAATCGTATCCAATCGTCCATTCAATTTTATTTTTCCTAATTCCTTAAATTTACAACCAACTTATCTCGATACTCGAACATTTTATCGACACTTAACGAGATACCGACGTTGCAATTATTCAGAATTTATTACATTACGATCGTAACGATTGCAAGATATCGTTCGATTTAAAAAAAAAGTGATCAAAAAACGATAACCAAAAAAAATGAAAAAGTTCGCCGGTGTTTGAAAAAAAAATGAAATTGTTATTCAACGATCTTGACACATGGCAGAATTTTATTCGTGGGAATTATTTTTAATGTTGGTTCGTGACATTGATTAATCACCGATAAAAACGTGAGAAAATGAAATGTAAATTGCTTGTAATTATGACGAAGAAAAACTTTGGTTGAGTGTAAAAAGAAATGTATGATTCTCGTGCGCGATTTTGAGATGAATTTGCGTGAGCGCTTTCGCGGTAACACGTGCGACGGTGAGTCTCGTGAGTTTTCATCGAATACGTGTGCGAGAGAGTTTGAGTGATGATGCGAACACGCGATCGTCGTCGACAACGCCAAAAGCATTTCTAAACGTATTATAATTGTATATATATATGTATATATATATGTCTAGTTTATATGCATATATATATGTATCAAAAGGTACTTATATCCGTATATATGTAAAATTTTCGACCAAGGCACGAATTAATGGTATATATCGATTTATCGTTAATTACCGACCGAACTATCCGTCGAGGTAACGGCTGCACCGCCCGACATTTCTCATGCAAATACAGAAATCGTATATCTCTACTCTTTCACTTCTCATTCTCTTCGTAAGGGGTTTACTACTTTTGGATGTAGGGGCTTACCCACACGGAAACATACTTCGGCACCAAATCGATAATAAATTGATCTCACTAAAATTTATATCCCCTGGGCAACCATAAATACACCCTGAACAATTTATTATCCCCGGAAGCAATTGAGTGCAGTAACTCGAAAGATTTAACGTGAAAGTATTGTAAAATGATCGAAAGAATCTTCCATTAAGATTAATTCAAGAATAATCATGGTTTATAAAATTCTAATTCAAATTAATTTTACGTAACAATGGTAATAGGCCAATTTATTTCTCGTTGAAATATTTTCGATGAATTCACAGATCAGGATTCATAATAATATCAATTTTTCATCAATTTCATTTAGTTAATTGATTTTTTAGAAGATCTTAATAAAAATACATAAAACTTTTCGCGCAGAAGGTAATTTGGATGAAATGCAAGGTGAGTTGGCAGATGAATAAATCAAATGAAAAAGAAAATGAATCGACGCTTATAGAAATCGAATTCACTTTACCGATCGCAGATGGGAATAAAAGAATGAAAAATTTGCACCAGCACTCTAAAGCGATAATGATTA
This sequence comes from Netelia inedita, assembly GCA_964017225.1. Taxonomy (NCBI): domain Eukaryota; kingdom Metazoa; phylum Arthropoda; class Insecta; order Hymenoptera; family Ichneumonidae; genus Netelia; species Netelia inedita. The sequence continues at coordinate 41,509,123 of OZ024921.1, forward strand.
GTCTCGTCGATCAAATGGCCACAATATGTCATGAGCGAAATCGACTTTGTAGAAAATTGAGAACCGATTCGTCGATTTTGCTTCTCGCTAATTTAGCCAGCGATCGGATAGACTTGATACCGAGCGATTCATAAATAAACCATATTTTGACATCGACAGCGTGAAACGACGATACACGTATCGTAGAAGCAACGCAACGGTGATGTAAAAATCTCATTAAAAAAAACATTCGAAAAATGTTTCGCGAGTACTCGCCAATATAAATTGCTGTTTTTTTTTCAATGCATAATTTATCGCTAATACGTATTGCGACTGTCGTTGCAGTACAGAACACGAGTGAGTCACAACACACATCTGCAGTAAAGATCCAATAGAATGGCTGCTGGAACACGACGCGAAATATATTTTGCCACGTTCGAATGAATAATTACATTAACCGTATGTTGTTCAATCTTATCGTCAAATGATAATACAATATTTGTCGAAAATAACTGTATAGACGTTTTAATTAGCATTCGCGATTATTGATCGAGCTTACCGTATAAAATCCAGAACGCATAAAGTGTATTCACTCCTCTGGGAATTCGTAATGTTCGCGGTTAAACGCGAGAATAAAAATTCAATTATTCCAGTCAAAGTTTATTTCGTCAAAAAATTATTCGTACCCATTAATATCCTAATTGCACCGAAATAAATCGTTCTTTCTTCTCACATCATTCGATCAAGTAAAATCGTGGATAAAACTAGTTTTTAATTATTTATTCGTTATTTAATTCGAACAGTATGAAAAACGATTGTTTTTTTCATCATTTCTGTTATATCATCATTTTCCAAGTACACAGCATCTCGTCACTGGGTATTCCAAGTGTACAGATCATACTTCTGAGTACACAGAATTTCGGGATGGCAAACATAAGTTAACTGGCGTACACATCTCTCAGTCTCGGAAAATTCTCAGTGTATTATTCGAGCCAAGACGATTGGAGCACGTCGTATCTTCCTTATTGCGAGCATCAACGTTTGAATCAACATTTGCATATCACTACAGTGCTCTGATACTTCAGAAATACTCGCATGACAAACTAAAAAACGGAATAATTAAAATAATTAAAAGTAATCATGAAATTTATTCATATTTTCAAAAATGGAACATAAAAATCATACCAATTATTTACTTTCATTAATCTCTCGTAATGGCAATGCACATATATAATTTTTTATTCAGACAGACACGTCTTCTTACTAAAAGTATATTTTTTATGACACGTTTGCATTCACGGGCGTGCCAGAAAAATATTCCGACGTTGGTCTACATCCGAGGTCTTACGACTCTGAACGTCGAAGTATTTCCTGAAAAGGGTGAGGGCTTGAAGTATATGATGAGGTTGGCCGGATAGTTATATATATATATACATATATATCTATAAAAGGGGAGATTAAAACGTAGGGTCTCGGTATCGGTCGGATGTGCAAGGTGCCAAGGAAGTCAGCACATCCCGTAGCCATCGAGTGGCCTTCACCAGGGTACAGCGCGAGAGTTTTCGATATTCTAGAACAGCGGGTGTTCTCGTCCATCGCCTATCCGCCATGTCTTCTCTCTTTCTCTCTCAGAGAGGGAGAACTGACGAAGATAGAGTTTGACGAGGGTCGCGGCGTCAAGTACCAACTTCATCGGCGTTCAGTCGTGCGAAACAAAAAAAAGGGAAAACAGAAGGGAAAATAGAACGGGACGAGACGCCTGGCATTGACGTAGTTTATGCGAAGGAATTCTAGCCTGATCGAATAATCCACTGGTGTTCGTTTTTGTTCTGAAATTTCCCGCGCTTTTCCTTCGTCAGTTGCGTTTCCCTCTCATCGTTCCATTAACTTGAATTATTGGTGAAATCGATGAGGTCATTTTTTATAGATTAACAAAAATTAATTTTTTTCCTCGTTGACCTTAGGGAGAACAAAAATAGAGAGAGGGAGAAAGAGAAAGAGAGAGAGAGAGAGAGAGAGAGAGAGATAAAGGATGAACAATGGAGAAAATGAAAAAAAACCTGGAGTATGGAAAAAAAAGAAAGAAATCTATCGACACGATGCCAAACGGTCTATTGATATCAGAGGGCATGAGTGACGAGCTTCAACACATGTAGTCCGAGCCCGTGGAGAAACCAGTATTTTTGTTTCTTTTTTTGCACGTATTGACACTCGTGCTCACTGCACGTTCTTTTCAATGAAGGATGGCCAATCGATTTGACGAAAACTACAACCTTGATTATCGAGCCTAATACGTTGATGAGATACTTTAAATAGCGAACGTCCATTTTAGTCCTATTGCAGTAATAATATGTGCGGTATAAAAAATAATATGCCCTCATATCCTGCGAGCAAATTATTCGTCGCTGCATAGGTTATTTTTGACAATGGAAAAAATTTAATCAATTTTTTATCAAAATAGAACACCTGCTTGGGTTTGGGTTTGCTTGCTTGGATCATTTTTATTAACGTCGTCGTTAAAAATTGTGCATCCCTGAAATCGCCAGCGAGTAACTCTCATTCAAACGAACGCCAATGAGAGGTCAAAGGGCCGTTTATATATTTCGTATAATTCACCGTACCTGGCCGTTGTCATACTTCAAAGGATACCATCGCGATAATGAAAGGCAAAGTGAGGCTGCGACGTAGAGAGGCGGCGATTTTAGAATTCCTGCCACCTATCGAGTGAGCCGTTTAATTAACCGACACCCGACAACAATTTTCTTTTAACAAGAACCGTTATCAGAGCTCCTTGGGCTAAAAAATTAATAAAAATCAAGGAACATTCGTCGATAATTGAACGAATGACGATGCGCAACAAAAAATTTAGCTCAATGTTCCTTTTTTTAAGCCATTTTTATAAACAAATTTTTAATTCGTCACTACCAATAAATGTTCTTGCATCGCTGCTCTCAAGACTTCAGGGTCGACCTGATTCTATTTCAAGTTTGTTAATGAAATTTTCGTAAGCTCCTCAACCGGTTCACAATGGCAGAGGTGTTGATAAACGCGTTGCATGCTATACGTGCATATGTATATATATATATACATACACAAAACGATGACCTAACATTGATTATGGTAATCAAGGAACGGAAGTATTCATGCAAGCGAGTGTGGAGTACCCGTAGACACATATCCGACACAGACACCAAGAATTGTTCGGAACAGGTACGCCATTGTCGGTAAATGATCCCGTGTTATCGTACACGCGTAATAGCGCAAAGCACAAGAGTTTGAGGATGTCTCAGACTTACCACCTCGGCTTATGTCGCGACGTGTGACATTATGCAGCCTCCCAGGGGTCCGTAGAAATTTTATTCGAGCCAATCTCGGGGAAGTGTAATTGTTATTAGAGTTAATCTTGGACAAGTCGTCGTAGAATATCAACCGGATTGTCCTAAAACCCTCGAGGAATTTAAATGTCAAATTCCTTGCCAACCGTAAAATGTCGAGACGCGAAAATAAATTTTTGTCGCAAATTCGTTAACTCGACTCAGCCCGTAATTCGCACGAACGATCCTTAAAAAAATACATTCGAGGAAATTTGCATTGAACGAGAAAGTTGTTCCAGGATAACGTCAAAGTAGACACGAGGCTGAGTGAAGCTCGGCAGGGGTTGCTGACGTTGGCGTGTCAAAAGTTGACATTATTAACGAAATTTCGCGACATGCATGAGAGAGATTTCTCTCGACAAGGAAGGCGAATTACCCCTCGCTATACAATCTAGGTACATGCCCACAAAAACGAGGGGAAAACCTTTTCCGACATTTCTTTTTTCACTCTAGTCGTTTAGCAAAATAAAACCAACGCGCTACCAGAAACCGAGAAATGTTTCCGTTGTTAGTCTACCGCCTGGGTCAGGTAAAAAATCTAATTACTCGTATCGTTACCGTGCCACTTGGGCAATTTCGACGGCTCGATTTATACGACACGTTATTGTTGGTCCGAAAAAAGTGAAACGATAAATAATGAGCGCTTCCAGATGAGAGAAAGGGTAAAGAGGTGTAGAGATTAGCAGGTAAAAAAAGTATTCAAGCAAAAAACAATAAAACCGGAGAATTATACGTTAGCCGGTAAAATTAGTGAAATCTACGACCCCTTGTCGCGTAATGTTATTCTTGTTTCGCCATTAGCCCCGCTTTTTAAATATATGCATTGTCGAAGGCCGTTACTTGTATTATGGTGTACAAACAGCAGGGAGAACAAATTAACATAAACATCTGGAACGTGCAATACCGATGAGCTAATAACATAATCAGTCGATAAACTAATTATCGAAGATAATTTAACTTTGATATTTAGTAAAATAGCATGATAAAATAATAGATAATCTTATCAATATTTTTTTTTTTTTCAAGTTAAATATTATGACTCAGGGTAGTTTCGCGTGGCTAGTGGATAAATGAAACTCAGTGAAGTGTCGTGACTTCGAACATTTCTGATAACCAAGAAAATTGAAATCGTTCGTCACATCGAGTGACAAAACAGTTATCTTCGAACGAACGATCCGAAAGTCGTTGTTTTAATCGCATCATGAAAATGCGAAGAGTATTTCAACCGAAGATAAAAATATTCGGCGAAGTCGTTCCAACGCTAACGATGAGTTGTCGAAATTATCGCGATTATTGGCGAACGATGTGAAAAATCGCATACGCAAGAGAAAATCGGGAAGAACGACGAGAAGCTAAGATCGTCGTCGTCATAATTGGAAATCTAGCAAGAATGAAGTCATGAAGCGTGTGAGCCTGGTGGTATTGGGCTGCGTTTGCCTAATGCTGTGCGGAGCAAGGCGAGCCAAATTCACGGACGATTGGAACGCGAATTTCGACGCATATTACTATGACGACGACGACGACGACGCGAGAACCGATCGTTATCGTACGATCGATGGCGCGAGCGAGATGTTCGGTTCGAGCGGGACTTTGAAATTGTCCAACGATCCGACGAATCCCAAGTCCTTTCGCGTTTATCGCGAGGAATCGGGTCAACGAAGTCATTATCGTCACAACGAGAGATCGAGCTTTACCGGTCATCGACATCGCGTTGAAAATCCACTGGATCATCATCCGATTAGACACGGTGATCGATTGTTTCGTTCGATCGACGCTAATCAACGCCCACCCTGGCCCGTTAAAAAAGAGGCTGTTGTTGAGGGTGACCTGGTGCTCGGTGGGCTAATGATGGTTCACGAACGGGAGGACTCCGTTACTTGCGGACCGGTTATGCCTCAAGGTGGTGTACAGGCGCTTGAGGCTATGCTCTACACCCTCGATTGGCTCAACGAACGAAATCTGGTGCCCGGCGTCAAGATCGGAGCGCACATACTCGATGACTGCGACAAGGACACCTACGGCTTGGAAATGGCGGTTGACTTTATCAAAGGTGAGTAAACTTAATGCTGCATTGGCTCACTTCAATACTTGGATTTTGTTTGACGTTCGATCGAATGGAAGAGAATGCGTTCGGGTCATTGGCGCTGAAAATTACCGTTTCGGGGTGGATAACCCTCTGGGTGGACTTGACTCGAAAAGCTCGTGCAAACGATTAGCAGCCCACCCGGTTAAATCTAAAGCGATTTTCTCATCCCGTGGGAAATTATGAGAGTAATAATAATTTTATAGCACTATTTCGTTGGTGGAGAAACGTTTTAGTATCTATGAAAAAAATAATGTTCATCCACCGGTTTTCATCAATATTTCCTCATCCCAAAGGCTATAAGGGATTCCGACACGCGAGAGTAAAGGACCTTCGGGTAGGGCCACGGTGATTGTTTTGGAATTTTAATGGCTGTTCGGCCTCATTTCCACTATGAAACTTGAATTTCGTATAAAAATCAACCTACATAAAAATATGGAAAGGTTGAAAGAACATAGAACGTGTACCTACTTCGTAGAAATTCCAATCAGAAAATTGTATTTCCTAGTTTTCCATAGTTCAGGGATAAGTAATTGTAAAAAAAGGACTGGCATGCTATCCAACATTTGAAGTTATGGCCCTGTTTATAAAATTTCTACGAGCATTTTTTTTCAAACCATCCCCTAACGCAAATTTTCACTACTTCAATGATTGAGCTTAAAGTCAATCAATGAAAATCAATCAGACATTCATTACTACACGAGATTCGATCAACGTGACGGGAACAGATGCCTGCGAACGCATGAAAATCACTTTGCCAACGTCATCCCGGGGGCTCTTTCGCTCTGCCGTGTTCTCTGATGGACACGAACGCTTCTCGTTGTAATCGCTTCCCGCCTCGCCGATAAAATCTGACCCACTAAATTTAGGCAACGAAATAAATACGCGATATAAAATTCGTGGAATTCACACAATACAACAGCGATAAAAAATATTCTTCATTCGACCAAAACAATTTTCACGCTTTGCAAAGCGAACCGATATATCGATAAGAATAAATATATATTCGGTAGGGCAGCGTGTAAATCAATAGCGGGATTCACAAAGGCAACCCGATCCAAAAGTTACTAGATCCAATATTTTCGTTCGCTGATAGAACCGATTGATGACACCAGGAGAATTTTATCGCATAAAAAAACAAATCGATCTGGCAAACGATGAAGTAAGCCTGCAGTACATTTTTTCAATTTTAAAACAAGGTGTTCTTCTTTTTTGTTTACGTTATTCAGCATAAACATAATATTTTCAACCCCCTGCGGTGAAGATCGTCGGAAGTGAAGATCGACCGTCGTGATTTAGACGATATTGTTATACCTATCGTGAATCCTCCATAAAATCTGTCGTTTATGTTCGCGATTCTCGTTCGTCAATTCGACGATTGATTTTCGTTTCCGGAATTGCAAACGCCGTTTGTATTTCGATGATACGAATGACAAGTGTCGATCGTTCTCAAAGATACATTACGCGCGTCAATTGCGGCAGAAGGGAACCTCCCTTCGTGTCATATTGCATGCCTTGGCCGTTAATATCACGATCTGGTGACAGAAATTCGAAAGACTATCTTATATATCTATATGACAGTCATTTCACTAATGAATATCGCCGTGAACGGAATGAAGGGTAGACAGAAAGCAAGAAGGGCGGAAGCGAGAATGGGATGTAATCCTCAAAATCACAAGGGGATCTGTAACTTATGGGGTGTTTCCTTCATCCGGATAGCCAGAATTCAGCAGCAGAATTTCATAGTTTGCACGTAGCTTACTCGATTCTGGAACCTCGCCAATTTCGGAATATGATAGATGACAGTTGGCATCTTTCTCCATCCCTCTTTTTCTGCGTTACATCCACAGTTTCTCTCTCTCTCCCTCTCTCTCTCTCTCTCTCTCTCTCTCTCTCTGTCCCCCTCTATATTTGACTTATTTATCTCGTCATTTCTGACAATGTCCGACTTTCACGTCTTCTTATAACCCGCTCAGCAAACTCGATTTCGGATAAGAGGCATCGGATGAAGGAGTTTCTATTTTCCTTCCTTGTCTACGCTACGAGCGAGATCTATAGACATAACCCTCCCCGACCTACGTATCACGGGCCGGTATATATATATATATATATATATATATATATATATATACCAAATGCATTATCGAGAACGTTGTATGGTTACCAGCATCACCCATCGAGCCCTTTATCTCTCACTTTATCCTCCATCCTTTATCGTCACCCTCTCTTTCTCTTTCCCCCTCGCTGTCTAGGTCTCTGTCTCTTTTCACAAAGGGTTATATCTGAAATGATGCAAAAATATCTCGACAGACGCGAACAGAGTCGGTCTCATTACATCATATGGTCTATCGGTGAGCTTTTTTCCTGTTTCGTGTCGACAGAATTTGCCTTCGATATCTTTCAGATCGTATTATATACAATATCGTTTCTGTAATGCAAACTTCTCGTTCTCGCGTCACTTCGCATTATCAGCGATTACATTTATCGCATATGTTTGATCGCGTATCGATAAAAACAATACGTTGAAATTCAAGCGGATTTTAGTACACACGGAAATTACGTTATTTGAATCCATGGTTGATACATTTGTTTCTTATATCGTTCCAAGTCATGGTCCGAAGCTTCAAAATGGAACCCGTAATTTAATAAAACTTTCGACTTTCGTAAGCGAACTTTCCACATCAGGCTAGAATCGAGCTCCGTATGCAAACGAGGGAAGAGGAAATTTCTCGCACATCACGAAAATCATGGTCATTCCTTCGATAGTTCAAAATTAATACAAGAAATCTTGAAAAAAAAAACTGTACATTTTCACATTCGCATTACGAATATATTTGCAATGGAATTGCGACGTGATGCTCGAAAAAGTGGAATGCACAAAAATGATTTTAGGTATACCTATATATAACAACCATTTTCCGAGTACGACACATCTTCACCGTAGACTGCAGTTACTGTTTGTTGGAATCGAATCGTGCAACTTTTATGTCCGCTTCGTAAGATCGTTGCACGAGCTTTCCGTGTGAATCGACGATTTCGTACGTGAAGGTATGCGCTAAAATTTTACCTGCCGGAGACGTTCCGATGCTTCGTACCTTGTACTGTCGTAAAATATAGATCTTTAAATTCTTGTTCGCCCTCGCTTTTACGGAATTTCATAAATCATAAATAATTCTCTAAACGACATTTGCAACGGTCGTACATATGAGAAAAAAAAAAATCTTCCCGTGGTCCTAATATACCTGCGATGTCCTCGTTCTAATGTCTAATGTTGAATTTTTTTCTTGTTTTACGTCCCACTAGAATTCATAACGAAGCCAAGGAACGATTAATGACGTGAAACGTTTTCGTATAAATTCGAACGACGATAACGTTTCCGGGTAAATTAGACTATGAACTTGGAGTTGTAATAGTGGGAAACGGAGGCAATGTTCGAGGAATCGTTCGCAGAATTCACGGAACACGTTCGGCCAAAAGCACAAAAAGCTTGTATGTCTTCATCGGCGAAAATTGGTGATTCGTTTTGGAACGAAGAAACTAGACTGACGAAGCAGGCTTTGAGGAAACGGAGCGTAGGTAAATGTCGCTATGGAGTAACGAGATTCCTTCGTATGGCTAGAAAGTACAACGTCAAACTCGAAACTCTCTCGCGCGAGGGTACGAGCAACTCCCTGAACTGGACGACCCTCGTGAAACTCGACGATCATTATACGGGAAAGAACATTGGGGAGGTGGAGGGTGAACAAAAAAAATATGGAGAACGAGAGAAGAAGTCCGGAAACACAACCTCTCGTGTGCTCGTTAAACAGCCTCTGTGCGACTAATGTGTATGCATAAATCTAGTGGTAAAAGGTTCTCGAAGAGTTACTTGCAACGCTGGATTTTTACGCCGTTCTGCTCCACCTCGCGTGACGAATCACCCTGGGCTTGAAAAAAAGGAACTTCGCCGATATACTCGCGCAATCTGACGTGCGAGAAACGAGTGAAACTAATTAAGACGCTAGAAAAATTATCTATATAGTTCTGAAATAATTGAAAATAATTTATCAATAATCGAAGAATCATTGGTTTTACAGATACGGATTGGGGGAGTTAAATTTAAATTTTGGATCGAGCAAATCTTAAAGAGATATCGAAATGGTACGCAGATAAATAATGTATAGTTAACTTTTTCATTGTACGAAATATATTGGTGAAAAGTTGAACAAAAACTGAGATTATCGATCATTAATCCAATTAAGATACAATATTTTGAGCTTATATTTCCAATTAAATGCGTCTCGCGGCAGATTGTAAACGTAATAGGATTGATAACACAAAGACTTTCGTCGTGAGTTTCCTCTGAACGTGGAGACAAAAAAGAAAAATAGTGAGGTCGAGTGGATATGGAAGCTGAAGGATGTATTGATAAAACGAGGTGAGAGCTCCCAACGGTGCCATCTCGAAATCTTCCTCTCTCTCCCTCTCTTTCCGTCTCTTTCTTTTCCCGTCGATGTTTCTCTGTATTTCAACATGATTCATGTATGGTCCTTCCACCTTTCGCGAAATCATTCACGACTCCACTTCCCTCTCATTTTTTTCTTCTTTCTTCTTTTATTCTCAAGTGACGCTTTTCCTTTTGGGACCGTCCGCCGATAAAAGTGTTGTGATATAGGATTGTTACAGGCGGACCATACATACGATATAATCGCCACTAGACTACATATATATATAGTTCGAGCTAGAACTTTTACGACGGTAGACTATCGTACTTATTCTTTCCTTTTTTTACGAGCAAATTTTTTACGCAAACATCGTTGAGCGTTGAATTTATAGTTGTGAGCGCATTGAAAATTTATCCCCACGAACGCATTTGTTATAATAATGAAAAATCGTAGCTCGACGAAACTTTCTTTTGTATCGGTTGAGCTAAAAATTATGCAATTTTTCATCGGCTACTGGTGCCCTCGGGGGAAATCAATTCATTGCTTTTTTCCCCTTATTGTTCGTGTTTACTCATGAAAAAGAACGCGTTATCTACGTATGCAGACGTGACTACAGACGAATTACCCTTGATACGTTCGAAATGACTGTTTTCCTTTTTTTTCAATCGTCATTCCGCACCATCGATTAATTGGGATTCGTTGGACCTGTCGAGAACACGTGTGCACTAATACTCGAGATCACGAGCGATAAATTCACGGATCGCCGTTTTCCTATTCGCGGTAGATTGTTATAAAAAAGGAAGCGTGTGTGCGATTGAAGGTTCGTGTAGGACGCACAATCTGATACATTAACTTCGATATTACATCGCGATGTAGGCTCGAAGGGACATATTCGTGCTAACGTTACGGCTTATCATCGGAAATTACCGCGAAAAGAGACTTCGTGCAGCACTTTGTCAATTTTTATCGAAGCTACAACCAACAATAATAATTTTTTTAATATCTTGATACTTATCCGACATATACCTATATATACATTTTTTATCGAATATGACAATAACAATAGATTGACATTGGTGAAACAGCCGTTTTCAATCATGAACTCGAAATGGGTACGCACACTCTATTCTCGTTATTGTTCGATATCTGCGAGAGGAAACGATTCATTAAAATGACTCCGGAAAATTGCGAGGTATGCCTGTCAAATGCATATCCCAACGATCGGTGGAACAATGGGGCTTTCGACAGGATGCTAACAGATAATGGTTTTAAAAAATTAACTGATATATAATTGCAAAAAACGTATATATTAAATATACATATGTATCAATGTGCCGGAACTATGTACTCGGCTGTATTATCAGAAGGGAAACGGTGAATAACCCCGCGATAGTTCGACCAGCTTTTACGCACGCAATATATATATATATATTAAACGTGTAGGATGGGTTACACGAGAAGCTTCTAGGAATAGCATCGCGTGAGCTTCGCATCGTTTTCATTTTGATGTTGGTTACCTATACCAATTAACTCAGCCTCCCTAGCTTTAGAATCAATAACGCGAAAGATCGTGTATACGTCCTCCTCTGTGCCGTTCACTCGTGGACAAGTATACCGAAATCAAACTTCGTTTCATTACTTTAATTTTGTATTTTTACGGAGGATTCTGAGCACTTTGTGTAACTCGAGTGAATCTCGAAAAAAATGACGAGAGAACGTCTGGTGATGGGAATAAAATTAAAAAAAGAACACACAGAAAAAATGTATATAAGAAGATTATTATTTAGGTACAATGTTCGTGTAGATCGGATATCTGCAAATGCGTTCGTTATCTCTCTTGGACACGAATAAGAACGAAGATTGTATGTTTTCTAGCATCGAGTGGGAGAGACATGTGGAGTTTGAACGCGCCGAGGATCAAGGGATGTTTCTCCACTGCGCAAATGCAGTAGAGCAATACCGTACTGGTCAGACAAGACAAATCCGGATAAACCGGCTTAGCCAACGAGTAGATTTGTTGCTAAAGATCGCGTGTCGCACGAATAGCATACAGTATGTGTTATACATACATATACAATGTTAGCCCATATACGTAATGATAAAGTGCAAAAAAAAAAAATGTTAACCCCCTGGACAATCACACAGCCACTATATTAGCCGTTATGTGTATAGATATGTACATATGGGATAGATATGAACATGAATAATCCACTTAGGTGCAACGGAGCAAAGAATGTATCAACTTCAGAAACTCACAATTTGCATGATAATATTTTAACCATATACATATGCGCAAACTCTTGACCTTTTTCCAACGGCAAAAAAGCTCCGTCATAGACAAATTGCTCTTTTCCATCGCTCTCTCTCTCTCTCTCTCTCTCTCTCTCTCTCTCTCTTTCTCTCTCTCTTTCACTTCCCGTTGTTGCACTTTTACTTTTTATGTATCGGGGAATAGACGAGGTACCTGTGTTGAAAACGGCCGGTGTAGTTAATGGCAGATCCCCTGTGTCGAATATAAGAAGAGAGAGAAATAAAATAAAAATAACTACGGTTTAAGGAACGGAGCTGGAACCAGCTGCATGGCGATGATCGTACACGGGGGAGCTTAAGAGTCCCGAGTGTTTCTTTTTAATAAATATTTTATCTCAGTGAAATCCTGCCTGCTCGGTATGCAAGAAGCGAGCTTCTTGAATAATCGTTTGACAGACCTTTCGTACGATATCCACGTAAAGTCGGCCACTCTTTTTTTCCACACATTTCTCAGAAATTTCTTTATATTTTACAGATAACTGTAATAATTTAAAGTACTAATTTAAATTTTTCCATTTTTTCCATGATTAATGCAAATAGCGATCTAATTTTATCTCATATTAAAAAAATTGTTTACTGGCAGGCGATAACCGTTTTCACGACCTCAGAATTATACATATGTATATAAATTCACACGATTAATATCGGACAGAGTATATCATTTTTTATTTCCGATTTTTATTTGACATTAATTCAACATTTTTCCTATCGTAGTTTCAAAGAATTTCCTTGCATGTAAATCAAAAGAATACGTTATGACTTTAAAAACGATATATCATAGCTCGTGTTTAAACCGATATACCTCAGAGTCGACCATTTCATTTTGTCGCGATATTTCTTCCACGATTTCTTTATAAATTGTTCCTAAGAAATAGCAGAGCTTTGCAGTTTCAGAAAAGGAGTATTGTGGGTGAATGAGTGAGTGACTGGGTAGAAGAAAGAAAGAGAGGAAGAGAGAGAGAGAGAGAGAGAGAGAGGTTGGAGCAGATATGCTACAGGTGGTTTCCTCAATGCCGATATAATTGGATTATTTAATCGTTCAGGAGTAATTGACCCGTATAAGGATGAAGTAGATTTCGATAAACTTCAAAGAAATTTACATATCGAATAAAGCAGCATCGATTTTTCGATTTGTTGAATATTTTTCGTTACTAACTTCGAAATCCCTTAATTGCGTGTATCACAAGTACGAAAAAAATATATATAAAAAAATCGAATAGTTACCGACTAGGTAGCGAGTACGAACTTTGAAATGTTTTTTTTTCGTGTCTCGTACGCCTCTAATCAAAGTGAGTCGACCCGACTGCTTTCTACCGGCGAAAAACTGAGAAGTGTCGCTTTGCGATTCAAGCGGGCATACAGACTTATAGCATCGCAGAAAATATAGGAGACACGTATAATATCGCGTCAAGGTATACACTTGACTGTAATTTATGCTTCGCGAAGCGCGATGTATAAAAAAGTTATAGCTCGAAATTTCAAGCGCGGAAACTTGAACTGCGTTTCAAGAGTCTGCCAGTCTCTCTCTCTCCCTCTCTCTCTCCCTCTCTTCCTTTCTCCCTCCTTCACGCTTATTGTATTTCACGTTCCCGTAAGGATAAAAAAAAATTCTCACACCTCTGAGAGTTTTGCATTTTTTATTTCACTCCAGTAAGCGTTTCATTTTTCCCCCTTCTTTTATCACATCAACTAAAACAACTGAAAAAAAATGAGAAAAATTCTCATTCATCATCCACCGATTTTATGCAATACGGAAAAGATGCGAAAAATAAAAAATAGTAGATTGGTAAATCACGTTCGGCGACAAATTGCAATTCTTACTAGATCGCGTTTGGTTGTGAAAGGAAGACAAAGAGAGGAAAGCTTAAATCTTTTCCAACAGATATCGCATTTGTTCTCCTAGATCCTGAAAGATGGAGGAAGAGTACGGGATGAAGAAGGGAAAGGGTGTTACCAAGCGAGAGAAAATCGTGAAATCGACGAGAGGGGTGAGGATTCGTTTCCAATGGAAATTGCGCTCTGATTGCTTTGAATTCTCTACTGACGTCTGTAAAACTGACTTTATACATCGACACACACACACACACACACACACACACACACATATATATATATAAATGTATTATACCACCATCTCTCACTCTCCGTGGCAAACCCTCGTCGCTGGACATATATCTCCATAAATTCCGATCCTGCAACAACGTAACGTACAAACACGTCCTCGCACATCAAATGCACCGCTAGAATAAATGGATGTGACGCTGGTTGATATACGCATATAGGTATATGCAGTCTAAAGATCAGGTCCGTTGGACAATACGAACGAACATAGATTTGTTCTTCGATCGATCGATCGACGCTGTTGTCATTTCCCGCCCATTCCCTCTCCCGTTCGAAGAACCATTCTACCGTATCATGAATCGTCGGAACAACTATAACAACGATTACAGATGTATGTCCCACGTCGTACTTCGGAGTAATTTCGTGCAAATCGATTAATTGATCGTACTGCGTGAATGTTATTGCAGATGTACGAAGATACATGAGGTATCCCTCGTATCGCAGTAGACATTATGCTAATTTTACATATATGAGAATCATTATCGTAATTTACCGAGTGATACAATTACTCGTCGATAACATTAATTAATTATTTGATAAATTATTATTCTTTTCATTATTATAATTACTATTATTATTATTTATATTTTTATAATTATTATTGTAGAATCCGCAATAGAAATAGTCTACCGAAGTACGATTGTAATCGCATCTAGATTGGATCTGTCTTTGACCAGATCTACTTTGTCACAGGATATGGAAACCTCAAATCCAAACCCAACGTGTACACCATATCATTGGGCTAATTTATACTCGCTCTAGAGTATATACTTATACCACTGTTGGCTCGAAAGTCCAAAATTCCATGATACGAATACCGACCGTGATACACCGAGATAATATATATAGGTACATTTATACGTAGTTCGGTGAGAGATAAAACATATAGATAGGACAGTTGATATGCGATGTATCAAGCAGTGGTGAGCCCTAGGTGAGAATTCCCATTAGTATTGGCACACGTAAATTACCGTAAAACCACGGAACCACGACTATACATACACGCAGATTTGACATATATATGTATACAGAATCGGGAGTACGTATAAACGTGATTCTGTGGCTGACAGGTGCGACAACTTATCATTGCCGAATCGATATTGAAAGTCGGCCGAATGCTCAATTTTTACCCTCATAAAAGCGTCATTTTAGCAAGTTGTACCTACAATGAAAATGACCAAAAGAAAAGACGACTTTTATTCGCCACCGTGCTAAAATCCATATCTTCATATTTTCTGGATTTACGAGCTCTCTGTGTACCGAACCCACGGAGATTTTATTCCGTGGATCTAAATTAAGATGGTAATCCTCCATGATAAATGATTATCTCCTCTTTTATGCGTATCTCCTTTTAGCATAATGTTTTTTTATCATAAGATAAAAAAACATTACGCTTTTCTTTTACGAGAAAGAAGGTTCTGTGACATGATAAATCAGGACGTTGTAACAAATTGTGACGAATTCGTTCTCGATAATTTCGAAACGTAGGAACGAGAAATAGGATTTTACTGGTACATGCAATGTTGCAGCTTCAAGCTTACAGGCTGATTGATCACGACTTAGAGATAGTACGAATAGAGCGACAAAGAGAGCGGAGAGGGATAGAGTTTTGCGGCATAGGTATGAGCCCGTGGGGCAACGGGCATTATGGGCTTAAAGGATATTCGACAGAATCAAGCAACTAGATACCGAGAATAGAATGTCGACGTATAAAGCTCCGATAAAGCTCGCACGAGCGAGGAAACCATAGAACGGCCCGAGGGAGAATAATAGAGTATAGTTGCATCTATTTATATAAACACGAATATATACATCCGTATGTTTATATTAGTACGACGTAACAAAATAGCAGCACCGTTAAAAAAACATATACTTACCTGTTTTTTTAACAAGTATTTGAACAATATGTCATCGAAAATCATTCACCGATGTCGTTTTTTTCAAGCAAAGGGAATATTCGGGACAATGTTATATCTTTAAACAAAAACATAAAATGAAGAGCAATGAAAAACATCGAAAAATAAATATGGTAAAAAACGAATTACGGATAGCGCGAAGGTGACACATATGTTCCTGGGTCGGACTCATAATTAGCAGCCTGCCAATAACACAGACTGGATGGTACTGCTCAACCGAGCGTGAAACCTACCGTAATTTTCGTTCTGGCTCGAGTACGAGCTGTCGCATTCATTTATTACCGAATTCAAGAGTAGTACATAGGGAGATGTCCAGAATTTCCTAGGGGTTGGCATATTATACGCCCAGCTGGCTAACTCGAGCTTAGATGAACAAGGCAAGAGAGAAAGGGAGAGAAAGAACAGTGGACATATGTATTAAACGATTTTGGCTCGCTTACCGGATTTTCCTCACAGTGTGGCCATATCCACGTATCCCGTTACGTTGATAATTTATAGCAGTTTGCTCGAACTACAAGCTTTCCAATTTCTACGAGTTTATCTCTTTCTCGTCCACGATCTGCATAAAACATTTTTCTACGAATATGTACGTAATCATATTTTCACGTAGACATTATCTTTTCGAAAAAAATGTTTTGATCATTCTCAATCCGCATGCCGCACCAGTGATTAAAGTTTCATTAAAAGAATTGATAAACGAAGTTCAATTAATCAAAGTATATTATTCAGTCGAAAAACTCAATTTTACTTTCCCATTTTTGTTTCATCCCCTACACCCTTTTTCCAATTATCAACCGAGTAAACAAAGCGAATTTCATCCAAATGTATAACATGATGTATATCAGAATTCTCGTTAGTAAAGTTTATCGACGGCGCGAGTTAACTCACTCTCGAGAGAATAGGAGAAGTGGGAGAAAATATCGTTGACTAGCATTCATGTTTTATCAAACTAAATTACTTCGTAAAAAAAGAAAAACAAAAAATCGATTCACACACTCGCGAGCGCTAATTTACGAGAAGTTCTCGCGGTCGAATCCAATCGGAGTTAACGCGAGAAAGAGTGCAAAAAAATGCAATTTTCGCGTAGATTTACAAAAAAAAGGATCGCACTTTTTCTCACAACCCCGTCGCGATACACGGAAATTGGAAATTGCGGAACGAACGCGATACGTTCGGGGATAACGAGACTGCCGATAAAATTAACAAAGTTAGCCCTCAGACGGTGAATCGATGAATTAAAATTAAAATATCCTTTAGTAAAAATATCATTGTTTACCTAGTTACGAGCGAGCAAACAGAAAAAAAGCCGAGTAACGCTACATTTTTTTTTTTTGAGACAATAAATGTTCATGCTATTTCACGTGGTGTTACGTTGTACCAGTTTTGTTCTTGTCTCTCTTATCGCAGCGGTACCCCCTGTGCGTAATTTAACTTTCGCATCGCCAAAAAATATGCCGCGCTGGACCGTAACGTTGCTCGCCTGCAGCGTTTTCACCGTTGGAATAATAATGACCTGAAATTGCGGAAAAGGTACAAAATATATATATATATATATGACGAAAGCACCAAGCGCGAATTTGTTCGCTCGGCGGTTATTGCGATCACGAGCTGAGAACAGCGAACGAATGTTAAACCATTTGGCGAAGTAACGTGATATAGCACGATAATAGGCAAACCTGATATTTGATCCCAGAACTGAGAATGCCCGGGACGATTCTATTATCCTAAAAGAGTGAAAATCACGCGTCCATATTTATAAACGAACCAGGAAAATAATACAATTATCGAAGCAGTATAGGGATGGGAATTAGCGATTGCTCGTTACACAGTCATGCGCGCTCGCGTACATTCGACCGTACTTAGCACATATGCCCGTTAATTTAACGTTATAGAAGAGGTTTTCACACGGAATGAGAGAATGAGGATTTTGCTCAACGCCAAACATTTTGTCACTGTTATAGCTTGTTGAATTTATCACCACGAATACTTTGACGCTTTTTGTCGCATATGGTGAAGCTTGAAGCGCAACACGATAGCTAGAGGTATGTATAATTTTGAACGTTATATATATATATATACATATATACATGGAGAATAATACGGCGAACACAGTTAGTCATTCGGTACAAAGACGTGTAGCGTCGTCAGGTCGTCGGTGGCCGTAACGCCTGTACATCGAGGAAATTACCCAGAATTACATATATAGAACTGAGAGGGACGAATATACGAGGTATAACACGTGAGCATTAAGTCCTATGCTTCTTCATTCACATATACACCGAAAGGTAGAAGGGGGTGGAAATACGTATAAAGCACGCGAATGCACCGGATGGCGGTCGTCTCACTTTACCTTCAGCTAACTAATCTATTTAGCGATGCTACCAAGCCTGAGCAAGAGATATACGTATATAGTACCTGTATGAATGAGACTCGACAGCTCGCTCTGCCTTTGAGTTATACGACTGTGAAAAAGCCTTCGTATCCGTGTACTCGACGTCACCCGAGAAAGGGATGAAGTGAGTTCCACCCTTAGCTCGTACACTCGACGATGAGGGTTTATAGTCTTCAACCACTACATACTTATCTGTACACACACACATATATATATATTCTCTCCATAAATTTATGTTCAAGTACGTGGAGAGAGAGAGAGAGAGAGAGGGAGAAAGGAAGTAGTGAGTGAATTTGGACCATCTGTATCCATTTTAATTACTTGCATTCTCCAATATCCGATACGATGGAAGTGCTATGTCGTTTCCATTATCACTCTGATAACAAAATTCATTTACGTGAAACATTTATGATCAAATGACATTTTATTTTCGTTCTGATAAATATTACCAAATAAATAAAAACATGTATATTGGCTCGAATTGTAAATTAAATTGTGAACGAAATTATGGATTTTGAAAAAAAAGTTGAGTTAAATGGAACGTGAGTATTTGTCATTTATTCACCAGATATTCACGTCGCCATCACTCGGGGAAGCAGCTCAGAATGGGAAGCCGGCAACTCCCAATAAATTATCAAGAGACCATCCCGGGTGTAACTAGGTCATCATCCCCTTAGCGTTCTTAGCAGGATATATCTTGCAAGGTCTCTGGCACATGAAGAAGCCAAGTTGGTCGGGAATACCGAAAATTTCTAGGGTCAACTAATTAAAAGACGGATAATTATATTCTCGACGACGTAATCGATTGGGACAAGCAGGTGTTCGTTCTTCCAACTAACTTCTGTTTTCTTTTCTCTATCTCTCGTGCCACTTCTTCCGGTATAATGATTATTATTCCGGGTCTGTTCATGAAATATGAATGAAGTTTAGCGGTTGGTGGTCCACACGCACGGTCCGGTCTGTTTTCCGAAGAAACATGTTAACTGGTACAATTTTCGTGACCATCGCACTGTCGCATATACGAGAACACCCAAAAGAGACGAACGTTCCATAAACATCGTACGAAATAAGGGAAATACGCAAAATTTACGTTTGCATTGCAAATCTTCATTAGCAACTGACGCTCTAAGGGTGCGCATCAATATTTTATTTTCGAGCGGGTACTCGGTGTAGGAGGAAAGCTGCGTTGATCGAGAAAGACGACAGCGAGAGAAGGAAGACGGCCCGAGTGAGAGAATAGTGAAACAGCTGCCTACGAAAATCTGAGAGAGGATAACAAATTACCGCGTGAAGGTGCGAAGGGAAGAAATATCACAAAGACACGAGGGGGTATGCGAGGGTAGTTTTCGTAGCTCGAATTGCGTCG
Source organism: Netelia inedita (assembly GCA_964017225.1). Lineage (NCBI taxonomy): Eukaryota > Metazoa > Arthropoda > Insecta > Hymenoptera > Ichneumonidae > Netelia > Netelia inedita. The sequence goes on from OZ024921.1 coordinate 41,529,088, forward strand.
AAGTTTCTTCGGCTGATGGAAAACATATCGACTTTTTCAACGAGGTTTTTTATACTCGATGTTTCTGTTCTGGTTTCACTTCTCTCATCTCGTCTCGACGATGGACGATCTTGACGATCTTAAGGAAATACGAGTAACACCGTTCCATTTCCATGGAATGGTGGATGCATCTATTTTGCCTCGGCAGCTAGAAACGATATTCGATGGTTCAAGAGAAAACGGATTGACAAATGCGCTTATATCGAATTATATGATTGTGTAGAATCATGCAAGTGATCAAAGTCAACGACTGGAGAGATCGTATTTGGCAAAGATGAAGTTTTGAAAAACTTATTTAGAAAAATTAATGAAAAAGCAATTTTGAAAATCGAACAAAGCATCAAAGCGGTGAATCGTTTCGCGGTTTCATCGAAAAACTAAGCACACAACGCGCAAAGAGTAAACATAAAAAAATGTCATTTCGAGAAGTCAACAATTTTCATGGAAATCCCATCAAAATTTTGATTTCTCTTTCCTGAAGCAAGGGAGATACCGGCCTTCGTACCGCAATGTACACTAAATAGAGTACCTACCTACACTTCACGAACATATTTTCCTTCCTACGGTTGAGAAGAAATCTACGTTGCGTCGCAAGTTTCCTTCACCATGAAAAACGGTGAAAATAAGAAAAGAAAAGCACCAAAAAAAGAAAAGAATCGCTGCAGCGCACATATAGTGTGCACTTGACCCGGATCATTAACTCACTTCCAGTAAACGCGAGAAAAAACCTTTTTTACGTCTCTTTCACGCCCTTTTCTCGGATTTTTCTAAAATTCCTTCCATTTCCAAACTTCGCGAGTTAAGCTTCTTTCCCGTTCCTCGTATCTTTCGTCCCACCGTCTCTTATCTCTCCTTTCGCCGACTCGTACCTTACGTCCTCCTTGTTAAATCGTAGTGTGGAAAGTTTTTGGAAAATTCACCGAGTCCGTGCCAAAATGAATGGAACGAAATAGTTGGACGATGCTTGAGCGAAATTTGAGACGAAAAATATCCGAACGTGAATATAGTTGTACGAATTTATAACTATCAAAGAAAGGCGTGAAAATAGCAATCATTTCGCGCGCCAGCTGCTGAAAATATGAGCTACCAAGAGACAGGAGACGAAAGTACGAGAAAATCTAAAAAAAAACGAAAAGTTCTATTCGTCGCGTATTTTGTATCACCAAACGCTTCGTTTTTTCTTTTTTTTTTTGACAAATCTCTATACGTATCGATTTCCGATTTGAGCATGGAGTAACATATTACAGGAGTATCCTTTTTTCACTAAACCCTGTTCACCCCTCCGGCCTTCACCCCTGTACCGTCAATCCATTTCCGTTTTCTCTCATCTCAATGTCTCTCGTTCAATCGGAACAATTTCGATCCACCGGATCGTCTGGTAAATACGAGGAGTGCTCGGTTTTCGTGCGCAACGCAATATCGAAGAAACACGAAACAATCCGTATCTTTTTATTTTCCGAATTCCGAGCGTATGTGTGTGTGGGGGGAAGGGCCGGGGTTAGGGGGAGAGCGAATACCGTTTCATGTGTTTCAACTTCTCGGTATCGAACGTTTCAAAAGAAAATCGCTCGAAAATAGTCGATGGGTTTATTGAAAACGAAATTGAGTCTTGGCAACAAAGCTTTCACGTCGTAAAACACACGTGTTTCGCACACGTATCGTTAAAAGCACATGTGAGGAAAATATCGACGTGCGTCACTCGATCAATCGAAGCTTTTTTCCTTCGCTCGGTCACTCGTACGCGACATTCCAGAAAAAATCGACCATTCGTGTAAATCGTTACGATAAAAATATTATTCTATCGACTATCTCGTAATATTAATAATAAAAACTTACTCGAGAACAAAATTTTCACGATATCGCGTTAATTCTCAGAAACGTCGACAACGAAACGGTCAATCTGACTTTTATCCACCCGAGAAAAAGAAAAATGTTCGTAATTGACTTTGATAGCGATACGACATGTTCCCGTACTTTCGGCGAATCACTGGGAAAAACATCTCCTGGTATCACTGTGGGGGGATTTTACTAGTCCCGACGGACATCTAGGGCGCGAGAGGATAATACGGGTGCTGGAAGAAAGTGTCCGGTGGAACGAGCCGGTGAAGCATCACGAAGCAAGTTTAGTGGGTTCACGGTCGATCTCACGGGGACAGTTTTGCTACGGTAGGAAGGAAAGAGACCCCGCAGACCGTAAGTAAACGTCACCCTTACGAAATTCTCACGCACAAGGCTTACTACCACCGTCCTGTGGAAAAGGGATCGAAAGAGGGAAAAAAAACCTTTCCGTAATTCTCTTTTCCCTCCGTGAGGGACACACCGACTTCCGGACTCAAGAGCATGACTATAATCGCTAATATATTTCCTTCGCCGAAAGAAAAAAGAAACCGTACAAAAGCAGGCTGAGAAATAATCGTCCAAAAACATGAAGACGTTACATTTTTCATTCCGTCGACGTAACTAATTAAAAAAAAAGAAGAAACAACAGAGATAAATAAAAAACAACTCTTGCATCGTTAACGACGATACCACCCGAGACTCACGCGATCTTGCAAGACGTTCGTTGACATCTGTGAGAAAATCGAATATCACAGCGGGGGGTTAGATTGGTAAAGTTGGCAGGCAACGTTGCACACGCGATGCGTGACGATCCGAGAGAGGCGAGCGCATAATGTGTGACAGGTATATGAGACGAAGCCCCGAGTGTCGAATATACCACCTAGGTTGTATCAGTCACGCACCCTCTAACATCGTGAGGGTGCTTTTTCTCGTACGAAGAAAGATATTACAAATAATAATCATAATAATAACAATAATAATGCCGGGAGTGATCCGTTAAGGACTTCCGAAGGTCATTATGTTCTATCAAGGTGATAAGTGCCAATGGTTATCTCCTGATAACGGGCAACAGGCATTTCGCCATTCTCGCGAAGGAGACGCGTTACGTATGTCATAAGGCGAACAGGGGTAGCTTACGATATCGGCCATAACGCTTTACGGCCTTCCCAATGGGGATTGTTCGCAACGATTACCCCACGGCGTTGACCAATGGGAGGCGACCAACGCAGAGATCGACTGGAACAATCGGGGTAACTCAATGATGGAGATTTCATGTAGGTACAACGATGGTAAACAAACAGGCAACTGACCTATAATTTGGATATTTCGGCTGGTAACTTTATACTTTGATGTTTCGAAGCGCCAATATTGAATTTCAGATTACGAGGGTGAATAATAATATACCGATAACTCGTACTATTTTTGGTTCGGTAGTAACCATGATCGATATTGAGAAATATGCTTTTTCAATTATGAAATTTTAATACAATTCTCTCTTTCTCTCTTTTTCTCTCGAAGTGAAAATTCAGAACACTTAAAAATTCAAAAATTCAATTGAGGAATTTCCACGGCAGCGAGAATCATTTTCCCTCGATAAATGGGTCAAAAGCGACGAAGTACCTAGGGTTCGATATTTCCAATTCACCCGAAGCCGTCCGATGAAAATTACTCGAGCCAAACGGATTTCAATTCCAGCGAACGTTAATTGGCCCCGACTGTATTTACACCGAATAAATCTCGATTTCTTTTTTTACAATTCATTCGCCCTAACCACCAATGAGAATAATATTCAATGAAATCTTTCGGTACGTGTTACACGAGCTCGTGATTTTAAGGTTTGAAAAATGTTTGTTCCATGTATTGTGGAGCCTCCGAGGTCCGTGGCCATAAAATCTAAACGGTACGCAATCAAGATAATTGGAACGGCCATTGAACAAAATCACTCTTGTCTCGCCATTATCACGTATATCCAGCGTTCGTATATATCATTCTGGCTATATAGTTATATGTATATACGCCAACCATACATTTCCCGCCTCTCTTTCGTTACCACTGCCCTCTAGCGGCGTGTTACACGGTACAGCACGAATTGCCTGTGAAATGCGAGCTCCCGGTATCATTTCCTATCTCCGTTTCCCTCTCTCTCACGCGTTCCCTCTCTCTCTCTCTCCCTCTTTCTCACTCTCTCTCCCCCCTCTCCCTTTGTCTTTTTGTTCCAACCGACTATGGTCTACATGGCACTGGAACGTGCAGAGCCATTTCGCTATAGGAACGAGATAGTCAGGACCCCGTTACATGCCCAATTCAATTTGAGATTGTAAACGTTACGAGCTCGATCTTATCTAGGAAAGGGCTGGGAGGGCGAGGCTGTGAGAAGGGAGGGGGGAGGCTGAAGAGAGAGAGAGAGAGAAAGAGAAAAAAAGAGAGAGGTACACGTAAAATAGAAGAGGCGTTTGCTCACCGACGTTTACTACACGGTACACCAATGGGAGAAGCGACGCAGGATACCGCTAGTATGGAGATAACGGAGAAACGTTTTCAGTATTTCTCCGGAGCGTGCGAGATTGCCGCGATGAAAGAACGACACTGGTTTTGCTACCGACCGTAATCTCTTGGTTGTACGGATTCTTTTTCCTGTTTTTTAGTGATAAAGAGAAAGAGGGCAAATGTAAAAGAGGAAATGAGCGAAACAGGAAGAACAGTCATTATAGTGAGCAAATTGCCATACGAGTTATGGGAATGTGAAAATATTCGAAAAGGCCCGAAAGCAACACAGAGAAATGGGAACGAAGGGCAAATTATTCAAAATAATGAAAAATCATTTTATTGTTCGTTCTGTCGCTATAAAATAGTTTTGGCGAAAAAGAGAAAATCGTAAAAGAGAAAAGATGACAAAATGGTCGTCGTTCGGTTTGAAATCCCTCTGGCTTAAAGCGCAACTAACTTCGAGTAGATATACAATGACAGAGTGGAAACTTTGGTCGATGTACCAGGGAGTACCTTGGGAGCTCCACCGGCCCAACTGTTCTTGCAGTCGTAGGTCGTTACGCAGTTTTGTTATTTTATGGGTCACAGTAAAAAAAAGGGAATCTCCGACGACCAAGACAGTTCATTCGAGACTCCTATCTCCCCCTCGATCCTCCATGCCTACCTCCACTGTTTTCTCATCCTCTTTTCCTTCTTTCACTTCCCTGTACACTGTGGCATCTACGCGTGTTGGAAATGCTCGTAGTTGCACCCGACGCATTCCAATTCGAATCAATTTCCATTCTATTTAAGTACCATTAGACTTTAAGAGACGCGCGGCGGTACGCTTAACAACCTTCGTGTTACCGGTAGATTCGTCCTTTGCTCGCCTCCTGTTTTTACCGGTGTGTGTGTGTTTTCCCACGGACGAACACTAGTTACGCCATCCAGCGGACACACTCTGCACTACGGGGAATTGTTTAAGTCGGAAGCGCCACGGAGTTGGCGAAAGGGTTTCCGGGGGCTGAGAAAAGTGGAGACCTCGCGACCTCGACGTAACAGATGGAATGCGGGTTCCTTCCGTTTTCTTCTTTTTAATTCTAAGACTTCTCTTCTTCGTACGGCGAGACAGTATCTCGAACATTAATTCTTGTGGTGGACAGCGGTGATAGATACACGTTTCACTGGATGCGTTTTTCAAATCGAAAATATTCTATGTTATTTGGGTCCTTTTGCTTGTTATTTTTCTTTTAATTAAATTTAATAACAATTGGTTCTCCGGGATTTTTTATTTTTATTAGACATCCGTACCGACTTTGCCGCAAACGGGTCGGTTCGTAACGATGAGAAAAGCGAAGGGATTCGTAATAGCTTTATCGAGGGATAATCATAGAACACCGAGGATCAGGCCGTTAAGAGCAAGAGTTGCGAGTCGGTGATTATGAAATTACATAACTGCCGCCCTTATCCGTAAGGCACAGTCGTACTTTAACTCTGTACATATACATACATACAGAGAGAGGATAGAAAGAGAGAGAGAGAGAGAGCTCGGTTGTTAAAGGGAGTCCCGTGGGCTTGTGCTCGCCGCTCCGGTTGAAATTGCATGCTGATAAAACGCAAAGGAGGCGCTTTTAACAAGGACCCACCAAAGTATTATTATCACATTTCAGACAAAAAAAATTGAAGGAGGGAGTTGAAAACAATACTTGGCCCTCTCGCAGACCATTTGCATTTAAATAAATGAATTTACCATCGTTGAATTAATTTAACGAAAATGTCAACAAAATTTACGCAAAATCAAATTTGAATATACATCAAAATGTAAAATAATATCAAATTTGAACTTGTTTTCATAAATTTTATTTTATATGTTCCATTTCGATAAACTCATTTTCATCCAGTTTTACTATTTTTTTTTAAATGCAATATCTTGTTTCACGTTGCGAATGGTCGATTCGTTGCCGAATTTGAATATCGTCACGTCCGATAAAATTCCACAGAATTATATTTTATCTCGCATTTTTGTATTTCATATTATCGGAATATCAAACCGGAATAAGTCGAAATAGTAGTCGGCTTGCAAAAATGTGAGAACACTTATATTTGCTCAATCTGAACGCTCACACGTCGTGCGAACGAACAGATATACCTCTCTCTCTCTCGCATAGTATATACTACATGTACATACGGCTCACAGGACACATACATAAGAACACCAGACTGTTCAGTGGAAAAGGTATAAAGGTTCTAGGTTAAGAGCACCATGTGCAACAGCAGGCTACTTACCCATGACACTCGGTGACATGCCATAGCGTTCGATTTTTACAACGATCACGAAAGGGGCATAGAAATTTCAATATAGGAACTTCCAAGGCAATAAAAAGAGTCAACGTTAAAATTTGAGCCAAGTTCGATGTTCGACTCGAATTTTTGTTACTGTCCCGGGACGTGACAGTATCAAGGTAAACTTGTCGACATGTGGCATGATTAATGGACGAACACGCTTCGATGACCTTGAATTATATATAGAACAATATACGCGTCAGCATTAATGTCAATTATCCACGGGCTGTTAATGGCCTATTATCGCTCGTGACATATGGCAAGATTCGTCTCCGTTCCAGCCCGACTATCAACAGAAAGCGGCAGACCCCGACGCTGAAACCGCAGGCATCCGATTTGCATGAATATCACGATCACCATTTGCGTTGTACACAGCAATTGAGGGAGAGAGAGAAAGAGAGAGAGAGAAAGAGAGAGAGAGAGAGAGAGAGAGAGAGAGACAGAGAGAGAGAGCTATTTCGAGAATCCATCAGACCCTCTGATATATGAACGTTGTGCCCGTGACGGTGAGATTAGCGCTGCTAGTTCAGTGTATCTTTGTCCGTCTCCACCCCTTACTCACCTTCCTCCACCGTCCCATTAACGGTATCCAAGTTCCGTTCCACCACATAACTCGCGATACATTAGTTTCTCTACTTTCTAAGAAACCCTGTTTCTGGAAGAAACTTTGAGCCAAGCAACCCCTTGACGATTCCGGCTAGTTACCACACGCATCCGCGATAAATTGCATTCCCATATGACGCCGTTATACCAAAGAAAGCCCCTTCAGTGGTGAAAATTTTAATTGCTTCATTCCCGAAAACGTCATGATCTAGTTTTGTTTCCCGAACTCCTAGTTTAATTGCGCATTTAAGCGATTATAAGTTCAATCGGCAGTTTTACGTCGGTACAAGTATAGTTTGAAACTACGAATTTAAAAAAGAAGTAAAAAAAGAATATTAAGATCCTCAAAAAAATATTTAGGACAACATTTTGATTTCGCGATATTTTGTTCAATCTCCATTTTTTGCGATAGATCTAACTTTTAAGCCTGCTATAAAAGGCTCGAGTAACGAGAAATTACAGATTCATGGTCGACCCATTCTACGAGTACGAATGGTTTGCTTGATTGATGAATGAATCGGTGAGAGAACCACGAATTTGCGCTCGAGGACGGAATCGATGGAAATCGCACGAGCCAATAGCGAATCGAACTGATAGCGCTAAAGCACCGTAATTCCATGTATTTCCATATATATACATAGGTGTGGGTGATCTACATATATAGAGCAGTGATTCGGGGAAATGGCGTTGATCATGAAATCCGATAGCAATCAACCGGGCCGCGGGCGACATGGGGAGAGTGAAGCAGAGAGACCCCGATAGAAGAGGACCTCTCGTCGGCATCGAGCTCTGTACTCGACATTTTCTAATACCCAAATCCCCGAATTCGACACCCTTTGATCGACGCTACAAAGGGAGCTTCTCCTACCAAATCCCAAAATGCTTTACACCAACGATCGCTGTATGTCACGTCCCATTTGATTCGGCACCCTCTCACGAACCTGTTACTTTGGCTCGACGCTTTAACTGCGAGAAACCACTCGGTACCAATAATTTATAACACCGATCCTGCTATTTCCTATTCGCCCCCTGATTGAACAAGTTCTGCTCATACTCGGAATAAAAAAAAATTTCATCCCTTGACCGACTCCATCCCTCTGACAACGATATTCGTTATTACCAAGAAAACCTCTCAAAATTCTCGAACTCAATGTAAAAATGAAATTCCACGAGTGGAAGTCCTAGCATTAAAAAAAGTCATGACAGAATTGCCAACAAAGAAATTTGACTGGAAACCCATGAATGAATACCCACAAACATCGAACGAAGCATATCGATTATTTTCTCATGGTCGTAACGCGCGTTGATTTGCAAGAATGAAGTGAAACCCGAGTTTCTCGTGGATATAAACCATTCAATGAGAAGAACGGTTTACCGCGAAGAAGCCTTATATATGTACAGAATGTAAAATACATACGGGGGATGCGATGAATGGTGTTTTGCTGACGTTACATGACGGGGAACACGTACCATCATACATACGTGAACGTATTTGATATTGTATACACGGTTGGGATAAAATATTGGTAACCAGCGGGTACAAGAGCGATGAGAAAGTGGCGAGGAAGTACAATAACCAGAATTCCATATCCTGCGAGAAAGTTGGATGGTCTCTCTCGGAGAGAACCCTCGTACAACGGTGACGATCTTGCAAAACAAATAAGGAAGAAACAGAACGGTATGAGAAACATCAACCAGAAGTACCACCGCAATCTATATATGTGTTTACGTGTGAGTGTGCGTGTACCGAAGCTTGCTTGGAACGGTTGAACACCCTTAAGTTTCTATAACACTCGATAGAGTTTGATCGCTGAACAGTTTCCTCATGGGCAAACACCAACATACAGACATACGTAATACACCGAGAGGCGTCTGTTATACTTCGTGTTTCGCAATGTCAGTGCTCTGTTGCAACTGAGAGGATAAAGTATGACCCACTTACACCTTTTCACGTATAAGAAGAACCGGATGGTGAGAGAGAAAAAGAGGAAGCGGTTGGACGCGAGAGACATTACTTATCGTTACCAACTCGCGTTCCCCCTTTTTTCCTAGGGGAATCCTCGTTGTTGTCACAGCTATCGCTACGAACCTGCGTGAAAATATCCGAGTATACGGTATCCTCCGATACTGCACAAGTGTACCGGTCTCGATAGATCTGGCGAAACGTGATGGATCACGATATGATATTGGAAGACAGGGCGAGAGGGGGGGGGGGGGGGGTAGGCGAAGAGAGAGAGAGAGATGGAACGTTGGTGTGAAATGGACTTTGCACATGTCGACCAGACCATATATCTCAGTTATACCGAATGTTGATAACGCGTTTTGGACGCGGTAAAACTCGTCGCATTTGTGTTGATCTTTTTTTTGACTCCGACATACTGCAGCCGTGAAATACGACGAGGATAAAAAGTCTGTGATAGCAAACAGAGCGAACCAATGGGCAAATATGAATTGACCATTTTCCAAACATAAATTTTTAAACAACTTTTTTCAAAAATCGTCGAAATAATTTTGTGTGTGTAATGTTGGATACTTGCGAACAGTTCTATTTTTTTAGTTTGGTTTGATCGAAGCTGGAGACAAATTGAATTGTAACCCTATCGAGAACGCGGATGAAATTTTATTGAGAGGGGATTGGCTCGTCAATTTCTCGATCGATAATCGATTCGTGCAAACGGAGCACACCTTGTTCTCAACCTGAAGCACATTTCTGCCTAGTGCACATATATTCGATTAACGAGCCAATCGTTCGTTAAGGACGAAAGGGAGAGAGAGGGTGGGAGTGAAAACGAGATGAGGTGCTTTTATAAGGGCGCACACAGAGCCTCTCATAAAATAATCGACAAACGCTTCGCCTCCGGGTCTATATTATCCCGCCGTTTCGCACACTTTATACCTACATAGGTATTATCAAACGAGTTTATAGCCCGGCTGTATATTCGATCAAATTCATACTATTCCCGCTTCACCTTCTCCTGCTGTATATATATATATATATATATGTCATACACAGCAGGAGAAGCTGTATATATATATATATATATATATGTCATACATTGCGGTAGTTTGGCCGTGATGTGGAAAAGCGTTATTGGATTCCTGCCGAATATCTTCCAGCACCGTGGCTCGAACGCGAGCCCATCGATGCGAATTCTTCGCAGATTGAACTTTTCAAATTACCATTAGAAGAAAAATTTCGAGGATTTTTTGCGGAATATATTTAATTTTCTTCACAAGTTCATAGCTCTGAATTTAACGCGGACTGAATCGTTTCGACCCATTATCATTGTTTTTCACCTTCTTTCCTTCGAATTGTCACACACTCCTTTGCCACAATGATACAACTCGAAGCGTCGAGGAACCGAGCTGAATTAAAGTTCGAATTACAGCTAGACGGAAAATTTGACGATTTTGAAGGTACATAAAATTCACCGTGAGAGTGGAAGCCCGTCTGTTGTATTAGTTGTACTCGTATGCTCGGAGAGCGAAGTGAATTTCCATTGGACTTTCTATACTTTCAGAGCCACAAACCGTGTCTGGAAATGGTTCGATAAAGCGTCGAGGGAGAATCCCGGAATATCTATTTGAATTCTTGGCGTGAAGGGCACGCGAGATTTTTTTCATCTTATTTCTTCTTTTTTACAGTATGATAAAATTCAAGGTTACGTTTATGCGAGACACTCCGGAAGCGAAATAAAGGATTCTCGAGTGGACGAAAAAACTTGTGTCTACTTTTCCTATCTTTGAGTATAACTGCATACGGCGATCTCTTATATCCCATTTAAATACAAAAATAACGATCCATTTGCAAGACAATTTTACTAAACGTTGAATGAATAAAAAAACGATAGAAGACTGCGATATAAAGTTATTCAGTATGCACTCGAAGCGCAAGAGGTTCTTGTGAAGATTTGATACGATCGTATCGCATCGACTCAAGTATGTACTAATACGCCAGAGGGCGCTGCACGGAGCTCTCGAACGCACGGGAGCATAAACTGACGGTTGAGCATCCACCAAGACAATTAAACACTTTCGCGTACGAAGTTTCGTAATTGTTACCTGCTTCGAATACACACGTGCACGTATATACTGGAAATCGGTGAAGTAGCCTCGACACAGGTATAGAACGCTTTCGGTCAACACACAACAACTTTGGCAAAGGCCACGAGGGCCGTTTCCAGACAGATCACAGAAACGGAAGTTACTCCGGATTCTAGGTATAATACATGCATATATAAATATACGTACTATTTAACGGAGGACTTAACACACGGAAAACCTCTGAACGTTTGTACCCGGAAGTTCGATTGATATATATTTCCAACCGACATGGCAAACTAATAGCTCGGGTGTTCGTAGGTAGGAATTACATCGTCACTCGTGAGTATCTCGATCTATATCCTCGAGAGCTTTCAAGACTCATACCATATACTTGCTTCCATCTATACAAAACAAAATATCTAATTAATATTTCTCAAAATATTTTTGAAATACTTCAAATACGTCAAAAACATTTAACTCTTAACACGAAGTGACGTACGACGTATTTTTGAATTCAAAATTTCACAAATTTTCAGGGCGGACACGAAATGCGGAATAAAAAAAGGAGCAGTCGAAAATAGCTCGAGAGTTGAAGTTGGAAAAACGTTTCGATGTTTCCTTGTTTTTTTTTGCTAACGAGTGTTCACGCCCGTTGGACTGACGGGTAGACGATCAATTTCACATCCCCATTTACTATATATATTCGCACTACATAAACGCAAACCCACACAGACACACATATACGTAGGCACTATACATAAATGATCGTTTCGTATATCTCCCAACACTTTTTATGTCGAACTTTGTCCCGACGAAGGTAGTGAATTCGAGAGGTGGACGAGACAGACCCTTTCACACAGCATATACTCTACGGGCAAAAGCGAATACGACTCTCCAACTTCGGAAAATGTTTCGTTCGGTTTATATATACGTCTACATACGAATATAGCATTTTATTGAGAAACGAACTTCGAGTGAAATCGCTTTGATACCAACTTTATAGATATATCTATCGAGGTGAGATTTACAAATTATTATCCACCAGTCCAACCAGGAAAACCGATGAATACTTCTACCTACATACGTATATACTTATATATGGAGGTAGAAGTATTCATCGACCGTTTTGGTTATATATATAAATATATAAGTTTCTCAATTTCTATGATCGTCACGTCCCAATTTCCTGGGATCGACCCATGTCCACAAAAAATTCGATTACCGTTTGATGTCATTGAACACGCGCACTTCCCTCCCTCCCCGTTCCTCGAATATATCTCTGCAGTTGAAGAAAAAAACGACGAAAATGCCAATATAATGCGCCCTGTCATGCTCCTCGTATACATCGATTAGAATCGCGTGTCCGGTGTATATTGGAAAATATTCTTGTCAGCCTCTTTATGTCTATGAACTATTTATATGTGTCGTACGTATGACATATTATTCGTGACTGGACGATATTTCAATATTTCGTGTCATTGAACCAGCAAACGCGTATGGGATCGAATGCAAAATCCGAATGAACAAATTTATTCAAGATTTACTCCTAGTTGAAAATTAAATAATTTTGCGATTGTGCGAATCGATATTTTATATTTGAATTCTCAATCATTATAATTTATAAAAAGTGTGTTTTATAATTTATTCATTCTTAACTAAATCTATTTTAATGAAATGGGGGAAAGTTCATTGCACTAATTAGATCATTAATTTCATTTTTTGATTGAGAAATGTACTCGTGGGTATGTTTTATCATCAATCCAATTAATTTTGTTATTCAATACGGGCCGACAGAATCTTCACGAGCACAAAAGATACTTCCGGGATGTAATTCTACTTTATTACGTATAGTCGATCTCAGGAAAGATCAGCGAGCTTCACTTAAAAAACCTGTTCATTATTTTTATAATGAGAATAACTTCGAACGGACGGTATCTGTTGAATTCCACGATGCATCTTATCTTTTGTCTCATTCATCGCGAAAGGTTTGCCATTTCTCCAATGAGGAGCGTTCAATAAAGACGCATTTGCCGGTGGCGGTTTTTCTTTTCTTTCATTCATTGTGTTTTCTTTCATATCCTAACTCTCTCACGCGTTCCATGAAGCGGAATGCCGCAGTCAGGCACTTCTCGTACTCTCGCCCCATTTTAGGTGCGTCGCTCGCCAATGAGCCAACGAGAGTCTATTCAAGGATAAAAGGAAATACGAGACGCACACCTTCTGGGCTTTTTGTGCCGAGGACAGACTCGATCAATAGCATTCGTTAGATATACGCTCGCACCATCCTGATATTAATATCGCGTATAATAATGACAATCATAATTATGATAATAATCTGCTCAATATAGCTTTAAGCCATTTTCTTTCGCAAAGGAACAAAGAAAAGTTCATTTATTTGCAAAACTTTAAAAAAAACTGGAATTTGACGAAGTTTACGTTAAATAACACAAGAAAATAAAAATAAAAATGAATTTTTCAAATAGTCTCCTAATTAAAAAACAGAAATTCATAATAAAAGTCGAAACTTTGCGATAATAAGCAGAATGTTTATAATAATTAATCAAAATCACATTACGTCTAGGGTTAAATCAAAAGTGACCTTTTGTCAAAGAAAATTTAATTGCAATTCAAGAAAATTGTTGATCACATTTAATTCCCGATTATCCGAGAGATTATTTGGTAAATAAAAAAAATATGAAAAAGTTGCCAAAACAAAAACGACCATAAAAAGTAAAAAGTTTACATCGAGGTTAAATTATTTTTATTAATTTTTGGCATATTTTTGTTATACGTCGTAAAACTCTTAGGTAGCTTTACTCTGTTTCGGGCGGGTCTCGATGCGCGCTACCGATCTCCGTTCGGTCGACGCGTCATTGCAACGTAACGCATAGGTTGCTGGACAGGAACCAGACTATCGCCATGTACATAGGATATCCCGTAATTCGGCACAGTTAAATGTTGTACGACAAAGCGCGACTGCGCAAGAGAGGATGAGTTGGGAAGGAAGGGGAGGGCAGTCCTATTGTCGAAACACGAATTCTAGCAGGGTAATAACTCCGACACGCCGGGACAAGCTCAACGACAAATTCGGGAGCGCAGCAAACCCTGGAGAGGTCTGAAGAGCTGTTACGGGTTATGCGTATTGTCCCTCGATATAAGCTCGTCGAGCAAAACGCGCACATGTTACAGCGCTAAATTCCGCGAGACTTCTCTCACCAAGCGTGGACAATATTACAGTGCATTGAACGCAACTCGTGCTGCATTCAATGGACCTCTAGGTAAAATCAATGAATCGTGATTGCGATTCGGTCGAGTTCGTTATGAAAAAAACCCGAAAAAAGCGTGCTGGAGGGCGACGAAAATAAAGTGGACCAACAGTGCAATGGAAAAAATTATTGCAATTCGAATGTCAACCTTTTTCGTTCGATCCAATTTAATTTTAGGTTGAAAATTCGAAATTATGAACTTTTTTGATAATTTTTAATTGGGACAATTCGATGTTTCGAAGAAATTTTCCACCTAAGCGACTATTGGGTGACGAAGACAAAGCCAGGCACTACCCTGTGTATATTATCATCGGCGCTGCAAGTCCTCGGCCGGATTCCCGGTGTCTCGCGAGTCTTCGCTTATCCACAGGTATATAGGCGGAACAATCATTACGGGCGTTTGTATGAAGGATGAGAATGTTTTCAAAGTGCCTCAGAAAGGCTCTTGGAGCAGAAACGATGAGAATTTCTCGTCCTTTGAGGATAATACACTACGTGCACGGTGTATGCATGTTGAAACGATATTTTAGCAGCGAGACGGAACGTTCGGAAATTACACGGGTCGTTTCGTCTCAAATGGACAAGGATTAAGTAAAACAACTTTTTTCTGCCTTCAACTAACATTTGAAAAAGCAACGACGCCTTTTCTATATTGTCTAAGATCGTCTTTTATATATTTCTTGTGTTTAAGCAACTATCACAATTTTCAAAGTTTTCGAACAAGTTTTACGATAAAAAATCACCACATTCGACATCGAACAACCCATACGTATGAAACTGGAAAAGCTCGTCTAGTCACGCGAGAAAATCTTTCGCATAGCTTCCATTATCCCGACTGGGAACGCCCGCGACGTGGCCACGAATAAACCCTTTATTTAGAAAGGGGAAAGGGGCACGAGGCTATATAGATGAGCGGTAGATGAGACAAACGTATATGGGGTATACGGGTCACGGGACGGGAGGGAGGAAGGTTGGGTAGGATATGTGTAGCGAAGCCGAAGAGAGAAGAGATAGAGCAAACCGAAAAGGGGAGGTGTACGTACGAGCTCCTGGTTAAGGGCGAACGGTTTTCTCATTGATGGAAACAGGTTGCCTCTCGAGAATCGATTGTTCTTCAACGTGAATAATGAACCGATATTTTATGTATCGAAAAGTTCGAGTCGATAATTAAAGATCAATGTCTGGATGAAAAAAGAAAACCAAACGTTCTTCTCTCAATTATCCTTTTTGTTATTCTCTTCAAAATAAAATAAAAAAAGATTCCTAGAAAATGTTAAAAATTTTATAAAACGCCCAAACGATTGAATTTAGGTAGCGGAAAGAAAGAAAATGCATAGACGGAGTCGAAATTCATTTTTGTCGTATTTGATTACTGTGGCTAATGATTATTGAGGCCCGAACGTGCGCAAAAAGATAGAAATCATAAAAACAGGAATATATTCGTGACGGCAAGAATTTGTTTAACATCCCTCGTATTTTCGATGATAAACAAGTGCCTCCGAAACCCTTTTGCATACATCTGTATTTCTTGTTCACCATTCATCATAAGCATGGATTTTGCGAGGACTGGAGAGTTGGCGAATGATCGTGCGGAACACGACCCTGTAACTACACCACACACTAGTTTTCCCCGTACGTAATTTATACATATTGTATATATATACATGCTTGTGTGTAGTCAAGTTAAACATGTAATCACCTTATTAACCTCTTCTTCCCAGTTTCCAACCTCATGTCCCAGATCCTTGCTCATCTCGCACTCCGCAACGAAAATCCTGTAGCAACAGAATTCCCAGTATACCAAGAGTCGTCGAGTTTCATGTTTATGGTGTCACATAACGCTTGCGGTACATGTTAAGTCGTGAATATATAAGTTTATCGAGTAAGCCGAGGTACACAGACTTATATGTATATAAATTTGACGATCTAACTCAGATTGCTTAATAAACTTAAATTAGACACATACATATACACATACGAGCGTGCATGCTCAGTGTGCAAGTATCACCGGAAATGGGGTTCGCGTTAGGTTTGTTTCTCCCTCTGCTACACACGTCGCAATTCTCATTAAGTGCGTTTGTATATACACGCTTGACATATTTGTGCAGGTATGTAATGGACTGCTATCTTGTAGACCATCTTGTCACATATAAACTAAATTACTCTTGAATGGAAAAATAACGCGAGACGAGCTTCTGCCGAAATCATGATTAACTTATAATTTAAATGAAATGTAGTTAATACCGGTTCGTCAATATCAAGATGTTAAATAGTTAAAATTATAATCTTTATTTACAATTATATAAGTATGTATCGACAGTTTTCTAAAAAATAGTTCGTAAAAAAGACATACATATTTTTTAATACACATAGAGTGAAAAATCTTTATGGCATCTATGTGAGCGGAAAAAGAAGCCGATAGAGGGCGAGAGAGAGAGAGAGAGAGAGAGAGAGAAAGCGAGACCAGAAGAAAGATAAGTGCGTCGTACGTATTACGAACTGGGGGAGCCCGATAAGACGGCGTTTGTTACGGCTCGACGACCAGAAAACCTATCGAACCATATAAAGGATTACTCGGGCGCCACACACTTTTCGTCTCTCCCATTTTATCGACCAAAGTGAGAAAATATATGGATACGTACATTTATATATATATGTCAATATATACACGGCTATCTGAAGATATCTATGTGCATATGGAAGTTGGATATTCCGGGGGCGCGAATAATGTTCCGTTGAGAGAAATGATCCCAGAAGTGCGCGAGAGTGTTCCGTTTCTACAAGTTTATCCTCTATCTCTATTTCCCTCCCCTGCCCTAAGCTATCCGACTCGTTTTATGTCATCAAGATGGAAAAAGAGTCAATATCCTTTTTATACTTGGCATATCTTACCTTATCTTTCTTTCTATCTCTCACTCACCCGATGCATTATAACAGCTTTCTGACATGTATTCGTTTGATCCAGTTCGAGTGAAAAATTGAAGCGAACCCGAGTGAGAAAAGATCCTGGAAATATCGACAGTAATATAATAGAGATGTATAGCTATGTAGTACGGTAGAACTATGCGAAGCTGAAAAAAATAGTGAGGTTTTCGAGTATATGAAAGGTTTACGTAATCACTGCTGTAAGATTGTGATTTATACCTTGTCAATAAATTTTTTCGTTAAATCGCTGAAGACGTGAAATTCGACAAATCGAATAGATTGTTTGTATGTAACTCGTATATCTCGTAAATAGTGATCTGTGCAGGAACAAATATGTCTAGCATTCCCCTAAAATGTATTGCATGCTCGACTGAATATAGACGGAGAACAACTCGATGAAATCTAGAATACTTTTATTTTCATTGCAAACCAAAAAGAAAATTTTGGATTCAATAAAAACTCCAGGTAAACATAGAATCCAACGTTTTTTTATTGTTCTGTGTATAGTGCCCTTAGTTTTCTCTGGTCTTTTTGGGAAAGCAAACATTCGGGTCTCGAAAGTCCA
This sequence comes from Netelia inedita, assembly GCA_964017225.1. Classification (NCBI taxonomy): domain Eukaryota; kingdom Metazoa; phylum Arthropoda; class Insecta; order Hymenoptera; family Ichneumonidae; genus Netelia; species Netelia inedita. The sequence goes on from OZ024921.1 coordinate 41,547,178, forward strand.
GAGTCTGTGTATTTTTTAGTCATACTCGATTTTTATATCGGACTCGTTATCGTCCTCGCAAATATATATAGATAGATATATAGTGAAAAATGTATATAGGAAACGTTTGAAACATAGTTTTGTCAGTTTTCATTCCGCTTTCGAAGCCACATGCACACCCTCGAGGGATAAAGCGAAAAGCTCTTGTGCATCGCCCAGAAACTGGTGTGTATATTCGGTACACTGAAAATATGTGGGTATACTCCACCTTTTCGACGATGCGTAAATACCGAATTCTCACACTTCAGTGCGGGAAATCGTGGCTGTACACTCGTGGTACAGGCGATACATTGATAAATAAATATAGATAGAGAGAAACGGGCCAAAACACTCGGCAATAATGTTTTAACTTTTTCAAAAATTTACCCCCATCGTTGTATCACGAGTAAAACTTTTATTCGGCAATGTTCAACTATTCGGAATTTTTACAAAACATAAATTTTTTATTTCGTTTTAACGACAAATTTCATTAAATTGTATAACCTTGTAATTGGTGAAAATAAAATTTAAAAAAGAGATACGAGTTTGACGTGGAATGTCTCACGTATTCTGTGCTCATCGTTTTCGCCCATTGGACAATATTTCGTGGAAATTCCGACGCTGAAAAATATCGGCACAGGGAAATGGCAATCAGACTGACGTTGCCGATAGCTTCGACGATACTAGTTTGTAACACTTTATAAATGTTCTATCGTCATAGACGTGACATATACATATAGCTATATAGATATATACATATATAGACAATGTGTTTTAACTTTTCGTCAACTCGACTGGCGCTCGATTGTAATTCTCCGCGCTTCGACGCTTTTTTTCATTCCACACTTCGGCGCGCATTCTCCCTTCCCTCTGGTTGATTTTCGTCACAATGAAAGAAATGAAAGTTCTGGCGAAATGTTCAAATGTGACTTCATTAACTACTCAGCGACGGAACGTCTGTTCGGTTGCGGTAAATTTTGTCAGTGAACATTGTTGATGATTTTGGGATTAATTTAACAATGGGAGTATAGCGGTTTTATCATTACTGTTTTTTATCCATTCTACGATCCAAAATGAGACTTTTTTTATTTGTCGCGCAAACCGCAGAGGCGGGGGAAGTAAACTTCTGTTCTCAACCAATTTTTGAAAATTGACTGGGCAAAATAAAAAAAAATCAAATTTTCACGTTTTTGCAACTTTTAACTGTTCGTGACATGTATGCGAATTAATCCAACGGTGCTGCGAGTCTAGTCACCGCTAGTTACCAATTCAGCTCATACCCAAGGGCTCGAAAATCCACCAGGCTTATCAAAGGCAAGTTCCAGAACAATTCGGAACGCGCGTATATTTCCCGTTCCTATCCTTAGTTATGCAATAGAGCCGGATATCCAATTAGGTAACAAACCCAACTATGCGAACTGAAAGGGACCAGGCTATGGCGTCGATATTATTCAAACGCGATGCTCTCTCGCATATTCTCCAGCGACAAAATAACAAAATCCGCATTTGCAAAATAAAAAATTCCCCGTTTTCAACGTTTTTTCACTAAAAAAATGTATTTCCATCGGATTTTTTCAACGGTTGTAAGAAATGCTATATTCTATTTAGATACACCGTATTATAAAATATAATTAATAAAATATTGCGCCACGCTAAAATTTTATTGCAACAATGTTTTAATTATTATTATCTTTGTTATATTCATTTTATTTTTTGAATTTACTTCCTAAATGCTTTCAGTGCCCTTCCCTCTGAACATTTCGATCACTAAAATTTTACAATATCCTATTTTTAACACGATATCGATCTTTGTTACTGCAAATAAAATAAAATTTCCAATTCGATTTAAAGTTCATCAGGTGATATAAAACCCGGCTCGTAACAATATTTAATATCCTCATTCGTAGTAACGCTTTAGATACATCATGATAAAATAAGAATGTAAAAAACGTAAGAGCGATTTTCTAATTTGATTCGTGGTTCTTTTGCGAGCTTTTTTTATCGGCTCGCGTGGGCGATCGTCGTTCCATCGAACGTCTCTTCCCCGTTTGCACAGGAATTCAGTATCTTGGGGAGAATATCCGTATCGATCGCCTCGTCTCGATATCCGCATTTACACGCGAAAGCTTCTGAAATAACAATGTAAACCCCAAAAATCCCATCTCCCCGTAAAAATACGGAAAAAAATTCTTCGTCCCTTCCGTGCTTCGGCCCACCGATTCTTATCCTCTTCGTTTTGCTAAGCCTTTTATTTTCGTTTTTTTTCTAGACATTGGTACTTTCGTATCATTGGCGAACTCTCTATTAGCATCGTTTGATTCCTAATCCGATATGTCTCGTAGCGATCCTTCGACGAAGCGCCTGGTCTGTATCAGTCCGTCAAAAAATTTTTTTCCTTTCTTTTATTCTTCCTTTCTTTCTACCCGCTTATCAGAACGGTAAAAAGGGTCTGACGGGACGGACGAAAGGCGAACGGGATATAAATCGAATTATTCGAATTCCATTTTGGTTTACCGTTCGGTTCCACACGAATTCCCGACAGCGGAATTGCCAATGCCAGCACTAAGTCTTGCCCTAATATCGATTTTCTTTTCCTCCCTAAGTTTCTTTTCGCTCCGAAGGGATGAAAAAATGGCCGCTGCCAAAGGGCGTAACGGTCAATCCAATAAGGGGCTCCCCCCTCTCTCTCTCTCTCGGTATTCTGATCTCCCGAGAATCTTACGACCCACCGCTGGCTCGAGGCGATTCCGATATACTTCTTTCCACTAGCCGATACTTCCAAATGAGCCTCCCTCCTTCGTTATGTCAGTCGAGTGCGTAGCGAATCGCAAGATTTATGTCTTAGGGTTGCTCGTGTTAGTTTCTCGATGATCGGACTAATAAAAACGTACAACGGGGATCACTAGAAAAGTAATTTAAAATAAAATCCAACCTCTGCTTTCCTAAAAAAACAAATGTACGAAAATATTTGGTTGACCAAAAAGTCACTGCGTTTTTTCCCTACAAACGAGCATACATCATGGTGCATTAAAATGCAGTTACCTCGTAGCCAACACGAGATATTTGATAAAAACCAAAAAAAAGAAATTGCCTGTAATTTTTTGTTTTCATTTTTGACTGCTTTGTTTATAAAAATTAATCTTGCGTTATTCGAAAAAAGATTCGATAATAGAAATCAATTTTACGGTGGATCGAACAGATATTGCTCTCGAACCAGAAACATCCTTGCACCCTCGAAGTACCTTTTTCTTCCGATAAAATGCGACTTGACTCTTTTCTCGATGCGACGAGCGACCAAAAAAAGGAAAAACTGTCCCCGTAAAAAGAAACATGCATATTCATATTATCGCGGAGGAGGAAACGTTCGACGACATATATTTACCCGAAGATATGCTCAACAATACGCCCCATATGGTCGTAGACCTACGGTATAAAAATCGAACGCAGTATATTCTCGCTCGTTTTTTTCGCTCGCATTTTATGCACCACCCGAGACATTTCGTACGGATGGTAGTGGAGCAATCTTTTTTTTTCTCCGATACTTCAGATGCATTGGAAGCTGCGGCGTCCTTATAAATGGAAGAGGGCTGGATTTGGTTGGGGGAATTGTAAAAAATATACAATAACAATTTCAAGAGTTTAATGTATTGCTCGTTTACATACGCTCTTTATTTTCTCGTATAAAAAGTTCCAATAAGTCAATAATTTGGTTCCAACGACTTTCTACTTAACCCTAAGAGTAAATTCTATCTTCCCTCGGGCAGTTTTTCGTTCGTTCCAAGCATTCGCCACGAAATTCAACAACCTTCTCGGGACAAACTTGGGTGAGGAAAACTAGGTGAAACTTTTAACTACGACTCCAGACTTTTCGTCTCGGTTCCACGACTCAAAAGTAATTTGAGGAAATTTTTTTTTATCATTTCTTCGTATGTTTTGGAACATTTGGAAATTATTTTAATAGCGGTCCAGAAACTCTGTATTTTATTTTAATTATTTCTTCTTAGGACGATGAATACAATTTTGTATTTTTCATTTATTCAAATAACTGTCTTTTGTTATGTGATTTTTTTCATTTCCTTTTCCTGTCGATCGTTTCATGTTTTCAGTCTCCAACGTTACGTTTTCGAGACAGAGACAGAAGTTGAAGTGGTAGTTTCACTTCTCGAATTTCCCCTTTCTTCTGTATCTTCTCCGTGGATATATAACACAACGCGCGTCTATAAAATCTACAAGTAAAGCAGTGCAGGGTTTTATATGCTTACATATCGCGAGGCACGAATGCATGAACGTATCTATACGTATATGACGTTACGGAAAAACTCTGCGATATATTCCTTCACGTGTTATCGTACTACAAAATTTCAATCACATAGTACATGTAGCATATATTTATTGTACCTCGACGTCGTATATTTGCTGAAGAATGGGGTAAAATGGGCCACGCGAAAATAGACAGTGAAAAAACAAATGGCATAAATCTGAATGTGAATCCGAAAACTTTTTAGATAAATTTCAATCAAGCGCTGAAACCATACCGACCTTGACATTTTCGTTAAAAAAAAACAAGAAACCCTGGTAACCCAAAGTAGTCGAAATATTGTCGAGTCTGTTCTATGTTGCCCCGCTGTATCCAATCATTCCCCGTTTCGCTCTACTCACGTACACCACTATACAGCTCGACGCAATAAATTTTATGTCCAAGCGGACAGCAGCTAAAAGCATAGAGTTGACAGGAGACATCTCTGCTTTTGTACCAGGACGAATTTTCCGTGCACATCCTTTTTTATGACGAGATTCTATATGTGTGATCCTTTCGTTCGAAGAATAACTCTCGTGAAATAGAGAAAAGCGCCTCTTCTCGACGGCGTAATTCACGAGAGAAAATCAGAAGTGTGAGAAACGTCTATCTCTTATTTCTGCCTATACATATATATACAAGACGTCAGGGAAAGTTCAAGTTTTATCAAAACGAGGGAAAGCACTTCTCATCGAAATTTATCCAATTATAAAGTTGGTTGGTATGGAAAGAGAGTGCTATTTGCTCTCTTCTTCCCCATCTGTTACGCCAGCACGCACCACGCATGCATGCTTTCTACTAAAGAATGTTGAGACATAAAAAAAAGGTTTCATTATTTGTATGAGACCTTGTGCTAATTTAAAGGTTGTCAGAGGTGAAAAATAACTTCTGTTCACGATGCTAATGATCTTCTTGAAACTTATTTATTTTCCAGGTACGGGTTATTTAAATGCATCGATTTTATTCTCAGTATAAACATCAATAAACAGAAATAAATTGACTTTCAACCGATCTAAAGAATTTCACTTGGTAGAGAGAAGACTATTTTCTTACCGTTTTAAGGTTGTTATTTTATCCGCAAAAGCGTTTGTCTGAATCGACTGGTGAGGTATAGATCGGGAGGTGAACTAAGGGTGTGGGTATTATAGATAGACAGAGGAAGAGTGACAATATAATCATAAAGTTGCACCACAAGATCACTTTCCTTTCCTTGTGGTTCTATCAGTTCCTGTTCGAGATCGAGGGCTGCTCCTCGCCAAGTTCCGACGATCAATGCAAGTCCCAGAGTTTAGACAAGAGCCCGGGTGAGAGATAGGTATGGGATTAATCCATTCTAACCCCGGCCGCACGTAGCGAGACGCTGGATGCGCGAGAGACAATATAACTAAACTCAATCAAACTTGAAACCTCTCGCTTCCGTATTCCGCACGTATAACCCTCCGTCGAGACAATTTTCCTCTATCGCAGGTGGTCGATTTCATCCCCTTGTGCTCTTATCCCATAAAAAATTTCACAACTTTTTCTCGTTCTACCTAGGGATCACGCCCTGATAAACTTTGCACGGTGGTTCGCCATTTTTTTCAAATCGTTTATCTTTTTCATGTCCTACGGAAAATAAATAGAATGACATTTTTTTACGAAATAAGGTGAGGGTCATATTTTTTAAGTTCATATTTTTCATTATAAAAAATGAATAAAAGGGAGTGTAATGATAAAGATCTTATTGAGTCGAGGAATAATTTGGCGAAGCTCGCTTGTTGCTAAATTGTCACATTTTTCGCGCAGGGTGGCTTTCTTTTCTATGGCTCGAACGACATTGGGTCACATAAAATTAACACTTGAAATTGCTCTTAACTTCAATACGAAGTCACCCACATAGCACTCTTTTTTTTACTGGAGCGGTTAAAAAGTTTAGACAGATTTGGATTCAATGTGAATTACGATCGTTCAAATACACCGTAAATAAAAGCGAGGCGGAACTTGTGAAGATATATACAGATATATAGATATACGAGCATCAAAATACGTAGGAAAAATCAAGCTGGCTTCGGTACTTCAAGTTTTACGAGCTCGACCAAAAAGCTCCACTGGTCGAAAAAATACCTTTTTACCTCTCATCCACTCTCGTTTACCTTTTCGCACGAAAGCGATCTCTTTATTGTCTGGAAAAAAGCTCTCGAGCCCACTTGACTAAATTCTTGTCCGTGAGTGCCTATTCAACCCTTCAAAGAAGAAATAACCTCTGCGCCCCGATCTCCAGAGCCGGAAGAACGGAAACACGCCAACAATCGAACTTTCCTCCGCGCCCTTAAAACCATCGTAAAATTCACTACAAAATTGATCACTGACAACTGCACATAATCGATCGTTCCTCTTTTCTTCTTAACTCACATTAATCTTCCTAATAAAAGAATTTTTCGCACCCCCTCGACTCGCCATTTGGTCTCTCCGATTCTTATTCCACCCTACTTATCTCTGTTCTGTCCATTCACCCCTCATTATCATACCGCACATTTTTCCAATTCACTCCCTTTATAGTATCATCTACCTTCCTCCATCGTGATCCTTCTATTCTCTACTGCGACTCTTTTTCTCCCTGCTTCTTCGTCTCTTGTTTATCCGCTTATTTATTTCAGCTTATCGTCATGAGAAGTTACCATTTCCCGGTCTGCACGTATCATCCATTGTCAAAAAATCCATTCTTCACCTCGCTCGAACGCGAAGCTGTCCCTTTTTCTCTTTGTTCCATCGAAGCTGCTTAAAACTAGAAAGCCTCTTTTCCCGTTGACTACTCGTTTCATCTTTCAACGCCGCCCCCCCCCCCGCTCCGCCCTTTCTCTCTCTGTTCTTTTCAGTCGAACTTCCAATTTTCTCCGTTACTCTCTCGACCACAACATCTTTCTCCGCTCTTTCATTTCCTTCGTTTTATCTGTTCGTGGTAGGGGGAGGGAATGTCTCTAGCCGCACGAGAAGTCATAGGAACAACCACCTAATGGTCATTTGGAATTGGGATTCTTCTCCCCAGCCACAGATGGAGTGCGGGAGAAACGGGATAGGCTGTGTCGGAGCGCTATCTGGTGGTGGCGTCATTAAGTAAAGGCGCGCCGAGTGAACTAAGCCGTGATTGGTGCAGCACTCTCTGTATAATTCTGTCGTAAACGTAAATTACTATTTGCTCAGAAGCCCTCCAGCTCACCCTTCAGGTAATGTTTGAAAAACGATCGTCGACGATCCGCCTTGACCCCGTGATGTCTTTGAAAGATTTTTTTTCCATATATTCAAACTTATGGAACAACAAATGTTCCAATCACTGCATGAAAACAAACAAAGAAAAACGGCTAACAAATAAGTGAAGTAAAGCAATGACGCGCACGGGATATAAGTAGCTTGTACGTATGACATTGAATTCCTTAGAATCGGTCAATTCTGGTATAAGAAAGAGAAAGAGAGAGAGAGAGGAAGAGAAAAAAATTGAAGAAAGAAAGATATGAAAGAGGGTCACGATAAATACGTTGGTATACGACGCGAGAGGCTTCTCGTGGGATTTCGCTCAGAGACTCTAACACCGTTCTGTGTGTATCCGACAGCGTTACTCTCTCGCTCTCGTTAACCAGTTTATTTCGCACTATATATCAATGTCTCTGTCGCAAGGGAAAAATTGCGAATGTTGGTGAATGGGGCCGTCACACATGTACGCGAGAGAACATACGTGTGTCTATACACCGAGCTTCTGGTATATCCGAGGAAAAGTCTCTCCTCGTGACAAAATGGATATATTTCTCTCTACGTCACTTTCTGCCTCCCTCCTCCCGTTTTCTCCCTTGCCAGGATACTCCATCTTTTTATTCCACCTTTCCTCCTTACCCTCCGATTTCTTATTTCTCTCGTTTACGCAACAGCATGGCGAATGGTTCTCGCTCTTCGCTATCTTCGCGTGTCCAGCGATGAGTCGTGTTTCCGATTGCCCCCGAGATACCGTCCAAAAGTCACCACTCTCGTTTATTTCCTACTGGCCATTGGAACAAAGAGAGAAAAGTGCAGGAGACGCTTGACGAACATGGAACTATACCTATATATTTTGTTGAGTACACGTATGTAGGTACGTGCTTTTTTGTTTTACACGAAACGATACAAAGAAAAAGGAGCTTCGGGATGGACTTCGTGGATGAGAGTCGGAGATATCCTGTTTTGAGTTTGCCACGAGTGCTTGCGCAATTTTATTTCAAAGCACAACACACATCTACACTCACGGATATACGACGGGCTGCTGGTTGGTCGGAGTGAAAAAAGCTGCTCCCGATGGAATAAGCCCAGAGTAAAGATCCGACAACCTTCAGGGGGAATGGCAACGAGATGAATTTCTTTTTCTTCCTTTTTTTTCTTACGTATGCGATCCACGAAGTTTTCCCAATGGATATAATGTACAGTGGCAACGCTACGGAGAATTTCAGGTGGAGACAAACGATTTGTGACAGCGAGTATTTCTACGTGAGAATTTTTGGTAATGAAGCAAGAAATGAAAGATATTGGAAGAATATTTTTTCGAATTTTTAGACAAATATCAAAGAAAATGTTTCAGGGTGAAAGTTCATGGTAATATTTTTTTGCATCCACGTACTTCAAGCACGTATTGTTTATTTCATTTCGTACATTCATATACGTCATTGTTTTCCCTTATTATTTTCTTCTTTTCGATGAACTCTCGCCACTGTGGAAAATGCAGAAAAAACGCTCGAGAAATTCGGTAGATAGGATAAACAAGAGAATACGAGATAAAAATGACTCGAGGCGATGTTTGGCCTCTTTGTTGGTGCTTTTTTTCGAGCATAAAGCATTATGTTTATCTTGGGAAAACGGGGGAGAACCCTCTAATCGAATAAAAACGCTGTTCCAAACATGGGGGCTTTTTTCACCAACAATTGTTGATATTTCCATTTCTGAATAATTATTTTCGATCGCTCCGAATGTTCAAATTTACTCGGTCGTTATTTTTTTAATGCTTTTTTCACTTTTAAATTTTTTTTCGTTTTACAAACGTATGGTAGCACTGAATGTTTTTTATATCACCCGGATGTAGCGCGATTCAATCCTATTTGCGAGGCCCCAACGTGGAGCGTGGAAAGCTCGATCAACTAATTTTCCTAGCTTCCGAGCTCTCATTCCCACCATCTCTCGTCCACTTCGTGCGGTCGCGCAATCCGACCGCAGCACACCCGGATTTCCCGCACGCGCATGGAATAAAATCGTCTGTAGGGAACCCTTTACTAGAGCAACCTTACATATACATATATATCTTCACATATGTAAAACCATTCGTTCATCTCAGAATAGAGAGGGCGAGATAAATGGGAAGGAAAAAGCAGACAGATGCCAGAGAAAATTCGTATTAGATAATCTTTTTCTGCTTGTAAGAAAATTCTCTGATTTCGACGAAGAAAGTCTTTGAAAATGATTTATTTTAATTTTTTTATTAAAATCTTATTTTTTATTTTTTTATTTCATTTTTAATTTATTTTCTTATCACGATCATCATTTTCGTTCTGTGAAAAGTGGCGGGAAATGATTTATCTTCTATTGCTTTTTTCAGGATATCGATACGTGCGGCAATTTAATGAGAATACCATATATATGCTATTTTTGTAATATCCGGAAAACCACCGTTCGATATATTGGCTCACAATCAGTGTGAATCGAAGCCGAAGGCGAATGGGGACAAAATTAAATATCCGCTTTTATTGATCAAACAGAATATACCCGGAAGATAGCGTATAGAAACAGACACATCTTGATTGATAAAATAATAAATGTTCTAAGATTAAAAAACGAAATTAATTAAACTCAGCGATACATTGGATATAATTAATTCGACGAAAAGACAATCTTAATCAGGTCATATAATATCGTGAAAATACAATATGATTCAAATAAAAATATTTGTTGAAAAAATAAGAAAGTCGATCGATGAACGTTTCAAAAAATATTTCCTTTTTATACAATTATTTTTTGCACGAAAAATGTTTCTTTCTCCTTCGTGTTTCAAGGTCCCTTCTATAATTACGTTGTGGCATTACGAACTAGCTTGTCGTGGAATATTCTCGAAGACAGAATATTCCCTACTACTCGAAGGATTACGATACCGCATAACAATGACTGGTACAGCTCGTAATCAAATTGGTATTCATTCGACGAGTATTCATAGACTTCGGCCTCGCGAGCGTATCTAGATCGTGATTTCTGTCCGGAAATACCCGTTGTACTCGAATAAATTGCAATCGAGTTTGAGTCGAAACACTCGAAAGATTTCAAGTCTTCGATCAAACATTATACGTTATACGTGCCTCTCGAATTGATTTTATTTTTTCGTCAGGACTTTTCGGTGTTTTCTCGAGTTCGCCTCGTATACGAAATTGAGACACTCCAAATTTGATCCGCACATGTATGTCCCGAGAAGTCCACATTACCAACGGGAAATCGGATCGATGCACCCGAGGGGTCGCCTAATAAGTCTTGCTGTCGTCGCGGAAAAAGGGTCACCCGCAAATCAGCGACGTGTGCGGAATACCAAATGTTTTATACACGGACACGAAACGAGAAAGTTTCACTCAAAAGAACAGCTTGGCTCAGGCTTTCGCCTGTCCCGTCATAGAAAACGTGCTCTGGAGCAGGACTCTAAGCCCATATACGACCCTCCATTGTTTTACCATTAAATCTATCCCGTTTCAAATATAAATGCGAGCCGAGACCTTTCCAAAATTATTTATAAAAATAATCAACTACCGAAATCGTTTGTTTAATTTAAATAATCATACGAATTTATTCGTCGATAAAACATCGAGAATATATCGAACAAAGTGAGACAATTTTGTAAATAGTCGAAATTCGAAAAAGGAGAATTTAGAAATTTTGATAGATACAATTTAGAAATGCGAAAAAACATTTAACAATTTTTTCGTACCGAAGGTGAATCGACGTTTCCATGAATTTAGACCGAATACGTTTATCAATCTCGTACACTTTGTTTGAATTATCGTAACAAAAAAAACAATTTGACCGTCAAAAATTGTATTAGCCTCGTTAATTTCTATCCTTATTTCTGCAGCTTGTAGAAACTTTTACACGCTCGTTTGAATATACAGAGATAAGAAATTTACGAGAATCTGCAGGAACTATATTTCAAGCCCTGGAAACAGACCGCCGGAAGTACAATTGTGTGTTGGGAACTCAACGCTTTCCCTGCAAAAGTCTCAAAAGTTTTAATAATCTACTTTGGGATTCCGTGTGCTTATGGAACTAGAAACTATACTACAGTTATAGTATGTGTATAGAGAATTGAGTGTAAACGGGAGCTTGGTGTAAGTAAATAGTAGCCATGACACGCTGCAATTCAACAGGTGTTACGATACAGTTTCTGACTGCTCTACTAAGTTGGGTCTCCGCTTCGCACGGTAGAAATAAACCCGTAACGTGCCCTAAGTCCGTTACCACTTGACATCGCGTCATACCTGACGGATTTATATATTTACCTTCGTTTATACGTCCGAAACACACCAATTGTCAACCACGAGCTTATCCGTCATAATTTTAAACGTATTTCATCAATCTCCGTCTCTCCGACGCTAAAATATTAATTAATGAAAATACTACGTAAATAAAGGTTTAAGTAGTCGAACACAAAAAAAATGTGGAATAAAAATAAATCCTCAAATATCGACGTTTTTATTTTAATCTTCATATTTATTTATCGTTTCGCTAAATACATTTTGCGCTACGAATCTTTTTCAAAATTAAATTTTTCTTTCGTTCTCGCCGTTTATTTTAGAATTATACGATTTTTGTTCCCCATAAATATATAAATCGGCGATTGATAATTTCGTGTCATACCGATACGGACGAAATTTATGGTGGAGCGTAGAGTAAGGACATTTACTATACAAAACCCGTGTCGAGTGAGATTTTGTCCGGATTTGGTATGCGCGTATCGTCTCGAGTACCTTTTCGGGAACTTGTTGTAAACACGACAGGCGCACAGGCTTTTCACGAGCCCGCACATTCCGCATGTCAAAACTCCAATTTATTATTCACGATAGATCTACCCTTCTCGTTTAAACACGCTTATCTTTCTCCCTCTGTCTGTCTGTCTGTCCGTAAGCTCCTTTCTCGTTTTATCGTGAACGGCCCGTTCTCGGTCCGGTGTTATCATCGATCAATGACAATTACCGATATGGTCGAGGGTACTCAACTGGTACGATCAATAAATTTTCATGATACGCATACATATATGTGTAGGTTTCATTTATAAAGACCAAAACATCGAACTGCGTGATTTGACGCATCGATTCGTATTTATCATCGATAACGTACAAATTGTTCAAAATCCATAATCGGATTTGTCACAATACGCGAATTATTTCTGCGTATCAATTGATATATTTCCACGCGTCGAACCCGAACTCGACGTCGTTCGCGACATTACGAGAGGTCGGGGCTTTGTAATGTCACGCATCGATTCTCGCACGTATCGGTCGTTGCATCGAAACGGCCGTCCGCATCGCAATTGCGCATTATTGCAAAAATCAAGTTTCTATAATTTGTCTCGTAAAAAGTTCCAAGTACGCGTATTTCGTCTTAACGAGTTCATAAAACGTGAGCGACTCGACCTTTTTCGATTTTCGGTATAGAAATTTGTTGGCTTAACGATCTCGGGCAGCAAATACGACGGTCCTGGTAAGACGAGATCTTCGAGGTGGGAAAACGTTGGAGGTTCAACTGCAGTCGTGAAGAAAACAAAACTACGAGTGAAAGAAAAATACGAATGATGTAGAGGTGAAACTTTGAAGCTGATTTCGAGGGAAGTGGCAAGAGAGGAGAAGAGGAGAAGGGATAGGAAGGGCGAGGAGGAGAGAGGGAAATGCTGTACGAAGAAAATTGAGGCAAGAAGAAAATTGTCTCTGGCAACGTCCAGGTCAAGGCGTGAAAGAACATCGATTGGTCTCGTTCGTCGCTGAACTGTATGTCGTGATCGGAAGTAATTAAAGAACAGCGTTGATATATAGATTAAAGTATATATTTCTTTTCTCTGATTGCAACGAGAAAAAACTCCTCTCTCTTGCTTCGCAACGGCAGTCGCGGCCCCGTATGAAATCAATACGCTCGAGTAGATTTAAAGAAAAGTACGATTCCCGTTCCACGTATGTTATGTATTAAGTGCGAAATTTAAGAATTGTTTGTTCGATACCGAATTAAGAATTGTTTGTTTGTACCGTTGGAAAGAGTAATTAAAGAATTGTTTTTCTTTTTTTTTTAATTTTATGATTTCAGGCTCGATAAGCAACATCGACGGTGCGGAGTATCATTGCAACAAAACCGCTGTGAGAAAAGTAATTAGCGGCGTCGTGGGTGCTGCGAGCTCGGTCACATCGATCCAAGTTGCTAATTTACTTCGTCTCTTCAAAATTCCTCAAGTGAGTTTCCGCTACTGAATGTTATTATTACTATTATTATTACTATTACGATTATTATTATTATACAATTATTGTGATTTAATTCTTTGTCTCTGTATACATATATTGGTCGCAATCCGCCGGTCAGGCTATAATTATATCGCGGAGGAGGCTTCTGATTCGATCGAAAAAAAAAGAATTCGTCTTGCGAGACGGAGGATCGCGATCCGAAATCCGTTTTCATTTTGACTTCGTATTTCGGTATAATGTATGTATAGCTTATAAAATTCTGGACACGGAATCGATTAGAGAGCCGCCACGTAATATCGAACACGTTCCTTCGACTTTACTTATATATATATATATTAAGTATATATATGTTAAGCACATATATCATATATATTTTATATCTATATACACAGTTTGATTCAGGAATACAACTCTCGCGTTAAATCGAACGAAACCAGCGACCACAAATGACTTCGAAGCTTTCCGAGCTTTCCCGTAGTTATATGTATATGAAAACGGTTTTTCGTTTCTAATTCCGTGCGGGACTGTTCTTTGTAGGACGAAAAACAATAGGAAAAAAAAGACTCCGGCAGAGGGCGAGTAACAAACGCCTCCCTCGTGGGGGCACGAGAGTTTTTATACCACTCGCGTCTCAACACCCACACACACACACACATACACACAGACACATATACACCCGCGTATAGAGACAGAAAAAAGGAGAGTGAGAGAGAGCGAGAGATACTTTTACTCAAGAGCCAGCGACCCGTGAGACTTTATATATTCTTGGTGACGGTACGTGGGGTGGGTGAAGCCCGCGAGTTGCGGCAAAACACCGTAGCGAGGGAGGTCGCAATGAAGGGGGTTACCAAAGCAATGGGCTAAGGGTGTCGTAGCGTGAAATCGTTTTACCTTCTTTCCAGCAACTTTTATCTTATACACCGCAGGCTCAGCTACTCTCGGTACTCTTTTTTTCTGGAATTACAATCCTCTTCGACACTCCCTATCTTATTTTTGTCACCGAGATATTTATATACTTGTATTTAATTGAACATTTTAGTAACCGCGGTGGCGAAATTGTTCAGTCACTTGTTGAATTACTAAAGAAATCGTTTATCAATCGTTAATTCGTTAATATCAATATTCAGTTTAATTAATAAATCGCATAGAGATTAAATTAATTAAATTGATAAAGCTTAAATAATTAGTTTATTGCAAATTATAAAATTTTGAATAATTATTATGAAAAAGATATAATTTTGTTCGCTCGTTCAGAATATTATTCTCTGAATATTTTTCGAGTTTATGAAATGAAATTATTTTTGAAATGATTTATCGTAGCGCGATGGATTTATTCAAAATCAGACAACGAAAGATTGAAACGAACGTGAGTCAAGCTGCTTATACGTACGAGTGACTATCGTACTGAAAACGATATTACAAAGATGAAAGAGCGCTCTAAAGTTATAATCCGCTCTTCGCCGTTTTCCAGTATTTCTGGGTATATAACCAAATTCAATGTCAAGAGAGAAATGCGAAAGAAGAACCGTGAGGTAGGAAGAATTTTCAAACTCGCGAGGTATTCTAGCACGACAGGATACATGTTCTATATAGTACGCGATTTGATTCTCAAGCCGAGAGCGTGGAGTCGAAAACTCGACTGACAATGCGAATATTTCACTCGCAACACACGTTGCATAAAATATATATCATACGATTCGGTGCGATCTCCATTTGAGAGAAATTCGGTCGAAAAATTCTTGCCTCAAATCTTGTGTTATGCATTGTAAAGTGAACCATGACATTCTCGGTTTTTAAAGTACCATTTATTTGACGAAAATATCTTACGTGGTCACACGTCACGTAACTAGATGAACGTTATGAGATGAATGACCAGTTTGGATACACAGATTTTTCTTTTTGTCCGAGAATTCAATCAATCGCGATTTTTTTTGCTTACCTTGCAGACGAACATACGAGATAATGGTTTAAAAATATTGGATGCACTCTCGTTTGAGAAATTATCGGAAAATTGTATAATTCGATGATAATAGATGCATTAATGTTCCCTCGTGTGTAAATTGCTGGTTGAGAGTCCCTTTGAAACGTATAATTATTGAAAATACCTCTCGTCAATGTTTTCAACCGCGAATAACTCAGGAATTAGGGTAAACTGCCGTTTTAGTGTATATCGTAATGATTTTATTTGAAAATAATAAAACGTCCTTTTAGCAATCAAATCATTAAAGTTCAATCAAATTTTCACCAACCGTATAATGGATTTACAAACTTTTGGTGTAATCGACGAAAAAAGGGGAACGAATTTATAAAAACAATCATTGTTGAATGATTGTTCAGCTAACCAAATTTTTCGATTACATTTTACTTAGGTATATAAAATAGGAGACGTTGATTTATCGAACAATGCAATTTTATTAAATTGAAAATTTGCAACGTTAATTCAATTTATCGGATGGTAAGAACATCCATTAGCTCAAATTATGTTTCAAAATTGAGATAAAGTGCAGAAACTGTTTTTTGTTTCTTTCGGGAAACCGGCGCACACGATGATAGATAACTGTGCATGACGGAGTCTCATGAATGGCGTATGGGTTAAGTTCCTCGTGAAATTGCTCTCGTGCATTGAACGAAGTTGGAGCTTCGGCCATAGCGATCCTAACACCCCGGATGAGGAATGTAGTGCATACATGAGATACATACGTGTGTGCAGGTAGGTGTGTATCCCTTCTGAACGGACCGAACTTCATGTCTTCCTCATCAATCACACTGCTGGAAAGCAGAAAGGGTCGTCAGGAGACAAACCCCGTGGGAGCTGGCTCCATGGGTTTTCCTCTTCTCCAAAGGGACTATTTGTATTCGCACTTCACTCGCAAACCACGATTGCACCTTCGACCCAGCATCGCTTACGTATATTACTCATTGTCGTCAGTCACATCGACGGATACAGAGTCAGGGTGTGTTTACGTTTATTTGAAACGTTTAAGGTGTAGGAAAATTAAGAGTGGAAATCTGTTTTCGATTTATGGTATATTTCAGTTCTTCATTACTTTTTTTGGGTCGTTATGTACAGATGTAGAAGCGTCTTGGGCCCAGATAATCAGCGTAAAAAATTGGGGCTTTTTAAAATACTTTTTTGTATTAAGCTGGTCAAAAATTAAATGCGTTTTTTCTTAAATGAACGCACGTATATTAAAAACGCAATTACTATTTGGCCAATATAACAAAAATTGATCCTTCACTCTGTTTTAACTTCTACATTTTTACTCTGTTCTGCACTAATTTCTGTTTGTTATTGTCGAAAAATTGAGAATACTGTCGGAAAAAAACACAGAGGTATATGTTTGAAAAAATATCAAAGTTCGTGATAACAGAATGAGAAATAAGTATTACTTTTGCTGAGAGTGCGGGATCGTGCTCGCGGTTTTTTTAGGTTTTTTATGCCCTATTATACTCGAGGAAACGCGATAAAGTTGAGTCGGCTCGCACACTGCGCTCGACGCTTTTGCGGGTGAAAAATAATCATCCGTGAGAACAGCATCAGCTAGAAAAACAGCAAATCTCGACGATGCACACAAAAGATGGACGGTCAAAGAGAGGAAGAGAAAGCGAGCAAGAGTGTGAAGCGCTCGTGTCGTGTTTTCTGTGCGGCTCGGCCGACGGATTAAAAAAGAAACGGGAAAAAATTACGGATGAAAGAACAACTTTTTTTTTCCTTTATATGCCGAGCAGAGCGCTTTATTCGAAGCATCCCCTCGGTCCGATGAACAGCAATTCTTCTTTTATTGAATCTCGAATCGAGAAGAACCGCGGGGGTCTTTAAAAACATTTTAACGTAACGGCCAAACTCCCGTCGTCTGTGGCGACCACGCTTGAACGTGAATCGAATATACTTGCATAAAAGATCCGCTTTCGCAACATTTTCTATGTACAAACTTTTGCCATGAGAACTTTTCTTGAAGACTTTTTTTTAATTTCGACGATACCGTCGACCTGACTTTGGTACATCTTTTAAATCGTATGAATTTTAAATTTATTTATGGCAAAATAATGACCCTAAAAGTCTATGGCAAATTTGATCGCTCTCACCACAAATAAAATTATAACGAACAATTTTGTAATCGTATAAGTTATATAATTTTGAAATATTATTATTATTATCGTCATTTATATTATTACTATAAATATGTTTCCTGGATACACGCAAAATCCTTTTGAATAAAAGTACCAAAAAAACTCTATAAATGCGAATCCCTCCTCGGAGATGACAAATTCGAGATTAAGACCCCGTGAGGTAAAAATGACAGAGGTCTTTTGTTTCCCGTGACAAAAACCACATTTTATTTGATTTATCGCCGCGAGGAAACGAAAAAAAGATATCTACGGTGAAAAAAATATATATTTCTCAGGATGTCGTAAGTAGCTTTTAGGATAGGTAAAGAAAAAAAGAGTGAGAGAAAGAAAGGTAAGCGCGAGACATGTGAGCTCATGCTGTAGGATAGTGTCTCTGACATAGAACAAGCAGAGCGCGGGTGGAATGCTTCGAAAAATATTATAGGCAGAACGAAAGAAAGAGAGAGAAAGAGAGAGCCAGAAAACGAAAGAGACAGCTGTTACTGACACACTCGACACATCCCCGCCGGGTGGGTCTGGGGTTGTTGGGTGTTGCGGGGTTGGAGGAGGCTAAGGGGTAACTCTCCTGTCCTCGCCTCGTCGCGTGCCATTCATCATCGGAGGTTTTAACGCGTTGGTAAATTATTTTTGCAACTTTCACGTACCGCTGAAAAATAAGGAATAAATATTGGTGCACCGACACCATGAAACCGAGGGGATGAAAAACGAAATTCAATTTTAACAAACCAAAACAACGAAAAGTCGTCGGAATCTTAGAAATTCGCGTTTCCACATTGTTCTTCTTCTTACATTCTTGCGAACATTGCTCTTTCTTTTATTTCCGACATTTTACGCACTCTGAGACAAAAATCCTGATTGTTGTTTGCTTTTTTTTGGTCTTCCGGCATACGAAACTTTCTCTTTGAGGAAGCGAGCTAAAAATGAAACGAAATACACAAAGGGTATTGGAAACAGGGCTCCTCGATGTGAAACAAAATTGCAGATCCGTTGCATATACACTGGCAAAATGAACAGTCTCGGTCCGTTGGTCTCTGTCTCTCTCTCTCCTTCCCTCACTCTATTTTTCTAGCCCGCCGTCTGATCAACGTGAACTCACCCCCTTCCGGTCGAAGGACAGAGAAAATGTTTCACTCTTTTTTTTCTTCTTCTTTCCATCCAACGGGGGTAGCATCTGATTGCAAAAGTTTTCTTTCGATGCCACATCCTCGCCCTTCCTGAATCCTCGACTTCCTGGCAGACATCGATAAAGCTCGCATGCGGAGGCTGGGCGAAAGGTTGAACGCTGGATATATATATATATAGAGAGAGAGAAAGACAGAGAAAGTATGAGAGTGTCGCATCTATCAGATGCCTTGGTCGTTGAAAATTTTTCTTCGAACCAGTTGTTTTTCCATCATTTTTACGATTCCGTCATCAAGAATTTTTCTTTGATATTTCTTTAATGGCGATGGTGGCGCGATGAAAAAATTGTCGCCCTGGAAGAATGCAGAAAGCGAAGGATATACGACGTCATAAAGATTGCATGAAAACTCGGATTCCCGGGGTTCGTGTAATTCTCCTGGTCGTTAGGAGATGGAATGAAAGCTTGTGTGTGCGTAATTTAAAAAGAGAAAAAGTATGAGCGGAGGATAAACGTACGACCATTTGTGTACGTACCTCCGAGACTCGTGCATACCGATAACCGAAAAATGTAGGAAAGAACGAGTGCAAAATAACGCATGCAGAAAGGGACACTTTTTGCGCGCTTGGATGTTTATATCTGTATAACGGTCTAATGCAAAAGGACACAGGAAACCCAACTTCAAAAGTACCTACAAGGGGGATTTAAAAAAAAAAATCCGAAAAGTATCATCCAAAAAAAATCTAGGTAAAATGTTGGGGTTGGTGAAGTAGAGGTTGGGGGGGGGGGGCTTAGATCCAAAGTCTGGACGCTTGCAGCTTAACGAAAATAGAGCACGACTCTCTACGTCGAGAATGGGAAGGGAAACATTTCTATGCAAATCTTTGGGGCGAGGCGACATGAGTTGTTTCAAGATCACGATTCTCTCGTAACACTAACCACTGATAGGAGATGCACATATACATATATGGGTGACTAACCCGCTGGTATACATATACGTGTCTTTAACTCTCTCGTGATAGACCCGAGACTTGTCCGAGACTTATTCGCCGCAAAGACTGAAATTGGTAAATCTTTTGTTCTTCTAGTGTTCTTGCAGTTTTTTTTAAGTGTAAAGATTTAATTGAATTATTGGTTTCAATGGTTTTAATTCGATTTTTTTTGGTTTTTTAATATATAGGGTAGTTTATTTTAATTTTAATGTAAACAAACTCCCGTCGGCGATAGGAGTAATCCGAAAATAATTTTCGCGCAAGGTTAATGAGGGATTAACCTTTATTCTGCTATTTGAAAACAAACATTGTTTTTCCACGCAACGTTTTTTTAAATTCATAACGATTATAAAATGAGGTGCAAAATATAGTTCCTGTAGAGAAGAGGGAAAAAAATTTGAAGAAGAAACTAGTCTGTCCTCGAGTCGATGATTAGCACTTTTTTCTCGGGTAATTGGCAATTTAGTCGGATATTAGTGGTGCGCTCACACTTTCCCGCGGACTTTCGATTTTCCTCATGACTTGGTCGAGCGGATCCCCGACGACAAATATAATAATAATATGGTACATACATATATATACATATCGCGTCCCTACGTAAGCGTAGGAACGCGAGATATGCCTTGGGAAACCGCAAATTACGTTACTCACCGTGACGGTATGACGGTATGCGGGGCTGGTGTGAAAATTACTTAGCCACGCATGGTGCTATACGTGATTACCTCGTTCATCAGCAGGACGGGTCCCCAAGCCGCGAATGTATCCTTTCGTCCTCTGCATGATAATCCCAAAATAAATTGTAAATCGAGATAAAACGCGATTAATTTCTCATCGGATCCACGTTTTTATCGAATCTCGCGCTCGCATCACCGAACACTCGCTCATCTCTCATAAGCTACGCGGGAATCGTAGCCTGACGAAAGCACTCCTTTTTCTCAAATTATCTTTTTTGAACAATCTAAGTTCCATTTTACGCTCGCTCGTTCATTAAATTCGGAAAAAAGTCTTAATGCCGAAAAAAAACGTTCTTCGTTTCGCGTCGAAGAAACAATTTCAATCATTTCCATCTGTATAAGCGAGAAATGAAATTTAAAGTTTTTAATTCGCGCTAATTGCGCTTTTAGAGGAACAATTATTTTCAATTTAATTCCTTGTCTAGATACAAAATAGGAGAAAATCCTTTCGTACGATTTTATGCCGAATGAAAATTCATTTCGACGAATGTAGAATTTTCGATGTGGGTGGAATCTATTGACTGTGACAGCAGGTGCCCGTAGAAGTTGCTCAAGAACGGTCCGTCACTCCTTGGCATCTGTATTTACCCAATGCCTCCATAATATGCTACGTGACGAGATCGATTTGGGCGTGCATCCGTCGGGTCTTGATAAGATTACTGAAGCTGTTTGCACGACAATATTGAATCTCAGTCCCGATACCTATAACTATATTCATAAATAAGCCTAGCAATATCTATATACATACATATTCATACGTATTATGCTCCGTTACTCGTGCTGTTGATAGACGGGCGTGGTACAGACGTGTGCGCTCATCAGCGTCGATGCGAAGACGCGCTTTGACAGCCGCTAAAGCTGTCGAGCCGTGGCTTAACGGTGATCAGCCTCTATACATTAATAAATTTGGTAAGATGCAGTAATACGTTAGTGATCACCGAAATTAGCACAATATTTCGACTCTTGATTGTCAAAAACGAAAAAGCGCCCCAAAATCCAATGAAATTTGTATTCATTTTTTCATTTTATTCTAAACTATCCAGATTCCAGTGATTTCTTTTTAATTACTAGTTTCGGATAAGAACGATACATAATCAATATCGCGAAATTACGAATGACGGACAATTTTCGATTGAAAATTGTCGATAAATTTGGCATTTTCGTTTTTACGACTTGACGAGTAAATATTGTTTATTTGCTGTATGGGAGTGTGAGGGGATGGTGCCGAGGGGAGATTCTTTATATAAACAAAGGATCGTTGCTACGGTCAAACAGATTTTTAATAATCACAATCGGTACGTGGAAAAATCGACGAAACGTAAATATCGATTGGAAAGCAAATATGCCGAGTAATACACAAATGACTGTGGGGGACACGATTGATATAAACTATAACAACATGCGCATCGTATACGATATGTTTCGATATATCCTTTCGTCGGCCTGTTATTGCTCCGATAACGCGTACGATATGCGGAATATTAAAAAAAATCGTCGAATAACATCCGCGAATCGACCGCACGGAACGTCAAACGTTTGTACGCGTCGAATAAACCGTGAGCGAATTTTTCGTCGTACATTCACTGGAAAATAACACGGTCGTCCGAGTACTACGACTTTTTTTTTACTCGATGCCAGAAAACTCAAAGCGCGTGTGCGCGATAGCGGAGAGAAAAGTCGAGGGAAAAAAGACACGAATGAATAAATAATGAAAGGACTTTTACGTTTGCGGGCAAATACTCCGTTGTCGTTCTCGGGATAAAGAGGGATGACGAAAATAAACGGACGACGAAAATGGATTTCTCAGTGAAAAAGCACGCGTATTGATAATAGCGAAATGCCCTTGTCTTTTCTCGAATGCTTCGAGGGGCGGTGGATTATGTTTTGAATTTATGCGATGAGCAATAACCGTGTATAGTGGTTGTTTACCGAACTGACTCTCGTAGTCGCATCCATTCTCGAATTCTTCATTTTTTCACTTTCTGTGAATTCGTCACGCAGAGAAATATCGCCGATACGATACATTTGTGCATGTTTCATTTTCAGGTATTATGCAAAAAACGGCGATCTTTGCGACGGGTCGAATTCAATGAATTCGATTTTTGTCTGTTTTGATGCGAAGAAAAAATATTTTATAAAATTACAATCGATTTCTATACTTCATAATTTCTAAATGAGGTAAATTATTCACTAAAATTATTCAATAAAAGTCCGTGGTGAAAATATTTTTAAAAACCGGTCCAAACGCCCTTTCCACCGTATACCAACGTACCCAGGGGCGAGATTGATTTACGTGAACCAATTTGGGTATATGACTGCATATACAAAAAAAAAGAACGAAAAAATATTATCAGAGTCGCAGGAAACTCGGCGGAGGTGACATCTGCAGATCCCGGAATGTTTTTATATATTTTTCACCTATATTTTCTTTTCCTCGTTTTGTAAACAAATATTTCGCTTCACTTTGCGTGATTTATTTCTGCAAGGTTCGGTCGAACAAAAAAATATGAAAATTAACTCGAGATTAACAAAATTCACGACGCGACATTAATAATTCGGTAATTGCCATCCGCCATCAACGCTTATCATATCGAAAAATATTTCACTCGACACCGCCGCGCGAAAAAACTGATAACACATATGAATTTTTACGCATTACTATTTTACCAGCGTGAATATTTTTTATTTCTTCCTGGATAAAAAAAAAGTGAAATAATAAATTCTCGGTTCCGGTGTAGAAAATACATTTAACGAGACTCCGGGACAAGCGAAACCACCAGATGGTTGAAAGAGCAACGGAAATATGACTTCTGCGTTCGAGTCGACGTAGAAACAAAGAAAGAACGAGAAAAATATATGCGTACATAAACCGAGAATGCGGATGGTATCGTAAATTTCGAAAAAAAGAAAGATGAAAAAAAAGAAATGGACAAATACGCGAGAAGGAAAGGATAAAATTTCACCTCCCTGGTCTGATATCCTGGAAAATCAATGTGATGGAACACGTGGGATTTCTTTTCCTCTCTCGCAATTTCAGTGAATTTTCGCCAAATTAATTTATACCGCGCTTACAGTCAAAAAAGGAAAATTTTATCGTTTCCCCTCGACAATGTAAAATATTGACGAGTAAGTTGCCAATACAAAATATTTCAAAAAAAACGAAAAAGAAACGTCCGTGTTTCATACTTTATGTGCTCATAAAGTTATACGAGACGCACCGGTGGTTCGACCCTACAAATTGATGAAAAACGCGAGTAACCACCAGTGACGGCGTAATTAGAGAATCTCCGAGAGGCTCTCTGGCATTTACCCACAATTTCACCCCCGCCCTCAAAATAGATTCGACTAATTTTCTCCGATTGAAACTTAATTATATTCGATTACACCCTAGATATTTGTGATTTTTTTACGATCGAGAGCGCAACGCCGGCTAATAAAGTAGGTACCTAAGCAACGGTGAAAGTTTGTAGAGAAAATATATAAAAGCACTCCCAAGTGTTTACCACGAACTCGGTGAACGCGTCGATAAATGTAACGAAAAATACGACTCAACGTCAGATTTTTTCATAAAGGGTGAAAATTGATCTCTGTAAAAAAAATTATTCCCCGAACAGCAGTCCGTTCGTTGGTTTAACGAACGAGCTGCTATTTCAATCGAGATTATTTGCACAAATATCTACTAAAGCGAAGTACCGATCGTACCATAAATCTGATGATCCATCGGCGATATTCGATCGCCAATTGCTTCCACCCTAAATATATGATGAGAGAACGAAAGAATGAGGTATAACAACGAGCTAACTCGTCGAATTCGAATGAACCGCGTATTGGGCATTAATGCGATTATCCCACCATACTTCACTCGAGAATTTCATATTATCGGACAATCATTGTTCGATCTCGCGCACCGGACGGCTATTCAGGAGTCTGTTGAATCGAGAATTGAACGAGGAGAGATACTCTGGCAACTTCAATATATATATATATATATATGTGTATGTATGTGTGTATATGTATATAGTATATCACACTGGGAAGCAACGAGAGCGACGAGAAAGCGAGAAACGAAGAAATTTTCACGAAGAGATGTGCAACGATGCGAGAGCCGCAGACTTCAATTTCGTTTCCATGGAGAGATAGAGAGAGAAAGATAGAAGAGAAAAGGAAAGAGAGAAGTGTGTCGTTTTGCGTCGCGTCATTGTCGTTACCGACGCCATTGGTAGCGAAGACCCAGCTGTTCCTATTTCGTCGACGTGCTAACGTCGTTTTCATTCTCGGTCAACACCGACCCCACAAAGGAATTGGCAATTCAACGCGAGGGACAAATTTTTTAGGCCACGCATGCGCCCTTCTCGCAATATCCCCGAGAAGGTTAGAAGAACTTTGGTCCATGATACGTTAATAAATATGCGCGACGTAATTTAATTACCATACGAAAATTTTATCCCTCGATTTTCTTCGATCAAAATTGAAAAATCAATTTTTTTACGTAATGAAATTGTTTATAAATGTATTTTCTTCGTATGAAATGGTGTATGGAAGGAAAAGAATATTTGTTGAAACTTAAATCGGGATGAAAAGACATCGTAGCGATGCTTCTCCCCAAACTCCGTTCCTCCGAAGACACGATATAACACCGTATGCCGGAATACGCCGTGAATAATACGATGATACAATAGCGGTGTGTCCCGTACAACGACGTTTCGTGAATAGATATGGAGACGCGGGTCTTCGGATATATTATACATACAGCCCGTTCGTACGTCCGTGTGCACAGTTCGTCTACATATCGTCCATCTATATATACATACAAACATTTAAGCCCAACGGTCACTGATAACAGCCTACATCTCTGACGAAGTATCTCGTGAATCTGGATTCCTCTTCCTCGACACAATCGTCGCTTCCCACGGGTGTCCCATCGCGATACGATTGACAATGTAGTGCACGTGAATATATACACTTATACCGGAAATATTATAGGCACCTATATTCATGCAATGGAATTTTTAAAGCTAGAAGGATCTAACCCATACGTGCCACGTGAAAGGAGGAATATACGGATTGATAGTATAAAAGGATGTGGCTGCGCCGAATCCCCTTTAGAAATTATTATACCACATTTTTACTCTGTATATAGATATATACACACACATATATATATATATATATCGGACATTCTACGCCAAATCGGACTATCTCATTTTTTTGACATTTTTTAGTACCTATCGAAAAAGTCTTCCTGGTAAAATTGACTAAAATCGACAAAAAAAAGTAATTTTAGTAAATTTTACCACGAAGAGTTTTTCGATAGGTACTAAAAAATGTCAACAAATTTGAAACTGTCCGATTTGGCGTAGAATGCCCCATATATATGTGTGTGTGAGTGGGGGGGTGTACATATAGCATACACGAAATGCTCAATAATGTAAATGCCCCGCGGGATATGGACAAAGAATGTTATATCTATATATAGATTTGGAGTCGGGAAACTTTGACGTTATCCACCAGTGCATTGTGACATTTTCCCGTAAATTCGAACAAAAAAAAGGAATTATGGTTATGTTCGATATAAACGGCGAGATTTTATTGCGATAACGATAGATCGAGGGTTATGTATGACGACACGGGAATGAATGTTCCATGGGTCATTTCTCCTCGACGAGCTAGCGTACGTGCCCTGCCACGGTCATTGATTTTAAGACGTGATTGAAGAGAATTCTATAGGACGGTTGAAAAATGAAAGACTCGCTCGATTTTTTTTTATATAATGGCACATGACTTTTGGAGAGTGAGGGTGAAAGGTTTTATCATATATTTTTTGTCGTGGCGGACTGTCGGTGTTACCGTTTAATGTCAATTGCCTATGATCGAGGTTTTTCGGTTTAAAGTTAGCCACGGATCGCCATGCGGTCACGAAACAGCGTCCAATAGCGCACAAAGTACGACGGACCTTTTATTTCAGTCGTAAAACTTCTCGAAACCAGTGCTCAATCACATCGACGTTTCTGACAGAAAGACTACCACCTCGAGCCTGGGAGCTTTTCAACCTGGAGCTTTAACTACCTCTCCCAACTGTGATAATGTTTTAGCAAGCCTCGAGCTTCCATTCATTGTTCAAATACATTTTGAAAAGTCGGAATTTACCAACCGTTGCGACTTAATTTGCGCTGAAGGTTTATTACCGCCCAGATCGTAAGACAAGCGAACCGGTAGAAACGTTTTATCTTTTTGTTTTTTTTCTTTCAAAGGTATAACTAAAAATGATTAATTCATTCAATTTACACATAAATGTGTGAAAACTGGGAGCCTCACCCATTGTGAAGCATATTAGTCTGACGTACACTTTATTGGTGGCTCTGAACCAGGCTTATGATCCATATGAACGGCCCTATTTGCATTTTCCAACTGCCTCAGGATCCTCGAAATAAATGTGGTTTCCAAGCGATGTTCTCAGTCCCATTTGGGACTCAAGTTAGTCCATGGGGTGTAACAATGCCATTCACCGTTACCGACTGCTGGTAGCACAATTTCGTAGATTTATACGATCCGAATGTTCGTACGTACATACGTTAACGTAAATGTAAGAAATTATTAGACGCGGAGGGTGCGCTTTTAAGGGTTGGAAAACGAGGTGAAACGATTTAATTTTTCGAAATAATGCTAAGGGTGTAGTCACGTGAAAGCTGCCAGAACCTTCGAAGCCTTTTACAGTATGGAAGGGTGAGTTAAAGACATAACGGCATTGCCACGGTGACGAAGCATCGTCGACATATATTCGGTGATATGCCAACGTCACCACGATCGGGTAAGCCACGAGGGGACGAAAAATGAAAGCCCGCGATAGAACGAGGGAGTCGAAATGATACGAAAAGGGACAACATCGAAGAACGTCAAGGGTGAGAAATTCTATCGAGTTGCGAAGAAGGGTGGTGGCGACGGAGATGCCTCACCTCGCCGAAAACCACTGGGTTGCCAAGGATTCGAAAACCTAAGTTCGTTGAGTAAACCGAGAAATTTCGAAAAAACACGCTTTTTCCGAAAGCATGCGATGGAGCTGTGAGAAACTTGGGTGTTGAACAATGTAAGGTAGTAGGAGGAAAGGTGGTTTGACCAAAAATTCGATATATCGATGCATGACCGAATATTTGGAAACCTCGCGGGTCGTACTGTGTAATTATGTAAATAATTAATAAATCTACTAACCAATGATTAAAATTTGATTTGAATAAATAAATACGTACTAATTACAATCGAATTGCCTAGGTTTATGATTAATCAGTATTCATTATTAGTCAGTGGTTAATTAACTGATAAAGATAGCACGAAGTAACGAGAAATTCGCAACAAATATTGTAAGTCGGTACCCTCTATCCTATCGACTAACGCTTTGAATTTTTAAACTTGGCCACTATTTTCTTCCAATTGCAACAAAAAGAAATTAATCTATCAACCTTGCCTATTAATCAGACCCTGATTTTCGAAGTTTTCGATTAAATCCACTTAAGCCATCCTCCCAAAAGCTTACGAATTTTTGCTCAGGTGCCTCGCGAACTTTCGAGCCTTGGAAGCATTTTGAGACTAAAGGATTCAATGGTATTAAGCTAATCCATTCCAAAAGACGAATATACATTCTATCCCAGTTTTTTTGTCCGATCCCTTTCACCTCCGTTCGTGTTCTGATCCCGGATTTGAAAAGCCAAAATAAATGTTACCGACGCACATGACGCTAATGCGACAAGCCACAAAAGTCGATTCCTCGAATTTTTTATCTTCTTTCTCTTTTGCTTTCTTTTATTCAACTTTCCTAATGGTATATATGTGTATAGGCTAGATCCAGTATTTGCGCATACATCGCTAAAAAATACGAAGTCGCTGGCTCAATGCTTTATACTCGTGGAAAACTTTTTTCCTTGACATATTTCAAGTTCCTCGAAAGATTAAACGAAGAAAGGGACAAGAAAAAACGGTATAAAGAAAAAGGTCGGAGAGCCTTCAAGATATCGAAACAAACAACGCTTCTGCTCTGTTTCCCTTTTCCTCAATAACAAGCTAAAGTCTCGATGGCAAAGCGTGTGTTCTGTCGCTCGATATTATAGTAAAAGACGAGTAAATCTGATATGCATGCCAATCTTCGAAGCCATTAAGGGGAAAAAGCTTAACGAGAAATCTCTTCTTCATATAGATCGCGCAAAACAACTGGCGCCGTCACTCTCTCGAATGGGGGAAAATGCCAGCGAAAGCTCCGCGTTCCCCTACGATCGCTAAACATTTCGGATGTCCCCGGGGCTCTGTCAAGCTGGAAGAAATTCAGTGTATTTCATCCCAAGGATAACGAAACGGATTTATCGCTTCCCAAGATTTCCCTCGCATCTTCTCCCACTTATTTTACCTCGTGTCATTTGTTCGCGGTACGAACAAATCGTGATAGCGAATCGCTAAATTTGTCATCGTTTCGAAGGACACGGTCACAAGGAATACGAGAAGGTTGTCAAAATGCCTAAATTCAAATGGGAACTTGATGAAACGAAAATTTTTGGTTGAATGAGCGACAAAATTTGTCCCCATTTTCATCATCGAATCAATAATGGTTAACCCAATGATGTTTTTAGAGTGAACGTCTATCCAAAATTTACTCTTGGTTCACGAGTAATCGTCGATAACACGAATGTTCAGTTGAGTATTGATTCTGTCGGTGAATCAAGAGTTCCGCATCGTTTACCCGAACAAATAAGGACTCTCGCTCTCATACTGATGCATATACGAGACTGGTTGATGCGACTCTATGTTCCCAGTCGGTTTGCACAGTAAGATCCCCTATTTGCATTTCTCCTTTTCTCCGTGGTGTTCCTCTCCTGTATATAGCAGTGCCTCCAGGTCCTGATTGGGTTAATTTACTCAGCTCAGCCTAGTGCTCTATCGCTCTATAAAGTATGAAGTTTCAGCGGTCTACGAGGGTGAATTTTTTTCGTAAAAAATGACTTTATATTCATAAATTTCCATGGCAAATTTCTCGTACATCACGAATATAACGTTCGTTCTCCCAGAACTTCGCAGTTGCTAAGCGAAATATTTAAAAAACAAGAAAATTTAACGTTTTTATTTTATTTTTTGCCGATAAATTGGCGATCAGTGAAAAATTTACTACGACATTCGTGTTCTACGGGAAATTTCCGATAAGAAGAGATCCTTTAAACATCAGTTTTCCAAAAGTCTGCCCAGGGCATCCGGAAAGCCACGTTTCGCTTGGGTGGAAAGTAAAATTTAAATTTTAAACGGAACGAGTTCTAACGGGCTATAGAAAGCTATAAATATATTTCCGGTGTTGGAATTCTATATCTATCTAAGCGTGCATCCGTAGCGTGGAAATTCCAATGCGGAAGTTGAGTCGGACATTAACAAACTTCCGGAACATGATACTTCGTCCAACAGCGCCTGCGGCTCTTTCGCTGCCTGTCTCGGCCTCTCCCGGTATAATGACTCTTTCATTACGATGGACTTGGCCTCGGAGTGCTCGCTATAGCCGATTTTTTTTTCATTCAAGCGACTACGAGAGACAGAGAAGATGAGATAAGGTTAATCAGGCTCGTATGAAACTTCGTCGGAAAGATCTTTTTAACGTAAATCATGATAAAACTTCTAAAACCGGTGTCAGAAACGGATGAATTACACCTGACAGAGAGAAAATATATTTCTCCTCGAGAAGTTTGCCACACCGCGCATTCGACTAAATGTCGTCAACTTAACCGGAACGGACATATTATCGATGTTGCTCGATAATAAATGACGTTATATCTGGATTGAATTATTTATTACGTCGAAGGAAGAAGCAATTTCGCGTAGTCCTGAAATACGATACGATAAACTAGTCCCATACATATATAACCGACTTTGGTAAACCCGTGCATTCGTAACGTCGTTGCGATTCGCATTATCGATCATTCTGTCAACCGTTCGGTGGATAAATTCTTCAGGAGTCCTCTCGATATTCGCGGTCCGTCGTAAACACCTTGTATCGATAAACTATATATTTTTCTCGCCAATATAGCAACCTCAACGTATATGGGTCAATCCGTATCAAACATAACGATCGCTCGATCCAATAATTTTTCAAAGTTTTCCAATGAGTGTTCGATAATACGAAAAGGAGTCTCCCCGAATTGAATGATTACAATACCCACCCTATCTTTTTTTCACGTCGCCGATTAGACGCTAGGTCATTACCCCCAAAAATAATCTCGCGTCACGCAAAGCACCCCGTGTTTCGTTCGCACAGCCCGCGATCTAATAAATAAGATAAATACAGTTCATTGTCAGCCAACTCTCAGTTGTAACGTCGGCCACGCCATTAAGTTGTCACCCTATCAGCCAAAGGTCGGGAGCAAACACCCTCGTAAATGCCAACCAAACGTATCTCCATGGCCGAAAAGATTACATACATGCTTTCGCTCTCACCCGTGTTTATCTGGACCGAGCGCTGGTCGATGTATCAACGTGTTAGATAATTATTGACAACCGCTCGCTCCTCTCCCATATTTACCACGTCTCGGAGTTACAAGTCCCGAATCAAGTCCTCCTCGTCCTCTCAGTTTTCGCATTCACCTCGCTCACACTGTTAAACAAAAAGCTCGGACTAATGAATATGTGAACAGCTCAATCTAGACTTTTCGAGCGTTATGCTCGAAAGTTCAAATTTCTTCTTACCCTGAAGTCTGACAGCCAGACGAGAATACTGGTATTACGATACATAGGTATACGAGTTTTGCAGAATGGATAATGCTTGAAATATAACATCGTCTGCAATATTTACCATAAACGTACCGTCGCGACCCGTTATTCTTCGAAAACTTCTCTCTATCGTCGAATTTTCAATAAAAATAGATTCCTCATTTTTTAAAAATATTCCTCTTTTTTTTGTTTTCATCTGCGTATGTATATTTTGAACATTTATAGCCTGCAAACAGGCTACGACGTTCGTTCGAGAGGAGCTTCGTTGCACCGACCGTCAAACATATCGAACGTCTCGAAAGTGACGTAAAATAGTTATGTTTTATTCTTGGAATACTATTTTGCTGCGAGTGCACACGCACATAGCGACGGAAAGCTCGTAGTGAAATGTTCTCTCGATAGTCGGAGGGAACTCGGATGGAACAGGCCATCATAAGGTATCGCCCGATACTTTATGACGCAAAGGTGAGTCGGCGAAAGACGACATTGACGACGTTGAAAGCGACGACGACACGGAGGACGTTACTAAAGTACATTTTAAGGATAATATAAAGCGTCGTCTCGGTGAGCGATGATCGCGACGATAGGCCGCGTTATTTTTTTGTCGAACGTCGCTTATCGAGGGTGAAATTTCGACGTGGTTTTCGTAGAATAATATTTTTTGTTTGGCTTCCTTCACGATCGAGCGTCCCGTCGTTGCGGAAATGCTTATTTCCCGACGGGTCGATGATAGATTTTTGACAGTTATTGGTGACGCGATTTTAGAGCACGTCGACGGGTTCGACTTTGACGACGTTGAGAAAAAACTTGACATTTGCGCTTGAATTTTTTCAAGCCCTTTGTAGAGTTTGGCCCATTTGTTTTCGACGACGTCTCCTGCCAGGAAATATATTCGTCACCTTCGTTTGATGACAAACCGGTCATCCAGTTTGGAATGAATAGCTTGCAACGACCATTTCTTGTTCGGCCTCTTGAGACTCTTCCGGTTTTCCTGATCGTCGCAGTGCACGTTACGACATATATAACTACCTTCGACCTCATTTTTCTGCGACAGGTCGATCGAACACATACTTTACCCGGGTTTGAAAGTTTTCACGAACTTCTCTCCCTTTCACCTTTACATTTTTCTTACATCCTTTCAAACGTCATGGCTAAACATTCGTTCGCGAACTCTCCAACGTTCTTACGATCGCGTCGCTAACTTATCTCGATCTTGGGCTTATCGCCGACACTTTTATTTTCGTCTTCCAGGTATCGTTTTTCTCCACGAGCCCGGAACTTTCCAACAAAATGCGCTTCGAGTACTTCACCCGTACGATACCGAGTGATCACTATCAGGTTAAGGCAATGGTCGACATCGTACTCAAAATGGGCTGGAGTTACGTATCGATAATCTACGAAGAAAGCAACTATGGCGAAAAAGTGAGTACCCCCATCAGCAATTATCAACTAATCAAAATTACGTATTTTTTTAGAACATTCATAAATAAATAAAATTCAAATAAATATGAAAATTGCACTTCCGTATATTTTTTCAATATAAACGGAAAATTGATGGAAACTTGATACCAGGTAGTGGGTTGAAAATATTTAAGCCGAGGATATAAAGATAGGAGAAAATTTCTACGTCCTTATCTTTTTTCCAATGCAAGAAGCGAATTTCCGGAACCTCTCAGAATCCATTACTTCACCCGGTCGATCCGTAACGTCTTCCATCTAGTTTCGTCAAACTTTCACGAGATCGACGGAAAAGCTTTCAACTTCCGTTATTTTCGATACATATATACATTTATTTAATATTGGTTATAACGAATAGGATCCTGGGTGATATATATAATAATGATATCGTAACGTAAAGTGTCGTATGTAGTGGTGTGAAATAGTCCATAGGCGATTAGAAACTAAGTCACGATATGACGTCTATGTAGCATAGAAATAAGCTCCTTCGCTCGAAGAATCTCGAAAGGAATTGTAAACCGGGGTAATCGAATTTTCACCCGAGCACTCCCGCACTCAGCCGCTCTCTGAAAATGGTGGAAAGGGCCCCATACCGGTGGGTAGTTGCGGTTCTACGGCATAAATATTTATCTGTATCTGCTCCGGGGGGGGGGGGGGGGGGGGGGAAGGTTCTTCGCGAGTCTACGGTGAGGAAGCAGATACTCGTCGAAGTGTAACCGTGAGAGAAAATCTATGGTCACGTATTTTCTGCTCTACCAGTGCCCCGAACCGAAGATTGCCTGGGAAATTGCCCCACCGCGTTCGTTTTACCTTTTATCTCTCTCGCTCGGTCTTACCTCTCTCGATCGCACCTTAGAGAGCGTGATCGTGCCACGTCTCGAAAACCTCTTAGAATTCTGAGATTTACAAAACAATTGGAGAATCCACGAGGTCCCACTGTATTATTTTTCAACGATTCGAAAGAAGCGATCTCGATGTTGGGAATATACAGTAACGAGAATGCTTTAACACCGATCGATAAAACAAGAGACAAGAGATTGGCGACAACGGATTTCCACAACGAAAACCTGACGTTTTCTTTTTTCTTTTTTGAAAAGCTTTAACCTTCAACAAAATTCTATTCTATTCGTTTTTCATTTCAATCATTCAAAATTATACGCGGAAGTATCGACGACAAAGAGAATGGCAAATTTATTAACAGAGGTATGAGATTCACAAATCAATTTTACGCCAACCACGGAATTATTTCTCCTCCTTTTTTTTCATTTGATGGATTTTCGATGAAATCGAACAAAACCCGCGTCTCTGATTGCGTATTCATCGGGGAAAGGGTGAACGAGAAACACGCGAGAGGTTCGGAAATTAATTAAAGCGAGGTGCATTTAACCGCATTTACCGAACCCCCGACGTCATGAGTATCGGTAGAGAGGCGAAATGGTGGACTGTGCTGGAAGCTCGATGGGATGAAAAAAACACATCGCCGATTCCAAAGGGGAGCGGTGAGGTTATATCCAATGAGATTGAGTTTCCGAGAACCAAGCTTTCGGAAAATCGCGAGATCTAATGCGTAGCGGCAAATGCAAATGATTTTAATCTTTAGGAGGGGCAGGGAGGGGAGGTGAGTAGAGGGTACAACGTCGAACCACCCAGCAACCCTCATAATCCGGTGAATATATTTAACGGGCCGAAGAATACATCGGACCAAAAATTCAACGCTACTACTATTTATATTTTATCGTTTTTTTTATGCATTGTACACTCTACACGTACTACGTAATATCACTTGGTACACGAACTAAGCATGTAAACGCTAACCTTTGCTAATCAAATTTTTTTAAAGAATTTTTTTTTTATGAATGAAAATACAGGTGGAACGAGTACCGCAATTTTGTGGACTCTTTCCGTCGCTCCGACGTGCTCTCGCTAAAATATATCAAATTGTCTCCCTCCTGGGTAATGCAGTAAAGTGGACAGTGTCCATTTAGTTTTTACCTTGTGAAAAATTAAATTCCAGTCTCGTGAGAAATAGCCGCACGGCAAAGTGGCTTTTTGCTGCAATGCGTATGAAATATTAAGAAGAGCGTTAAAAATCTTAACCGTCGTTCGTCTTTTCACTGGAAAATTGTAAAGAGGGAAGATGGGGTTAGCTACGACGCCTGACACGCTACTTTAACGTTTCGACGATTCTTTTCGAGGGAAAAATTCGAAAAATTCTACGTCATAATGCTAAAAAGAAAATCGTAAAATTTAAATATTTCTTCGCTTCGGAAAAATGCGAGAAACGTTCGCGTGCTCGACGGGGCGCACGTGAGAAAAGTGATTACTCGGGGTACGCGCGAACAGAGGAAACGAGACGAGCAGGAAAAGCGCCAGATGGGGAAATAATAATAACGATAACTTTGGACCCCTTCTCCACTAATGCAAGGCATAAATAATGCTTCATATACCTTTCGAAAAGAAAAACCGTCTTCGCTCGGAACAGCCCGGTGAGAGTGTATGCGGGTAGTCTGGTGTTGGATATGGGCATGGCGAGATAGAGGCAGAGGTAGATAGAGAGAGAGAGAGAGAGATAACGAGAATTGAGAAATATGGAAGCTAAAAGCCTTTATGACTCGAGAAGGCTGTCAGAAAAAGAAAAGAGTAAAGTTTTCGCTTTTCCGAAGAGGAATGAGAATTTTTCAACAGTGTTTTAAGTATAATTTCATAGAGTGTATTAGTGACTTAAATTCTCACGTAAAACACATGTAAAAATATTGTCAAGCACAGCTTTTAAATTATTTTTTCGTCTTACATTTAGAATTAAAAGAAATTCTTTCCTAGTGGCACAAATTTTTGATCGAGCGATGAATTCGTCGCAATCTACACTAATGAAAGTTGACGTAAAAGTTCGATATCAAAAAGTGCCCAAGGCTCAATTGCAGTATTGCAACACTCGCTATAATTGACTTCGAAACGTGTGGAATTTGCTCTCTTTATTTTTCTTCGATATTTACATGGTATTATTATCGTCGACGCTCGACTGATAAAAAATCGCACAAATGTCAAAACTGAATATAAATTCTCGATTTTCAAAGCTATAAATAATTATTTGACCAGTTATGTCTCTGGGGAAGAGCGAGAGGGTGTAAAAGCGAGAAAGCTTACGGTCGCGTATCAGCGTAGAAACGATAGTAGCCTTAATCGCTGTTCCGCAACTTTAACGTAGCAAATCTCGAGACAATCGCGGAAGTACGAGACTCCACTAAAACCCAAACGTCGTCGATAAACGTTGTCACAGAGCGGAGATGATAAATGGTACAGTTATACGAGACGTCTTTGGGAATTTACCTAAAATCAGAAATTCCCCAATTCGGAGCTTTGTTACTAACCTTTCTCATATAGTTTCATTATACGTCGGAAATATCGAATACTCGAGCCTGAGAAATCATCGATAAGCAATTCTCTATTTTTTTCGCGATTATTTTACGCATTTTCGCGATTTCGAAAAAATGTTATCCGACGATGACTACCGAATTTATCGCATATGATGATCATAAAAAATGTCATTTGGTAGTTACAATTAAAAATACTAATCAAATTTTCTGTGTTTCAAAGGCTTACGAGGAACTAGAAAAATTGTTGGGAAAGCACCAGATCTGCATCGCGGTGAAGGAAAAATTGTCCAAAGATTCTGGAGTCGCCGAAGCTCATGTTTACGACAATATCGTCCTGAAACTGTTAACAAAGCCACGTGCACGAGGTGAGTACATTTTCTTTCATGCACAAATGAAGAACAAATTCTTTGTGCTTGAAACCTTGAAATTATCCCTAAAAACCTTATGACCCCCAAGCGTTTCTTCCCCTTTTTATATCTACTGTTTGAGGATCATAAACGTTTAAGAAATGTCCGCACTATAAAATCCACCCTCCAGGAAATAGCCCAGTATAAATTCTATTAGGGCGATTGATCGTACGATATCCCGGTAAATGAAGAGTTTTGCATAAATAACGAGATCCCGGTGATAGTCTCGAGACTTTCGTGAAAAGGATTCTCTAAAGGTGGTGTGCGGTCGTGCCTTGAGAAAACTCTTTACGAGCCAGACAGGGGATGTGGCAGAGAGAGAGAGAGAGAGAGAGAGAGAGAGAGAGAGAGAGAGAGAGAGAGAGAGAGAGCGAGAGAAAGAGAGAGGAGAGAAGTTCAATTATAAAAAATTCATCGACTTACGGGTTGATGCGAAAGAGGAAAACACGACCCACCCCACAAATTTTCTTTAATCATTTTTATTCGATAAACCGAAGTTGTAAGTTTGCCAAGGGTAGTCTCGCTCCCTCTCTCTCTCTCTCTCTCTCTCTCTCTCTCTCTCCCTCTCTTTCACTCTATCTCTCTTCTCAAGTTCGAGGCACACCCCTGCCGTCATCACCGTTGCCGCAACTACCGCTAATCCGGAAACGAGGTTATATATAGCCCGCGATCGCGTACTCTCGCCTTGGAGGGTGAGGGATAATTCGATCTCACCGCAGAATCCCCACAAAGATTAGGACGAGTACAGAAATAAAAAAATAAAAATAAAAATAAAAACAAAAAAGATTAAAAACGTGAGACTCGCCGTCGTTTCTCTCTTCCTCTTTCGCTGTTTCGCGCTCACAAACGACAAGAATAAAATAAAAACGGGGTGCTTCCCTTTCTTGTTTCGTTTTTGCACACGTCGGGGCCCGTTACGTCACCCTCTTTTCTCGTATCGTGAAAAATCTAAAAAGATTCCGGCAGTACGGCACGTAGTCGTTCAGCTTTATTGATACCATTAGAGAGGAAGACGAAGGAAAAAAATTCACCACCGTAGCACTCAGAAGACGTCTGTGGTCGGATGAGACGGGCGACGACAAGAGATGGGTGAAGGAATGGAAGAGGAACGGGAGAGAAAAAGAAAGAAAGAGAGAGAGAGAGAGAGAGAGAGAGAGAGAGAGAGAGAAAGATAGGGGCGGCACGCAGAAGGTCTTGACAAATTTCAATGAATGGAGAATTGACGTGACGCACCTACTCTCTCCTGCTCTTATTGCCTCGTGTCGTTAAAAAGCTCGTTGAAAGTACCATACGAATCCTATTAGGTATACCGTCAACCCTCCGTCTTGTAATGTAAATTCGAACGTCCAATCTCGTCGTACGTTTTTTCCCTTCTATCGATTGAAACGTCGATTTGCTTTTTGAGTAATGCACTCGTCCAATTTCGTTCCATTCAACGGAAGCGTCGTATCTTCTTTTCGAAAATGAATAGATTTTTAAACGTCAATCACTTTCGTGAGACGAAAAATCGACGAGGAAAGATAATCTTTCTCCCGAACATACGAATTTTTCGTTGCAAATGTCAAAGTTCGATCTTCTTCGATTTTTATATTTTTTCGTCTACCAAGAGAAAGAAAAACTCGGGGCGCGCGAGAGACATTCGATTATCGGACGCGGTCTTCGTGCACGTGCCTAATCGAAAACTTTCCTCGGTACTTTTTTTCGCCCGAGATCACTCGCGACCGACTCGATAGAGGAGCGATGCTGCGATGCTGTAGACGGATGATTTACACAAACGTTTATCTAGTTTAGTTTAGTTTCTAGCTTGTCTAGTCTCTCTAATTTCATTAAATTTGCTGCTCGTTACCTTCAAGCGGGGTTACTATGAACAAGTTTTGAAAGTTTTTTTGATTTTTTTCTAGATTTTTAAGCATTTATCGTCCTTAAGGGGGTAAATCGTTATTGCGGTTTTTTGCGTTTTTCTCCTAGAGTTTTTGAGATATCGGGCAATATAACGTCATAATCTTCATCAGCGAGCAATTTTCAATCGAATAAGACCCCTTTTACGGTCCACTTTAAACGCATTTAAAAAGAATTATGAAATCTGTTTACGTTGATGTTTTGTTTCATTCATAATTCAACACACTGACTCGTCTCGTCGTACTCACGCTAAAATTTGCTTAACCGTATCATTGTTCCGCACTATTAAAATGCAAATTCGAAATACAAAAAGAAAACGTAATTAACTTTTATGGTGTAAAAATAGCGAAACGTAGAAAATTGTTTCGAGGGAATTTTTGCCCTTGAATTTACCGCGGTATAAAAAAAATAAAATATAAGTGTATATATAACAAAATGGAGATTGCACGAGAAAAAGCATCCCACATAGTGGTACCCGTTGTCGCCAACTCTTTTCATCAGCGACGGAGTCTTGTATTTCGTCGAGAGTGTGCCTTTCACGGACCTCCTTCGTTGCCACCCCCCCCCACCCCCCCGCGCGAGAAGAATCTCGGCGAAAGTTATTTCAATCGTTCTCTCGTGAATTCAAGTACTCTCTGTATATAGCGCGTAACCAATCGGCAAAAGTTCTTTCGTACTTCGTGAAAAGTACGTGTTGCTTCGTCCGCAATTTAAAACCTAGTTCTGAATACCTACGGATTTGTTTTTCTTTTCTCTGCGTTCCATAAAACAAGCGTTATCTTCATATCGCATAATAAAAATTAAAAAAAATTGTATAGAACTACCGTCCATAATACCTGCCACAGCTGAACCACGGCAATCACTGATTTTCTATTTATTTTTAACAAATCATCGATCATTAGGAAAGAAATCCTTTTTAAATATTAATATTCACGTTGTTCAAATATTCTTTACTTGTAGGTCTGTGTAGGTCAGCTTTTGATTTCCAGTCTAATAATTTTTAGACATCCAAGTAACTTTAATCCTTGGAGAAAGCAACCGAAGCTTTAAAAAGCACGCACTAATCCACAGAGGACGGCGTGTAAGGGAGATGGAGAGAGAGATAAGATAATAATACATCCGCGGATGATTATTTTCTGTGCTTTGTTTGCGAATTTCTTCGAAATGGCTATAAGAGATTCGTGACAAAGGTATAAGGATTCCAATAACGTCTCAAGAGAGAGAGAGAGAGAGAGAGAGGGAGAGAGAGAGAGAGAAAGACCAGAAAAAAGTCTCGACGACACGAGAACATGAAAAGGACGTAGGGATTGAAGTGAACGAGATAAAAGGGTTTCCCTCACCCCCATTCCGCGCTCACTTTTTTTCTTCTTCTTTCTTGAAGCACAGAGACGAACTCTTCGACCAGAGCGAAGAGCGTCTGTGATGAAGAAAGGAATTCTCTCATTTTATCCAAGATCTTTCGCGCGTACAGGAAAGCCCCAATCGTGACCAGGACATCACAATTATTTCGCCCCTGAAACCGGCAATACGTGCTGGTCGGAGCCTCGCAGAACCCTTCTCGAGCCAAGTACAAACGAGGTGAAGAATGGATGGGATTAAAAAAAAGAGGGAAGCAAAAAAAAGTGCTTTACCCTTTCTTGTCAGCACTGAGTAACGAAGGTGACACCTTTCTTTATCTCCCAATCTTGTGTCCACCTCTCCATCTCCTTAATACACACCAATTACATATATATGTAATAAAACGATTACGTCGCAAACGTCACAGTCGTGTAAAAGAATCGAGGGACGTGGATACCGAATGTTCTCTTTAAAGGGAATGAAGCTCACTTACCGGGTGTCCCAATTTCACAAGCGCCTATACCCTTAGTTTACCTGTACACGTACCCGTTCCTTCTCTCCGCTCCAAGTTGGCTACGGCGCATGCGTAGTGGCGATATACGTAGCGCATGCGCACTCGCATTCAGAGAGCGAGAGCTAGCATCTTAGTATGCTAAAAGCCGCAAGCGCAGACACACGTACAAATAGTCGCACGTGCTAGTGGCTACCCATGCGAGTTCATCTTACAACTATTGAATATAGTCGACAGAATAATTATTAATCAAGGAATATTTTTAATCTCCTTAAAAATGTGCGCAATAAGTGTTCCATCTTGCGGCAAACTTTGTCTCACGTGCTTCATTTTTCGTGACGAACTGTTTTTTATATTTAGAAAAAATATATTTGACAAACAATTTCTTTTACCGAGAGCGATATGCTTCCGAAAAAAATACCTGTGATTAAATCGAAGGGTAGTGATAGTGCTATGAAATTTCAGGATTCATCTACCAAACTTTTTTTATTGCGAACGTACCGCTCTTCTGCATCGAATGATTAACGTGTCAGGGGAGCAAGGGGAACGAAGAGCAAATAAATCGCACTGAAAAAGTTTGTCCAACGCGAACGAGATTCGAAACCTATATGTGTTGAAGTCACGTCTCCACCGTTCTTATGTGCATTTTTTTTTACTTCTTCTCTCCTCCTCTCACACAGTTCTTCTCGATCCACTTGGAAAAAGTAAATCAAAGAAGTCTAGATCGTGTTTGAGTGGAAAAGGTCTCGAAGACTTCGGAAAAGTGTAATGGTTACGAGAGCTCTCAAGGCAAAACGGACCCTCCTTCGTTGTAACACCCCATTTTTCCAAACCACTATTTTTTTCGGATACTCAGCAGCGCAAATGTCGCCGTTAGGAGATTTTGTCGAATCCATAAAACGATGGTGAGCTTTGGCAAATTTAAAAAAAAAATAAATAAAATTGTAGTTGGACATTTCAGTCAATATTAATTTTTTTTTAATAAAAAAAGCATTTTCAGGGTACTCTGCTCTATTACTAAATGGAAATCACTGATATCTGAAAACAAGTAGAAAATATTTTTGAAAATTTGCATGCAAAAAATGCCGCAAGATTACGAGAAAAAACATTTGCTCCTATCTTGGATCATACGGTCCACCGTTAAAGGGATGAAAATAATGACATCCTCACCCGTATACGAGGGTCGTCCGAGATATAGTCCTGTAAGGGTGATCGCACAGGGGGAAGAATACGATAGCCTCGCTATTGCAGTTTGTCTTAACGACGCTGATGACTAGCCGACTTAACATAAAATCTTTAATTACACTATTGTTCTCTCTCTTTCTCCCCCTCGTTTTCTCCGTGACTCCCTTTCTAGCCGGCTGCGCGCATCAATCGAACGACTGGTGATTTCGTAAGGACATTAGGCGCTGGTAGATCTCACTCTGGGGAAAAGAGAACGCGAGACAGATGAGTGCACCAAAAAATCGCCAGAAGCTTCTCCCTCGATTCTTATACGGTTCGCGAAAGAAAGAGAAAGAGAAAGAGGAGAAAAAAAAGAAAATCGTCTCGAACCCGTGCTCTTCTTCTCTTTTATATATCTTCGCTGGGGCATCCCGATGTAATTAAGATATATATCTGTCTCTCTTTCTCTCTTCGAGCCAAAAAGAATAAAAAAAAACTCTTAATGACCCATGGAAGTGCTGCTTGAGACAAAAATTTCGCCGACTTACTGGAACCCAATCGCCCCCCTCCAACGACGAGAAAAAAACACTGAATAACGTTTTTTTTCTTTTCTTTCTCGCAGTACGACGCTTGATTAACGAAGTATCGTTGTATATACAATTTACGCTGTTGTCGACGGTTCTAATTAAGCTCACAATCGACCATTCGCTTCATTACCCACTTTCTTTCTCGTCTTATCGACCATTTTCCTGACTTTTTCAATTACCACCTTTTGTTGCACTCTTTTTCATCGAACGTTTTCAAAGCTTCTCGAGTTAAAAAACTGCGTTTGTCTTCAGTCGTGAGAAAAAGAAACTAATAAGTACAAACTTTATTTATAAAGTTGCGTTTTATTAATCGGTAGACGTTTATTCTCGGTTCGTTTCTAAATATCAATTGATAATCACGTTTTGATTAA
The DNA here is from genome assembly GCA_964017225.1 of Netelia inedita. Taxonomy (NCBI): domain Eukaryota; kingdom Metazoa; phylum Arthropoda; class Insecta; order Hymenoptera; family Ichneumonidae; genus Netelia; species Netelia inedita. Next base: position 41,589,777 of record OZ024921.1, read on the forward strand.
TTGTTCGTTGAACGCAACGTCGGGTGTAGGATACGAGCAAAATCCTTACTTAGGTACTTCAATCTCATGCTTCGGCGAAACCACATTAAGTAAACACGGTACTGGCGAAGGATAGTGGCGAAAATGAATCTCCTTAATTAATATACCAACCAAGAATAAGATGGGGAGGAGGAGGTATTTAACAGTACACAACTAACAAGAATTGCCCATGTAACGTAAACTTTGGTCGAAAACACTCAGGAAATCTGGTGAACGTCTTAACAGGATAAAATTTAATCTCTCGCTTCTACTCGTGATAATACAACAATAAAAATATATTGCACGGTTATGTCTTATCTCATACCACTTTTTTACTAGAATGCCAATGATGCGATAGATTTAATATCCAAAAAAAAAACAAAAAATCAAAAAACCTGTGAAAAATCATATTTTTTTATACAGAAACTCGCTTTTAGATTATCTCGGAGAGACAAGCGGTCATAAATGAGTTTCCAGTCGTCGATATATTTAGCAGAATTATTAGAAATCGAGATTGATTAAAAAAAACTGTATAAAGAAAAATTCGATTCAACTTTCCTTCCAAACAGCTCGGAATTATTTCACCGGTAACTTGCAAGCTTTCTCACGAACGGGAGATCTTCAATCTTGGCGCGAAGACTCGCCTTCGTGCGCGCCCGCGCTATCTTTCTTTATTATCGCCATAAATCCGATTAAAAGTTGAGATTATTCCATGCGTAATGCATCCTTCGCGAAACTCCGAGAATTTTCTCGCTCGTTCCCTTCCACGGACGGAGAAAGATTAATCCGGACATTCGTAATTATCAAGATATGCGAGAATACATTTCGCATTTCTCCCGAGAATAATTCATTGATCCTTGTATACGTACGATGTAAGATGTACGCTTGAATTTTCACGCGGCACTCGACGATTAACAACCCGAAATTGCCTCAGGTATGCCGAAAATAAATCGACGTTGGAGTTTTCACACGTCTCGAACACCCTCACGGCCGAGTAAATGAACAAATCGGAGAAAGGCAAACGATATTATAATTAATATTTCGAGTTTCATTCTCAAAACAATATGATTTCAACTGATCGTTACAATCGCATATTAATTCATGAAAAATCTATAATTATCTTATTTAACATAAAAATTATTTTGCAAATTAGAGGGTAGCGCAGGAATTTGTAAAGTGCTGCAAACTCGTAATTCTCCGTAAACATTTTTCTTTCCCGAGTCTTACGGCTTAATTAAAATCTTGGCTTTCCATTCGCGTAGATTCCCAAGCGAAGTGCCTACGAGTGGTGCGAGTTCGCTGTATTGAATGTACCAGGGCGCATTTACGACACTAACCGACTTAAAAATTACAGCGAGGAACACGTTCGCCATTTTTTTTATTTTCTTAATTTTATTCGATGAATTTCTTTTTTACTAATTACAGGCTGTATAATATTCGGATCGGATCAAGAAGTGGCCGGGGTCATGAGAGCGGTTAGAAGGTGCAACGCTACCGGTGCCTTCTCGTGGATCGGTAGCGATGGTTGGAGCGCCCGTAGTTTGGTCAGTGACGGAAACGAGCCGGAAATGGAAGGCACGCTGTCGGTTCAGCCGCAAGCAAACCCGGTCGTGGGATTCGAGGATTATTTTCTCAATTTGACCGTCGAGAATAACAGGAGGAACCCCTGGTTCGTAGGTGAGTCAATATTTTTACAATAATATAAACAAAAACGACATGTTCGAAATTTCGCCCATAGACGATCAATGAAAAACATATCCAAAAATTTATATATATCATTTTATACCCGTTATATGTATCGTATATACATCTAGAGGTCTACTGAATTATTTCGAGAGAAGCAATATTACGACAATGTAAATAGGAAAAAATCGATAATCAATTTTGAAAAATTATTCGGACGAAATTAATCCTTATTACAGCTGTCATACATGTCCACCAGGTTGAGAAGCTCCTTTCAAATACGGTCAATGAATAGAACGCAATTTTCAATTTTTTTCTTTATTAACAAAAACAAATCGTGATAATTATCGTCGAAAAAAATATCCGAATCTCTCGTACATTTTTGCAATTTTTTTATAGCTAATATTTTTTTCAAAAAATAGTTATCATTTAATCAATCCATTTACATAATTAGGTATTTATTTATTTACATTTTTGTAATGAAAAAAAATTCGCGATAAAGTTGAATAGAAGCTGGAGGAGGATAAAACGCTGCTGTAGTACGCGCATGTACAAGAGCTTCGCAATAAGCCCCCGAGGCGATACGTACATATATATATATATAGTGAACGATCGTTACGGAAACATCCAGTCTAGATTGTGCGACTGCAACAAATTGGCGGCAATTATCTGCTACACGCTTATCGGTCCTACCCTCGCGGGCGATTAATATTTGTCGCACGAAATAATTTGAGGCGAGAAACTCTCGGTTGGTCACACCGCTGTTCCCTATGCGGAACGATGAATTTGCGAACCATGCACAATCAACAAAACATCCTTCGGCGCTACAAGTCGTCACGAAAAAGCGCGTCTCAATTTACGTACGAAGTTTGGTTCCGGCGATATAATTTACGATATCTTGCTATGTATTTTGTTTAGTTGAAATATGAAAAAAAATACAACAGAAAACAGGAATTCTTAATTAGAAGAAGATAAATAATATCTCGTAAATTGACGAATTTTCGTGATCCAGTTAAATTTGATGTACTCAAGTTGGGAACGAGCAATCGATTTGGTAAACATACTCAGCCACTGGTAACTTTGTTCGCACACAACGCACACCCCACGAGCATGCATATTTATTAAACGCGTAATGAATGTATCGAAACTCTCGTGGGAAGGATGTGAACTAACGAGAGGGTAATCCACCCTTATTTGGCTACAGTTCGTTGGCCTCGAGGATTTCTCCGTCTCTATATCCTCTTATCCTTCTGTCTCCGGCGGTTTTCTTTGAAACGCAAAACTTCCATTATGAAATAACCCTAATTCAATTTTCCCTCGGGACATATTGAGTTTCTGATGTTTTAGGCCTCGCGCTCCTATGTACACACTAACCCCTCGGCTGGTTTATCGGATTTCCATCTCGGGTACCAGGGACCAGTCTCGATTACTCATCCCGAAAATACGTACATGAATAATCCAATCTAGTTTCGACCACGTCATAGTAAAGATAATGGATGAAATACAAATTTGCTTTCACGTTTACCAATAAATAAAAAAAAAATTTAAACAGAGAAAAAAATACGTTATTACGACATTACACAAGACTATATTTTTTTCGATAATTACGCTCGCACGCAATCAGAATCTGCAGTGAGAAAAATAAACAGTTGGTCGGTCGCGTGAAATTTCCCATCACGAAAATTCCAATTAAATGATAAAAATCGCCACCGCTGCTTATAAATTATCGGCGAATAACATTTTAGTAATTTCCGTATTCGATGGCCGTGAATTTTGTGATTTGCATTGCGATGTATCCTGGATAAAGGTAAAGGGTCGAAAGCCGTCGGTAAAACGCCGGAGGATTATTCATATTCGTGTAGGTATATGACTTTTCCCTACGTTTTCTAGGAAGCGACATTTCATCGGAATTGAGCGACCGGTTGGAATTTTTCGGTCGCGTTTGAAATAAAATATGATAGACTCGTTCGATTTCCTCTCGTTCGTGGAATTCCGTACTTTCTCTCGTTTCCCGTCCTCTCGCAAGGGGCAGAGATCGAATGACTTATCGCTCGACGAATCCGTGCTTTTATTCGGTTTCTTTGACTGACGCAGTAGCACACAGCTCACGACCTATAACGTATCAGGTCATAAATAACATACTAAAAGGATAATACTGGAATCAACGTGATTTATTTCGTTTGCAGAATTCTGGGAGGATCATTTCAAATGTCGTTATCCGAACTCGTCGCAAACACCTTACAATAATTATACCGAGGAATGCACGACTACCGAGAGACTCACGAAGCAAAATACCGCGTTCGAGGATCAGTTGCAGTTCGTTTCCGACGCGGTGCTCGCGTTCGCTTATGCATTTCGGTAAAATTAATTGCTGATTTTAACCAGAGGGAAGAATCGTCGATAATTGTCTATAACGATAAAAACGTGAAAATCAATCTTTCTCCTTCAAATTTCAATTTACGTAGAACCATGCACAGTCGTGCCTGCCATAGCAAGCCGGGTCTTTGCGACGCGATGAAGCCCACCAAGGGAACGGAGCTTCTCAATGATCTGCGAAACGTCAAGTTCGACGGTAAATATGATCAATAATTATATAATGTCGTGTCAAAAAAAAGAAGAAAAAGAAAAAATATTCCACGACACGATCGCTTCGAATCCTCATCAATGTCACACTCGCCGTAGGTCTGAGCGGTGACGTTTTCCACTTCGACAAGAATGGTGACGGTCCTGCCAGGTACAACATAATCCACTTCAAGCAGGTCTCACCGGGTAAATACAAGTGGATCAAAGTTGGCGAATACTTGGAGGGTGTACTGCGTCTCAATACGTCAGGTGATTATCCAACGTCGTATAAACGCAATTAGAAACCCTCAGCTCAATAAAAAGAAACGTGCAACTCCTTCGTGTCAACATTTATTGTGCTCTTCCTACGTACAACGCTATCGAGTTTCAATGATATCGTTGTGTAATGGAGAACTTTGCGTCAAAGACCGCCCGTGCTATCCCTCTCAATGTCCTACGTTACATATATATGTACATGGGCACGTATATGTCACGAATAGAGGAAGTTTCCTCTGTCAAAGATCACGTTGTTATCGATGCAATTGAGTCGTCCACTTCAATCGGGTACATGTTTCAGCCATTCAATTTCGTCTCGGGCATTCCGAAGCACCCGAAAGCGTCTGTTCGTTACCGTGCGAGGTGGGCCAAGCCAAGAAATATGTCGAGGGAGAGAGCTGCTGTTGGCATTGTTTCAACTGTACTCAGTACCAGGTATACTAAACCCGTACCAACTAGAAATTTTCATTATTACGATTTATCGTCCGTTGTTTACTGTTATTACTTCTCCACTGTCGTATACATTTGGGTAGACGGATCATTATGACGGTCCAAATTCACGAGCACGCATTGTCCTCCGTTTCCTTGTACTTGCATTGTCATCGAGGTGGGAAAGAAGGAAATGTTCATCATGAATGAAGTTCATTGTTGGGGACAAAATGTCGAGAGCATGGAAAAGCCATTGTTGCCACTTTCCAATTGGTCTTTGACTACCAAATCTCCTCAATTTTGCATACTTGTTACGTATGCACGATGCATTTTCTTGAACAACCGTTATTTTCGCATTTCCTTTCTTTACGAATACGTAAAAAAAGAAATCAGAAAAAAAAGAAACAACAACCAGACAAATCGTTCCGGCTAAATTGAACAAAAAGTTTCCGTCTTTTCCACGCGGACACAAAAGTACCAGGAAGCGAGATTCGGAAATTGTTCATTCGACGTCGCGATTGTTCAATTGCAGATAAGACACGTGAGCGACGAGAAGCAATGTGTTCTGTGTCCTCAAGGCACCGTACCGGACGACACCCATTCTTACTGTCGGGACATTCCCGAGGAATTTCTACGACCCGAAAGCGGTTGGGCGATTGGTGCAATGTCTTTCTCGTCTACTGGTATTCTAGTAAGATAACATATATGTACATATATATATATATATATATTTCCATTTTAGTTTCTCTGCCGCATGCTCACTGTACATATGTACGTTTGCCTCGTAAACATCGAGGCTGCAGAGACTGTAACGTTCCAACTTGGTTTGCGCGTAAACTTATAGCGAATAGTACCGAGAGTAGCCACCGGGTTCACTTCTCTTTCCTTTTATTCCACGGTCGCTCTTCTCCCACTGATACCCCGGTTTTATTCCAGATCACTCTGTTCGTGGGCGGCGTATTTCTCAAGCACAATGACACACCTATCGTCAGAGCATCGGGACGTGAACTGTCCTACGTACTGCTGACGGGAATACTTTTGTGTTATCTCGTTACGTTTGCCCTCGTTCTAAGGCCAACGGATCTTGTATGCAGCATTCAAAGGTAACAGACAAATTTCGCAAACTCAACAATGGATGGTTAAGCTTCTCTTTCCGGGTCAGACAACTTCATACCGTCAAGTTGATATAATAAACCAGGGGCGCAAGCCCACCCCCGGTCGGCAGAGCCGCTAACACACGGGTCGTCCATTGTTAAAGTGAATATTCGAAGCTACGCTTACACCAGCCAGTGTCTATTCTCTCGTCATACAAGGGGAGGTTTCCTAAGGAAGTCACAACTCGAGCTACGTTCCTCGGTCCGCGACAAGCTATGGCTGCTGGCTTCATTAATGTCTTAGCGAGCTAAAACTTTAATAATAGCGTCGAGTGATGAATACTGCATCGTGCGGCTTCCTTGCTGGCACACGTGAAATCATCCACGTACCACGTTGTCTTATTTAGGATCGTATTGGCTCTGTCTACCCGTACGATACGTCAACGTAGAGCCTGCGATTAAACCCTATACATGTATAAACAAAGTGTCTCACAGTGGACTACGGACATTCCATTAATAACCGCATGCGCCTGAGACGAGTTAAGAATGAATGTCGCTAAAGAATTAATATTTTTCGTGCGATTCACTTATACGACCGAAGATTATGTTTGATATGTTTGATATTTTTCAATTTCCTCGAGGAATATTGTTATATTTTTCGCAAGTATTATTCATGGGAATGAATGTTATCAGAAAATTATTGGAAAATCTAGACGCTATTTCTGGTATTCTATGGGCACGCCTGTGCTCAAGACATTCTCATTTCACAATGCAGGATAAAGATTCAAGAATAATATTTTAGATTCTCCGCGGGTTTTTGCTTCACGGTTGTGTACGCCGCGCTGCTGACGAAGACCAACAGAATATCGCGTATATTCAACGCTGGGAAGCGAAGTGCCAAGAGGCCGTCTTTCATCTCACCGCGCTCCCAGCTTATAATATGCAGTATGCTCGTGGCAATACAGATTTTAATCAACGGCGTTTGGATGGTTATCGATCCTGCGAAAGCCAGACATCATTATCCAACGCGAGAGGATAATCTTCTCGTGTGCAACAGCTATATAGACGCGAGTTACATGATCGCATTCACCTACCCGATCATACTCATAGTCGTTTGCACTGTTTATGCTGTTCTGACTCGGAAAATTCCCGAGGCTTTCAACGAGAGCAAGCACATAGGTACGTATGGTATCTCGTAAATTAAGGAAGTATAGCACCATCTGCGAAATTCAAGATATTCTTCAGGATAAAAACATTTTTAAAAAAAGAACCATCAACATTTTTACCATACATTTTTGTTACCCTGTTTTTTTATTATTATATATGAAGAACTTGAAGAAAATGATATTATCGCCAAGATCAAGAATTCCATCCTCTGTAATAACACCTTCTTAACTGCGTCAATTTTGGCAACGGTGACTCTAAACCATCCGCGTTAAAACTTTCGTTGGCATCTAACGACTTTCGTGGCTTGTTCGACCGGTCGTTTTCCATCGGGAACGTAAAATTATTACAAGCATGTATTTACAACTATGCAGCTCGTGCCAACGTCGCTAAAGCTGATTTTGTTAATATCATATTTAACAAATGGAAAGTACGAGCGTGGTGTAGCTCGATATAGGAACATCCTTGAAACATTTAATGAGATATAATAGAGCGAGCGCAAAGTTTGCTTCATTAATACTCCGGCTACTGTCCCGAGGGATAAACTCGGCTTCTGTGTTCGATACATGATTCAACGAGGATGAAGCTTTCGGGACGAGGTATTCCGGTACCACATTTAAATAGAACTTTATAATCTCCTGCAGGCTTTACGATGTACACAACCTGTGTCATATGGTTGGCTTTCGTGCCACTGTATTTTGCTACCGGTAGTCACGTAGCGCTCAGAATAACATCGATGTCCGTCACCATAAGTCTCTCGGCGTCGGTTACCATAGCCTGCCTCTTCACCCCTAAGGTAAGACATGTGAACATTACAAGGGCCATTGTAAGGTGCGATGAATCGATTACCTAGACGCCGTCATCGCTTTAGAAATTTCCGGTCCAAGATTAAGCGATTTACCATTTCCTGGATGTTCGCGTTTTAAGAATCCTCTCTTGTGAAAAGATCTCTTCGGTGTAAAAAACATTAATTTTTGTTCGTTTTTTTTGTTACAATTTTTTAGTTTCTTTCGAATTGTCTCGTAAATTGCAAATTTGCGGAAGTTACTTGAGAAAGAGATCGAGAAATTGCGAGTTGTGGATCACAAACTTACTAAACTACTTTTGAAAACGATCAGGAAATAATTATTTTGGTATAATAAGGAATGACCAGCGACCTCTATCGGTATTTTGCAGTTGTATATTATTCTCATTCATCCGGAGAGAAACGTTCGGCCGAACATGATGCATCACAGATACAACACGACGAAAGGCTCCGTTGTGACGGCGACGAATGCCTCGAGTATGATGGCACCTGTTACATTGACCGCTGTTACTTGCGATCAGAATAAAGCGGTGAAAAAGCATGTAATCACTACGATGGACTGTTCGACACAGAGTGAACGTAAGTACCATAAAAATAAACTTGCCAATCGTCGATAATTTATCGATCGGACATTTATTTTATCGACTGCGGGTAAATTACCGACGGACGATAATTCTTACCTTCAGTCGGTAACTCTTGTAACTAAGGTTCCCAGTACATTGGCGAACTTATTTTCTATTCACTGCAACAGAATTCGACATGGAGATGAAAGATCGAAAAAATGGCAAACTTCCACCCTCGGTAATAACCCGATCGACCCAAACCCTTATGAACAACAACGGCAAAGAATCGAGCACGGTTACCTCACCCGTGATCAAGGACATCAACATGGAAGAAAATATCATCAACCCTATCAAAGTTCAGAACATCGGTAAAATTGGCAATGGTCCATTGAGCCAGAACGAAGTTCCTTTATAGCGAAAAAATATCAAAATAGATTCTGCAATTCTCCAGGCTGACCTCAAGCCAATTTCTAAAAAACCTGTGACCGTGTGAACAATTTGATTTTCTTCGCTACGTAGATAGGTAGGTAGGTGATCGTTTGCTTAGATTCATCGATATCGGCAACTGTACAATAGGACTTTCAATCGTAGCAAAAAATTAGGAATGAAAGTGCGAAAAAAGGGAAACGATAAGTGGGAGTAGAAAGTGGTAATTGTCCATAATAATCAAGGTCCTAATATTCGTCACAATCCGACGACTCGATCAGCTCCGTGAAACACTTTAAACCCATGTTACAAAGACGAATTCGCGATAATTTGGGAATTATCGTCGGGTCTTATACGTTTGTCGATTTAACGAAAAAAAAGAAAGAGCACCAATGATTTATGGTAATGACCGGGATCATTGAAGAAGAAAAAAATCTTATAAAAATATAAGAACAAGAATAAAATTGTATATCAATTCATGGAGCAACAGGGGACGAGGAAAAAAAAAGAACACTTTCGAACATTCATCGCGCGTGGTTCATCGTTCATGAATATTGAATTTTACGCGTCGATATGTTCGAGTCATTAAAAATTGATTAACGCGCGCATTTTTTTGTCGACGATTCAACGTCAACGATTGTGTATCATACGCGTTAAAATTTACTCATACATTCCCCGTATACATAAACACACACACATATTATATTATATAATAAAATATAAATACGTTGCGATATTCGCTACTAGGCTTGAAAGAAATGACAATTTTTTACATGAATTAAATCTTAAGAAAATAAAACTCGGCGAATTGGCTGTTATTAATTGATAAATAAACGGTAATTATTGTTCGATGGAGAGCTTGGTGTGAATAAACGATACTCGTAGGTGTATAATTTCAACGACACAATCATCGAGAACCAGATACATCGATCGATCGTATATGAAACAAATATTCATGTACAAATTTGAAAACAAACAAACAAACAAAATTGTGCTGTCTTTAAAACTAGACTTTCGTCGAATGCGAGACGAAGGCGAGAAGTTAGATTGCGAAAGCAACGAATCAATCCGAAGTTCATCAATGTAACGCGTACTACAAGAATTCGATATCGATGTAATTACTCGTTTGGGATTATAGAAACGCGAATAAAATTAAAACCGCCCGGGTCACTCACGGGTTCGTTGAAAAACTTCAGCTTTACTCAATTTATCATAAAATAACAGAATTATCAATCTGTAGAATAAATCATTAGTCCGAGACACGTGGACGAAGTCTGATAAAATTTTGGTCCTTGTATTGAATCCGTAGCTGAACGAGACGAGACGTGAAAGTCAAAAATATCATCGAGTTATTAATATTGTATTATAATTTCATTTTTTGTAAAGCAAAAAAAAAAGAAAAAATTGCACGAAAAAAGTGGGCCTATCGTTCTAGCTTGATAATAATTTTTTGTTTATACAATATAAGATCGTTGTTTGGTCCATTCTTAGCGTGCAAAACTTCCCTTTGAAAAAAACTTGACTGTATTGCTCGAGTGATCGAAAAGTTTAATGTTCTCAGCACATGCGTCCTTGCGAGTAATGTCGAATACCTCGGGTGCAATCTCGTTTCCAAAAATAGACGGCAGACGTTATAAAATTTCCACGAGATTACGATATCACCCGCGACCACGTTGTCCATTTCGAAGAATGCGACAGACGGATATAAACTCGTGGGGTGAAATTTTTGTCGTTGAACATCCGGTCAAAAATTAATTTCCACCGGAAATACACGGTCTGTAAAAATTTTAACGATCTTTCGTTTTCGTTCTTACGTTATGTTTAAAAAAAAAAAAAAAAAAAAAACGATATACCCCTCTTGGATCTGTGATCATGATCTCGATATATCATCTTAAATGTACAGCTAAACGAAAGTGTTGCAACAAAATGTTTTATACTTCTCTGTATACACTTGAGTTTTGCTCTATAATAAAATTTAAAAAAAAGAAGAAAAAAAAGAAACAAAACCGAGGGAAAAGAAGAATAAAAAATATAAAAGGTAGATTATCGTACGGAAACACACGAGCTCGTTAATTAATCAATGTTTGCGTGTAAATATTACGATTTACAAGTGAAACCGAAAGATACGAAAAGAAAGGAATAGTAATTATTATTATAGAATGTTAGAACGTTGTTGAGAAGAAGAAAAGAAAGAAAAAAACTGATATACGTAGATATCGCGGCCAAAAGATATTACAACCGACATAAATGGCGTGTACAATTAAAGTACTTATATATCCTGGGCACACATGGATCGTCATGAGTATACATATATAAATACGAGTATAAATATATAAATATGCTTTTGTAAAAATTGTTTTTAAAGCCAAAAAGCCCTCGTCGTTAAGATTCTCTATGATTTCGTGTACATACACTAATGTGCAAAAGATAGATATAAATATGTAAGAGACGTGTATATAATATAGAAAATATTGTAATACCAAGGACTTTTCTGTGACATATATAAATACGTATGTAATTCTATCATCTGTAAGTACAATGTACGAAACGAATTATTGTACGATGGAAAATTCTTTGTTTGCGTTTTATTTTTTATTTCAAAGTTCTATCTCTGCAGGCTATAGGAATTGTGGTGTATGACGTTGGTGCTGTTAGCATCGAGAGATTTAAGATTGCCAGATCGATTATATGTGCGTATGGGTTTCCATACAAATATATATATATATATATTTATGTGCGGAGCGTCGAAGAACCATTTTTGTCGGGTATACTGAAACGATCTCTCTCTCTCTCTCTCTCTCTCTCTCTAGATAAAGAAATGTATCTTTAATCGGTAATCCCGTATAGAATCAAAATTATTCGAGTACGTAAATTAAATTTAACTTTATATATATATATATACATATATATATATATACAAAAGAAAATTACAGTGAACGGTAGACGATAGAAAGAGAACTCGTTACGGATATATCGAAAGAAAAAAAATTCTATCGAACGTACTTATAAAAATTGCGAAAGTGCTACGAAGAGAAAGAAACTTATGAGCAATTTGCCGAAATTGTTTTTTTTTGTTGTTGTTGTTGTTGTAAAAACGTGTAAATATCGCGTAAATTGTGGCTCGAGCGAGATTCGAGCGTTTGGACTTGATAATGAATAGAACGTTGCGACAAAGAGAGAACAGAGAAAGAAAAGACGAGATTTCGACGAGAAGAAAGAAAAAATGCTTTTTCATCTATAATTTACAGATATTATTAAACGTTTAATTTCTCCCGTGATTTTTTTATGTCACGAGATTGACTCGAGGCGACGGAAGAAGGAAAGACGTTCGTGAAAGAAAAACAAAAAAAAATGCAATGCAAATCAATGTCAAAAACAATGTGTATAAAAAAACAAAGCGTTACGACGTATAAATATTTTAAATACACACGAGTAAATGGCCTAGAGGAAATAAGAAAAAAACGAAAATTCATTGAATATATGTATCCGAAGAATCTGAAAAGAATCCGAATAAAATAAACAACCACGAACCGACACTAACGAATTGAGAATTGTCGTTAAAATTACAATCCACGCAGCTTCGTCTCGACCGTATAATTATTTGTTCCCATCAATTTATGCACAAGATAACATCTGATTTAATTTCATTTAATATTTTATTCGTAATCGTGAAATAGCAAACATGAAATTTTATTTGAGAAGATACAAAAATTCGTTTATTCAAATTGTTCATCGTGCAATATCGTGGACAATCCAAAGACCTCGATAACGCCGTGAAGCTTTGATCAATATGCCTCGCTCGGTACATCCAAATTTCTTCGTACGATCAGTGTCAGTTCATGCTGCCGCTTAGCGGATTAGTCGAAGATCCTGAAAATTCCCCCATTATTCGTATAATTTTCCAATATCTGATGACGATTGTTTATCGGGGACATTATCAAAATTTGTTCGTACGCGAGAATATCGATCGATCTACTACATCTAACGATTTATCGTTCGCTTTAACAATTAGCTATGATCAATGCAAATATAGAAACGTACGTTTTTTTTTACATAAGCCATTTAATTTCCGGCGGAAATATTCGTTCGAAGGAGAAGAAAAGAGTATTTCATCACGGTTCAATGTTACAAAGATTTAAAAAAAATCTACGATAGCTATGCCAGTTTTGTTAAAACACGTGATAGACGCGCTGGACAATAGGGATAAGGCGTTAGTGTGAAAGGTCCGGTGAAAGAAAAAAATTGCGTTAAGATCGATTATTTTTTGGCTCTTCATTTTTATTCCATCAGCAAATACAACGCTTTGTTTCCTTCGTTTTTCTTTTATATTTCTTGCGGATAGTCTAACAATTTCGTATACTAGGCTACATCGACAGTCTACCGTTCGTTGCGCGTTATTCGAAATCCGTGAAATATCGCGTTCGTCTTTTAATCTTTCGATACTTTGGACTAGTTTCATTATTGATAAAAAATTAAAACACGAGAGACTCGTACGTCGACCGGAGCGATACGTAACATTGTTTCTTTACCGCCGTATGGGATTATTCAATGAATCGTCACGCAACGAAAATACAACATTCGGCATCGGACTTTTTGATGAAATATGGAAAAAAACGAATTATCGATAGTCTTCGACGAGTCTCTTGTCGATTTGATAGACGCGACTAATGCCTAACGTTCGATCGACGAAAAAATTCAACGGCGTCCCGCACCGTGAAAAAAAGTTTTTGAGTTTTTTCTTTTTTTTTTTCATTTTTCTTCTTCTTTTTTCTTCGATTATTATTATTCTCCCATTAATATTCGTAATTAAAAAGAAAATATAGGGAAATAAAACAATCCGTAAATTGATTCGTACATAAAATTGTCTCGGAACGAATCGACTATGCTTGAAAATTATCGTTTACTTTTTTCCTCCAGGCTCGATTCGTTCGACCGATTATATAATATTCGTAAATTAGTAACGCAACGTTTACGCGCGCCGTTACATCGAGGCCATGGTGCATAAACATTAAACATATCTCTCGCATGTAAATGAGCGAAAGTTAAACAACGTAGAAAATTTTAGGTCTTCCAAAACTTACCGCTGCTCCTAATACCCTTTCCCTTTTGTTGCTTCTTTTTTGGATCCGGCGGTACGGGAAGAGCTTCTCTGCAAGATTCGCTCCCACCTGCGCTCGTACCGCTACCGGCGGCATCGGCCTCCTGAACGCCGCCGCCGCCGGCTTGAGCGAGAAACGATTTTTTGATATTGGCGATCTAAAATTACGACGAAAGAAACATATTTTGAAGAAACTTGATAATCTCGATCTACCGAAATAGCGAAATACGATTTAAAGCGTTACTAACGTCGAGCTGTATTCTCTCTTTGTGATAAGTTGCTTTTTGCTTCTCGATATTAGCTCTGATAACTTGTTGTTCTATGCACGCCAATACGGTCTCGCACGTCTGTCCCCAAGTAGCTAAAGTTTCAGCAACGGCTCGAGCGTCGTCGGGCGTAACGTCGCGTCCTAAACCGGCGTAATCGACTTCGAGTTGGGAATTCTTTTGATCTAATTTTCCCTGTATTATATCGGCGTACACAGCTTCGATAATAAGATCTTCGAGATCTCTGACATTCTTTATATCCAATTCTTCTAGAAGTATCGAATAGGGTATACACTTGGTTTTCTCCGCCAGGGTTACTATAGTGAGATGTTGCAATTTTTTCATCTGCGTCGGCGTCAGATCCAAGAATTTTTCCCTATTCGCCAAATATTGTTTATACGTGCCGTACGCAAAGAGATTAAGGGTATTCCAGTAGACGTCGTGAGGGCCGTTTTCTAATTCTTTTATATTTGGCATATCGAGCAATTCACCAAAAACATGAACCCCGGGTGTTTCAACGGCTTGTTTTATCAGTTCGAGTGCCGCTGCGCCTTTCGCAGTTTTAGCTAAAAGGACGAATTGTTCTAATGGATTGTTCGAGGATTTTTCTGTCGTCGAACTATTTGCTGCAGGTGTTTCCACTGCTGCCGGGCCTGTCATGTTTTTGCACGGCTATTAAGGAACGAAAAGTTTGATAGATGAAGATCAAAGACAACCGAGATATGACAATGAATTGAGGTTAGGAAGAACGCGATTCGTTCTAGCGTAGACGCAGGGAATTTATAAGAATGTTTGTATATGAAAGATACGTCGAGTTACGTATTAAATCGTGTTTTTTTTAAAAACTCACATTTATTTGTTGACGCGAATAGTATATATCGTACAATAACACACTCAACGTAATTCTAGTTCGCAAAACAATTCACACTAGTGGCACTAGTCTACGACACTGGCGACACTAGCGACACTCAACGGTGTCTAGAGAATGAACAACCAGTGACGAGGGAATATCGAAGAGAGAAGACTAGGTAAAAATTCATATTCCACGATGTAAAAGTGCCGGTAATAACAGCACGCTGTCCTATCGAGCATTCAAAAAATACGTAAAATTATACGTAACGGTTTTATCCATTGCAATTGCGTGCATTTCCGGTGTATGCGATTTTCAAAGCGATTCATGCGTCGTAGCGTCGCGATTTAATAATAAGTCGAAATTTTTTCGAATCTATTCTTACGTTATAGTATCGCGGTTTAAAGATAAGCCGAATAAATATTCAAAATTATTTATTCGCGGTAAGTACTACCGGGTACATTTAACGTAACCAATATTCCGAATACAAATAACTTAAATTTCACAATTCTAATCAAATAGTCACATTATATCATGAAACTTACCTTCGAATCAAACCGATCATAAATTATGCGCTCGATACGATGATAAAAATCGTCCACTAGCGTATTAAACCCACTAGACGAATGAATAAATCATTGAAACAATAATCGCACATTAATATCAAAAACAAACCACGTACCGAAGATAAAATTGATTCAAAATATCCAACGAAATAACTGGTTCAAAATTTATCGAGCAGAATATTATTTCAAAAAATCGACGACCAATTCTCCGCTCGCAATTGTCTGCTATAATTAAAGATTTATTTCATAATATTACACCAACAACTATCATTGAATTTTCATAATAATAATTCCTTATCGTGTTAAAAATGCGAATAAACACTTATTTGATACTATATAATTGTATGTATATATATATTTATATATATATATTATTATTATTATTATTATATCTTATAGTTATTATATTAAGAGTCTAGAGATGTGGGGGATGCGCGCTCGAGATTTAATGCCGATCTATCAATCGTAACGCATTATCTCCACTCTTCGTTCATTTCTTACCTCAGCTTCTTTATCGCATAGAAGTGCAACCGCGGTGCACGATACGTTTTTTTTTGTTAACTTAGTTATTCGTATTATCTTTTATTTTATTTTTTCCTTGTTTTTTTTTAATTCTCATTTGCACGTTATCGTGGCGTGAATCGTTTCAAATCATATTTATATTTCCTTCTCATTCGTCGTTACTTGGAATGCTTGACTTTACCGTACTTTTTCTTAAGTTGTTATTGCGATAAGTAAACAAAAATCGCTACGACGGACAAATGAAAAAAATTGTCTCTCGTCGCAAATTTCAAAGCGACGTTCGATTTCAAACAATTTGAATTTTTCAATCAATATCGTTTGCGAGAAGCGTGACACGAGAGATGGATTCGCGACTCGAATATATAAATCGCGTTTTGCGACGAGATATCGTCGAATCACGACGAGAAATTAACGTTTATATTATCGTACAACAAAAGTTAACCTCGTGAAAATTCATCGTCGCCCAAAACGAAGAAAAAGAAAATTATTACCTTCTCGATATGTTACACGAATGACAATTGTCATAACGAAACATGCTTGTTTTATTTGTTTCTTTTTTTTTCGTTTTTTCCCTGTTTTTTCTTTTTTCGTTTTTTTTTTGTAAATACGTTTGCGTTCACCCGTATATAAATATATTAATAAATTCCGCACAGTATGATATGGCGACCGTATGAAATTTACACATTGATCCGTCGAGGATTAAAAATTCACACGCAAGCACGTGCGTCAATCGTTTTTCAAACGACCCGAGGTAAGAATTACCCGTCGTTATTTTATTTTTGCACGCTAATATATATATTGTATCGATAATGTACAAGACGTAAGTACGATAACTATTGTAGCTTAGATGCAAATCTGTTATTGCCGAGCCTCAGAAAATGGTACGCCCGGTTTTACCGTCCGGTTGATATTTTTTTCACCATTTCACATCCAGAACAAAAAAATATAAAAAAAATCGAAAAACCGAGAAAAGTTTAAACGAAATTGCGCTTCGTAGATTTTGGCAGTGTAGATTTTGTGGACCGATGTATCGCTACTCTATATGTTTACGAAAATGTAAAAATTAATGGCGAAACGTAATATTTCGAAAGCTTGATTTGTGAAATTTTTTGTGACTTACGAAACTTTAATTTAAAAAGACGAAAAAATTGAAAATAAATGAAAAATCTGAGGCTTCGGCAATTGAGGTATTTGTGACGTAACTCGTTCTTCCT
This sequence comes from Netelia inedita, assembly GCA_964017225.1. NCBI lineage: Eukaryota > Metazoa > Arthropoda > Insecta > Hymenoptera > Ichneumonidae > Netelia > Netelia inedita. The sequence continues at coordinate 41,607,313 of OZ024921.1, forward strand.
CGCTTACGACCGGTGTCGTTACTACCGAAGATTCGTTCGATTCCCTAGTCCTCTCCCCCGCCCTCTTTCCCTTTTTTCTTCAAATCTTAGCATTAACAGTTTATTTCATTTTTTTTCCATCTTCTTTTGAATTCCTTAACTACCCAGAATCGATTATTTTCTTTAAGTCGAAGACATGTTATCTTTTTTTTTTGTTTCTCTCTTTTTTTTCATTTCTTTCTTTTTATGTATTTGTATTCGTTTTGTACTTGTACTGTTCAGCAAGGCAGCGTGTTGCACTTTGTTACTTTTATCTTTATTTCTTTTTTAATCCTTTTTTTTCTTCATCTTCTTCTTTTAATATTAATCGGTTCGCATAATGTGCACGAAGGATCAACGCGATCTCAATACGCATTACGTTACCACAAAATTCGTTTATCTTTAATCTTTATCATTATTATTTTCTTTTAATTATTCATTTGCGTGAGTTTTTGTTTTGTTTCGTTCGAGAGGATCGCTCGCTTCGGAGGATTCGCGAAAGACGCGTTAGTGCTAGATTGCACGTTTCTCTCTCTCTCTCTCTCTTTGTGTGTCTCTCGAGTATGAAGGGTACAGAAAAAGTACACATTTTGCGACCTTATATATTTCATCTTATTTTTGTATTTTTTTTTCTCGTCCTGCCACTCGCATTCCACGGTCAATAATTGTATACGGTAAATTGTACAAGCTAATTACAAACCATTTTATTTTTATTTCTTTCGTGTACGTGGCTGGAATCGATATTTCACAATTCGTGTCTCAACGGCTGATAACAAAAATTATTCCGAATAAGAACATCTTTCCGTTTATTTTCTATTTTCGTATTATTATTATTTTTATTTTTTTTTTAATATTTTTTTTGCATTTTTTGTTTTGTTTCGATATACCCAATATTCACAAGTACCCCGGTCACGTAGATATACAGATTAGAGCTTACATACCATCGCGTTCATGCGAATGAGGTTTACACAATTACGCTCAACACGAGAGGACGTTATCGTTGAATTTCTTCTTCTTCTTTTTTTTTCTTTTTTTTTTCTTTTTCCACAAAACTTATGGCGTGACGGTGAATTAATTTTGAAGACAAACATAAACATCAATAATAATTGCAATATAATATAATAGCATAATAATGTACCAATAATAATAATAATAATAATAATAATAATAATAATAATAATATTAATAATAATAATAAGAAATCGACAAGTTCTCATAAACATATTTCAACAATCACTTTGAGAACTGACTTACTATAGTATGGATATACTAATGATAATAATAATAATAATAAGATTAATAATAAAAAGAGAACCAAAAATGGAGATATGCCTTAAGGATTATGCCTACATCGTAATATGTATATGTATAGATATGTATATACGTATGTACATAAAAAATCAACATAACGCTTCGACGTCACGTTCTTCGTATCGTATATGGATAGACTGATTTTCACATTGAAACTCTCCCTTGACGATATTTTTTTTCTTTTTTTCTTTTTTTTAAATGTAATTGCGAAGTAAACAAACGCGTGTACAATACTTTGTATTGACATTAATGAAAGAAAAGAAAAAAACGCGTATCATTCACACGTACGCGAGAGAGTTTCTTCGCACACCAATATCATATAATTGGGCGAAAAGTATCAGAACAGTCGTCGGAAACAAGCGGCAGAAAAAAAAACAAAGAAGGGATTTCTTCGTTCTCGATTAAAACAGTAATAAGTTGGTATGATACAAGTTTGGGCGTAACGGCACGTACAAAGCGTGTTAATATAAACATTTGCGATAATATGTGAAATAAAAACAAACGATGACATAACGGGTGCATGTTGAGAAATATGATACAATGAAAAGAAAAAAGAAAAAAAAATGTCGTGATACGCCGACGATATTCGATCCGTCGAATTTTCGTAAAAATTTCTATACCGGATTTTCGTATACAAAATTTAGGCGGATTAATTCGATGCTTCTTTTTTTCTTTTTTTTTTTAAATCTTTAATTTGAATAACGTCTTCTCGTTTTTGTTTTTCTCTCCAACACCGAAAATTCAAATTACGTCGTTCACGTACCCAAGATTTCGCAGCACGAATTACAAAACACGAAAAATATTTCGTCACGACACTTTTATCAGCGACGCGTCAAATCATCGTTTCTTTTTTTGCCATAATTAATCGTATAGATATTAAAAGAAAAAGAAAAATCGTCGGTGATCGAATCGTATATGAGAGCGGATGATGATTTTGTCGTGTAAACTTTTGACACGTCGAAATGTAAATTCGAGTTTTGTATGATCGATCGGAAAGATACGTAACACTCGTTTATCAAGCTAGTGCGATAAATTCTTGCGAATACGAACTTTGGTCCATTCTTCACAAAACGTTTGAAAATTTTGAGAAAATAATAATAATTTATATATATATAAATATACATATACGTGTATATATATGTATATATAAATATATATAGTTCGCCAACTCTCACGATACCTTTCGTCGCCTGTTACATCGATTTCAAAGATAAATTCGCATTTTCGCTTCTCTCATTACGGTGAAAGTGACACCTACGTTAAAACGTCGTTTACATTTTATTTCGAGCTATTTAAATCTTTCGTTATTTCGTTTCTTCCTCGTTACTATCATACCGATTCTTTATCGATAGATAGTTAATAGCTATTATTTTAATTCTTTTCTTGTTGATGTTGTTGCAATTTTCCCTTCCGATAAATTTAAAAACTTTCCGTAACAATTAATTTATACTTAAGGTTTCGTATTTAATATTAATTATGGCACAATATAAATATTATATTTAAAGTCTTTTTGAAGACATAATAAAAATAAATCTAAGTAGTCTTTCTCCTATGTTCGACAATTTAGCCGCAATTTTCACGTAAATTACAATTCCTAAATGTTTATTCTTTTTTTTTTTTTTCGTTTCGAAGACAATTTTTTTATGACCACTCTTCATTTAATTCCGTGTCTCTCGAGCTAGCTCCCCCCCCCCTGCCGACCCCCCTATCGTCGTAGCTTGTTTCGTTTTCATTTTTCATTCCTTCCTTTTTTTTTGAAAATAAATTTTTATCATCTCTCTCTCTCTCTCTCTCTTTCTCGCTCTCTATTTTTATTTTTCCTCGTTAAAACCCCGACGTGTTCAATAGAGAAAAGATCCGCGACGTTCTCGAAGTCACGGAATATCGAGCGTACGAAATTTGTTCATGACCAATTAGCCGTAAGGTTTTACAGAACAATTTGCACGATCGACGAGTCTGACGACGAGAACGCGCGTTCAATGATTTTTCAATATTCTTTGGTAAAACAATATCACATGAACAAGAACAAAAACTTTTAAAACCAATCAAAAAAAAAACAATCTAATCAGTCGATATATCACGCTCCCCTCAGTCAGGAACGGTTAAAAGAAAAAAAAACAAAACGAATGTGGAAACAAGTCATAGTGTTAATTTAATCCCCCCTTAATTACACCGAAGTCTCTTTTTCACTTCCTTTTTTTTCATTCTTTTTAAGTATTATAAAAAAAAAATAAAAAATAAAAAAAAATAGAAACAAACATCAGCCTTCTCTAAAGTAAATTGAACGTATCAAAGTATTACGTCACAGCGCTAAGAAAAATAAAATAAAATAAAATTGAGCTCTCTGTTCCCCGGGGGGTTGTCGACTTGAAAATGCAAATTAATCGAAACTCGCCGTCGAGTACCCATCGTCCCCATCCCATTCCCCTCCCCTCCCCTTCCTTCGTCCCATTATAAACATTCGTGGAAGGAAAATTGTTGGAAGTAGAAATATATTCGTACTAACTATTAATCGGTTAGTTACTTGGAAGAAGATTCGTCATACGTTCGTCGGTAATCCCTTTCACCGAATTTTGTGCCGAAATTAAGATGAAATAATAATAATAATAATAATAATAATAATAATAATATTAATATAATAGTAATAAAGAAAACAAAAACATTGTCCCTGATTCCCGGTAAATTTTCTCCGAGAAAAGTTCCATATTTTACCGATGAAAGAGGCGAAAAAATTCTTGGCTGATCGTGAGATATCGAGAGGTTCGCACATTTTACTTATCGCCAGCCAATTATCAACAAAATGGCGTTACCGACCCACCATTCCATCTCTTTTTTCTCTATCCTCGTTTCTTTCTCTTTCTCTATCTCTCTCTCTCTCTCTCTCTCTCTCTCTCTCTCTCTCTCTCTCTCTCTCTGTCTCTTTATATATATTCCTTACATAGGTATATTTCTATTGTATGTATGTACACGTTATGATATACAAGAGTGCAAATAAAAATAGATAGTTTAAAATATTTTTCTCCCCCCCCCCCTCTTCCCCCGGCCCTTCTCAGACTCGCGTATATGACCAAAAAAAAAACATCCATGCATCGAAATATGTAAAGTGCGTCAATTTTTTTTTCTTCCGGTTAATATACGTCCTCCTCAAAACGCTAAATCGCTAGATTTCTCTCTCATCATTCGGAGAAGACACGCCGCGTTCACGGCTACGTTTTCTGGACAGATAGAGCAAAGTACCTATTTCTCTTTAATTAATTTCTTCTTTTTTTCATCTTTTTTTTCGAACAAGTTGGCACATTAGAATGAAATTTTATCATTTGTTTTCGTTATTCGTCATAAAGTTCGTGACCATCTCATACCGATAATAAAAATGCTCACACGCCTAGAAAGATATGTCAATGAAACCTGTACCTGTTGCACGTGAAAACGTAGCGGCGACTGATCACACCGAAAAAACATTACTTAAGCTCAATCTCGAGCGAAAAAAACAGTCGAATTTTTTTTCTTTATTTACTTTGGCAACGTGACAAGTTTTAGTTAATTTTGGACCCGAATGTATTTAATACTGATTCGGCACGTTCGACCGTGTAACGTGCGAGATTCCACGAATTAAGTTACGAAATTTGGAAAAATCATTTTTCGGGTATTAAGAAAATATAATTTCTTAAAATAATTTTCTTACTTTTAGTTTTTTTTTTCTTTTCTTCTTTTTTTTCTTTCTTTTTTAATGCCTCGGTTCTGATCAGTCGCTGCCGTTCCGCACTACCCACTAGAGTCACCTCGATCACGATGGAAAGGTTTTCGTATCGCCATTATAAACTACTCTCACAACACCTAAACATTCATGTATTTTGTTTGTTTGTTTGTCCGTATACTTTTTTTCGAATAACATTCGCAATTCCGCGCCTAGTATACCAAATGAAGAACATCACAGAATTTCCCAATATCGTTAATCAATTTTTTCTCCCGTTTATCTTTTGTTCCTTTAGTTGGTAATTTTTTCTTTTCGTCTTCTTTAATTCTCGCGTCGCTTAACATAATGTGGAATAACGAGTCACGTATTTCTCTTTCATTGGCTGTTATCGCAGGTATGTTTTTCTTTGCCCCTCTCTTATCACAGAATTACAGAAGGTTCCGAAAATGACTAGGTTCAATTTCACTACCGATTTATATATATCTTCCGTTCCGTATTGATCAAAGACCGAAAAATCAATTTTTTTTTCATTTTCTTTCATTATTATAATTTTTCATTTACGTTTTTTTTTCATCTCTCTTGTAAATAAATAACACACGAGCGTGGCTCAATTTTTATCTTCGTCTTCCTCGATTTCAGTCGGTTACCCACATTATGTTCGCACAACGTCTCGAAAGAATATAGAACTTTTTTTTTCCCTCTTTTTTTACACTTAAAATTTACACATGACCTTGAAAAGTCCCTTCTTTTTTTGACACAAATATTTGCATTTCCGCAAAGTGAAGAACAACTTCGGGAAGACGCCTAATTCTAAAATCGTATAATTTCGTTACTTTTTTTTCTTTTTGTTAATTTTTGTTTTGTTTACGGTATACTTCGTGATTAGAGGATATGTCAGAAAACCTTTCTCTCTTACTCTTCCTCGCAACTGTTACTGAGAGACGAAACCCCTTTTCCCATTCTCCGTTTTTTTTTGTTCGCCCACTACAAAATCTAAGATACGTGTAAGTTGTTGCTTCTTGTTTTTGTTTTTCTCTTAATAATTTGTACTTGCTCGTTTAGTTATAATGGCTTATTTTCTCCTCGTAACTTACGAATAAAACATCGATTTTATTTTTTTTCTCGTCGTTTTCTACACTGAGTTTAAAACCTGAATACGTTGCGTCCAATCATCAATTTTTTAGGGTTTCATATTTTTGTATGTTTTGTTTTTGTTAACCTTGTACATCGTTAAACTCTTTTTTTTTCTCATTACGGTCGTACGCTTGGAGAGCAGGATAGTGGAAGGCACGCGTGATGGTAAACTCCGATCGGATTTCGTATCTGACCTGATGATTATGAATGAGGGATCTCGTTGATGAGATCAACAATATCTTCAGAATTGTTCGGATTTTTTTCTCGAAATTTTGTAATACGTATTCGATCGTTCGTTATTACGAGGCGGGTAATGAAGCTTCGAAAGAGCGAAATTATTAAACAACGGCCTGTCGGACGTTTCTTCGTATAGCGAATGGCTTTTAAGTTTTCAAAAAAAAAGGAAAAAAAAATGATTTATCGTTACAAAATCCGCAACGATGATTAATAGAAAACGAATTATCCGACGCTCAAGATCGCAAAAAATTAAGGATCGTTCGTACGATCGTTTCGTGTTTTTATATTGCACACTCGCCAACAGGAAACAAAAAATGAAGCGAAGACGCGGGAAAAGATCGAACGCAGAACCGGATTAGAAAGAAAAAAAACGTATTTTTCGATCCCGTGGTGTATTTTTCCCTCGCCCGGCTCGGCAATAAATTGCGGGATAGACATTTCGAATATGATGCTTGACAAAATTTTGGACGTCCCTTTATAGATTGATTAGTCGAAAGAAAACAAAAATGTATATATCTGTCATGCATTTGTTTTTGTCTCCGTATTTTCAACGGAACCAAATCGTTTTTTTTGTTTCGTTCATCTACGTTAGAAAATTATGAACTCGCGTTTCAATTGCTCGGAGTGTTTGCCAAAGGTGGATTCTCTTATAAAATTCTGATCGAGGATAATGTTGTCATTATCAGCGTATCGTTACGAATATAATATATCTATTTACACAGTTCAAAATATCGTGTTATTATTCTTATTTTTTTTTACTTCTTTTTTTTTAAAGAGTTAAAAATATAGTCTGTACTTTGCGCGCGTGATGGACCGTTTCTTTTTTACACGTTTCAAGTCCGCTACGTATCCCCTCTCCCTTTAAAACGCGTTGATCTTAATCGTAACTGATAGTGTTTTCGTTTTCTTGCATTTTTTCCCTTCACCCTTTCTTTGTCGCGAAACTTTGTTGGATTTGAGCACATCAGATTTCGTAATTGAATTTCGTTTTATCTTCTCCCTCGTTTTCCTTTATCCTTTGTTTGTTTGTTTGTTTGTTTGTTTGTTTGTTTGTCTGTTTGTTCCTTCACTTAGGCCTAAGAAGACGATAACTATTATCCCCAAAAATTTCATTTCACTTATGAATTATCATGAACGCATACTCATCATTTTTTTTTGTTTTTCTTTTTACACGCCGTCGATATGTGAGACATATTCGTACACGCATGCATATATACGTATATATATATATATACACACGTATACGGCCACATATATATTCGTTAATACATGAGCGTTGGCGTAAACGCTCTCTTTTTCGCCGCTCTCAAAAGTTTTTCCACCTTCACACTTTTATCATTGACATAATATTCCTTTCATATCTTTTTTCCTTTCGTTTATCTCGTCCACCCGCATAGTCTGCCTGCGTTAATATATTTACGTGATTCTATTTTTGACCACACGTGTTTAGTTATTTATTTATTTTTTTATTTTTTTTATTCGTCGACAAAAAGTGTCCCGATATCTCATTATGTTTTCTCAATAGTGAGTCTCAAGCAATTTAGTGCTTGAAAAACGTCATCGAATTTTGACGAACAAATTCATCGCTATTTTTGTGCGATACGATTTTGTTTGTTTGTTTAATCTTATATTTCTTCCTCAATTTTTTGTTCTCCAATTGCCAGCCGAGATCAAAATTGGAATGTTTCCGATTGGGTTACGTTTGGTTAAGCTTATCAAGTTAAAGATTGTTTCCTTAAAATTTCTCAGTCGATTTCGTTTCCATTATTCTTTGGATTTAGCGCAGTCTTGACGAAAACAAAAAAAAAGGATGGCAAAAAGAATATATTTTTCTTTTCTTTTCTTTTCTTTTCCTTTTAAACATTGCCGCGAGGAGCCAATTTGCTTTTATAATTTCACGCAGGCCGACCGAGCCGGGTTGTATACGCGTGCGAATAATAATTATTAAATATCCGATTTCCGTCTGACACCTACCAGCGTGATGGCGAACCACGCGTCACGTGTCATAAACGAAGGGATCCGTTTTTTCCCTATCTCCCTATTTTTCTCTCTCTCTCTCTCTCTCTTGCACACAATCCTGCACGTGTCAAATCCGCTAATTCTTAAACCGAAATGCAGTTTTAAATTACACGTTTCATTTTTTACGTTCTGTTTTTCTATCGTCTATTTGTTTCACTCCGGAACATTTTCCGGAGTGAAAGATATGCCGATTTAACGATAATCGGCTTGTGACATTTCGGCGTTATAAAAGTCCCGCTCGTTATTATTATGACGATTATTGTGCATCACTAGCCTGTAACGCGCAGCTTCGTAAAAATCGTTAATCTCGTTGATCGAGCTGCTGTCGCTGCCGCCACGATAGCACCACCACTTTCATTGTGGCTGTTGCTGAATCTGCGGATGCTGAGCCAATACGTTTTTGATTGCCGATGTTTTGAGTAGCCTCTTGAGCATACCGCTCGAGCCACGATGCTGAAGACTTTTGTGCGTCGTTAAAGAATTTTTAGTGCGATAACGACGATTGCAAAATTCACAAACGTAAAGGGTATTCGATTGCTCGTGTTTGTCCTGAAAGTGTCGTTTCAGCGAGTAATAACAGGAGAAACTACGACGACAGTAGGGACATTCCTGGGGCTCGTTAATACCGCCCGCGGTTGGCGGTGGCATCCGGTACACGGCAGCGGGAGGCGTCGTAGGTGGATGCATCCCATTGCCCGTACCTGCAAAAAATATTCCGATTTTGTTAGTTCACAAATTTATCATCATATGTTGTTTATATTATTTAGAAACACGAGGTGGAAGATTTTTATGGTATTTGTGGATCGTCATGATCCAGGCAAATTTTGGCAAGCTTTTTCACGTTTTTTTGCTCTTTTCTTTGACCAAAAGTGTCAAAAAGTACAAAATTCATTGAAATTTCCTTGAATTAAGTAAAAATTGTAAATGGCAAAATAGTTTACACTTGACTTGAATCAAAATTGATGCCGAATAAAATTAAGAATATTTTACAAAAGATTAATTATCGTACATGCGTTTTGAAAGTGTGTATACCGAAATATTTGTGAAAAATTGACGGTAAAATAAAGAAGAGCCAAGAGCTTTTAATTGGGACGTTGAGAAAAAGCGAGTGGGTTCGAGGTGTTCGTCATGCTTTTAGTTTTTCTTTTTTTTTGTATGAGAATGTCATAGCGCAGTGTTAAATCGTGCACGATGATATAAAAAAATTAGAGAGAGAAAGAGAGAGTGAGTGAGTTTTTGAAGAATAGAGTGCGACAGATCGATCCGGACTGCTATAGTTGCGATAGTCTGAAAGGAAGAGTGAGTGAGTTAAGAACGAGCATGCACACGACACCAAACATCAAAAGCCCATTTATGTTAACACAACAAAAAGCGTCTAAAAATATAAATAATAATAATAATAATAATAATAACAAATCAATTGTAAAAATTGGATTAAACAATATGAAAAATAGGCAGGTGGAATTGGGGTTAGTAATCTGGGAACCTGAAGCGTAAACAGTACGATCAAAGTACTTTTCATCTCTCTATTATTATTATTATCATTATTATGATTATTTTTCAATTAGATTATCAATTTTCTTGTTTCTTCAACAATAAATGATATAAGCCCTGTCATCCTATTGACTCGGTTGCTCCGGCATTAATGAGAGAACTCTCTCGTATCCAGACGCGAAACATCGACCTGATTTCTTTTTTAAAGATTTATGGAGGATCGAGAATCGACATGTTCGCTCTGAGGTTGTTCGATTAGTACGCATACGTATTATAACACCAGATTGATTACTCGGCGCGTTCGACTATAAGTATCATGTCATTCTGCCATAAAAAAAATATATCGCGAGCTGTTCCGATTAATTGCACCCATGCATGCTTTGCCAGGTAAAAATAAAACGATAATACTGAAAAAAAGATAAATAAACGGTAGAAAATAGAGTTCGCAGTCCCGTCGCAATTTCATTCGTGAATATATTTTTTCAAATGGTGTGGATTTATAAGATAAGGAGATCACCGAGAAATGGGAATTTGGTGTTGGTTAGTTGTTCATGCACTTCCCTCAAGGATTCATAATCTGGGACCGGGTGCGAAAATAAAATAAAATAAACGGTTTTGATAATCGAGAAGATAAATTAAAAAAAAAAAAAAGTGTGATAGTTGGAGTTAGAACAGAAGAAATACAAAGATGGTGTTCAAGCGCCGGAGGGACGGAAATAGAGGTCCATCTATGGTGGAACTACAAAAAGGACAAGGGATCCTTTGGGTGAAAAATGAGAGAGAGAATCCAAATTAAAGTGAAAAAAATATATGGAAAGAAATAAAAATGAGAAAAAACCGTTATTTTTGTTGTTTTTTTAGTTTCTTGTGCGTGGTCCCTACCTTATCTAAACCTTCAAAAGAACTTAATGTCAATGTCGCCAGGTCTGCTCTTATGATAGGTATAGATATGGGTCATCAGGGAGTTTCGGGAGCAGTAGACCCGCTCGCAGATGATACATCGGTATTCCTCCTGTCGTTCGGCGTGTTTGTCGGCAACGTGACGTTTCAGCGATGCTTTGCTGCAAAGCAACTTGCCACACAGTTGGCAGGTGAACAGCTTCTTGGCAGTCGGTGTGCTCAGCGAGTTCAAGGTCAGCCTTGGCATTGAGGCGAGCACTGAAACACAACAATGCACCTCATGCAACACACCCGACACTTACCTACCACCAAAACTCTCCTGACACATCGTATATTTTTGTATCCTTTCTCTCTCTCTCTCTCTCTCTCTCTCTCTCTCTCTCTCTCTCTCTCTCTCTCTCTCTCTCTCTCTCTCTCTCTCTCTCTCCCTCTCTCTCTCGCTCGCTCGCTCGCTCTCTTTCTGTCTTTCTCTCTTTCCATCGCTCTACGTTTTTGACAATTTTTTTTACGATTTTTTGTCATATTTCGTACGCTTTCCTGTCCTATACCATTTTCTACCCCTGAATTGTTTACAATACCTAACTCCCTTCGTCGCCATTTTTATTTATCTCGAAATATTTTGAAGAAACTCGTCGTTCAAAAGATTAAATGCGAAGGGATTTTTCTTTCGATAAAAAAGCATTTTTTAAACATAGTACGAAGGCCGACGACGCGATCTCTCCGTTTTTTCTTCTCGTTATTCTCTACGTAAAAAGATTTTTCATTTACAAGTAACGTCGAGGTAAGAAAAATTCGCGGATTTATAAATGACGCTATGAAAGACGGTGTCGTCGTACCTCGCCATGAATTAAATGTCAATGAGTAAAGGATGAGAAAATACGTTAAAAAGAAAACAGAACAAATTTTTTTTAAAAAGAACTTAAACGTCTCGGTTTATTTAACTCGCGATTTTGTTTACGAAACGTCGTAAAGAAGAAAAGAAAAAGCTACCGCTCGTAAACCGTTAACTCCCAGAATACGGTAAAAAAACGATAATATCATATCTCATCTTTTTTTTATTCGTTATTATATCTTTTTTCTTCATGTCTCCACCGTTGGTCGAATAGGGGATGAAAAAGCAGAAATAAAATACGATGCCGTGACTCGGACCATTCATTTTCATTCAAAATTGCTCTTTATCCAATTTCTCGAGTCTTCTTCCTCCATTTTATTTTGTATCTCATTAAACTTCAGGCAAAGAAAGTGCGGGATAGCGTATAGAAACACAAAAAGGGGTGACGAAACCAAAGACGAGACTCACTGGGGGCCGGGGGCGGGTGACGTTTTTTTTTTCATTTTCTGTTTTTTTTGCCATTTTGTTACAGACTGTTGAAAAATGTATAAACCAAAAACCACGACGTCGTAAACCACGCACAGTATCAGTGGCAGCCGTTAAAGAATAATAATTCTTACAAAATATCGCTCTGGTGATATTTTATATTCGCAGTTTACGGAGATTTGTGCGTGTTTATTCGTACACACACGAAATGAGAGGAGTGCGATTGAAACAAAGAAATTGAAGAGATAACAAAATTATATATATATATACGAAGAAATAAAAGTCCAGGGATTGAAATGTGAGGAAGAAAAGAAAATCGTGGAAAAAAGAAACATAAATATAATAATCGATCAAGAGAAAAGAAGAGAACGACGCAATGCAAAACTGAGCTTCTCGGATATATATCTCGTTAAGAAAGACTCTTAACTGTTGCCATTTTTATGCTATATATATATATATATATATATGAGGGCTCAAAAAAAGACGACGAGGGATACACTGAGCATTCGGGATAGACACTTAAAGCATGCAATTCGAGAGTGAAATATAACGCGGGAGCGTCAGTGTATCTGTATGTATAGTGACGAGGAGAGCTCGGAAGCTACGCGATGTTTAATCGTGTTTCTTTTATTGAAAAAAAAACAAAATTTGCAAAAAGAAAAACGTGTATTCGCTTTTTTTTCAGGCTCGTCGCAATTCTCGCGAACTTTAATGGACGATATGAACGATTGTCTCGCGCGTGCGGTGACTTTTTCTTTTCACGTATCCTATATAATTATAAATATAGATGGGTATAAATAAGAAAATGTACGCAAGATACAAATTTCTTTTACATACACATGTATATTTATTTTTTACAGTGTTGAATATCATGTTGTGGGGCAGGAAATGAACAAAAGAGAGTTTCGAGCAGCCACGCAATGTCTCGAGACGGTCTGAAGAGCGACGATCTTCTTTTTTTATTATCGTCAACGAGAATCTTTGAGATTATACGCACGAGCCTCGTGAAGATTTTTTCGATATGGAACGCAGCTTGCTAATTTTTATTATTTTTCGTTGCTGTTTTTTCTTACGAGAGATTGCGTCGATGCAGTGAGAGAGAGAGAGAGAGAAAGAGAGAGAGAGAGAGAGAAAGAAAGAGATAGAGATAGAGAGATACAGCTATATTGAGAAAAAGAAATGCTAGAAATTTATACGATTGCAAGAATATATGAAGATTTGATGATAACGCAGTGGCGGGAGAGGGGGAGTCAAGATGGATATCTATATTATTGAGCTGCCGTTCAACCCTCTCCGTTCTCGACTGGAACACGATTTAACAACGAGCTGCATAATGTCGACGATAATTTTTTTATTTTTACGCGACGAGTGTCAGGGGAACTCCCGATAGTCAGGATAGCTCGTCAAGCGACTTCAATGATACGCACGCGTTTTTCTCGTTTTTTTTGTGCAGTTAGGATTTTATGGCTGACGTCACAGTAGGAACAAAACACATTAACAGTGAGATCGGTCTTACATGATTGAACAAACTTACCTTCATTCTGAAAATATATTATCGACTTAATATAATTTATACGTCTAATAATATTGTACAATAGATATTGCCTATTCTTGGCCTAGGTAATTGTTCATAATCATTCAATTTTCAGAGCTTAAAAACAAGAAAACAATGAGATTAGAAATATATTTCCTGGGCCAAAAACAGTTCTGACGACGTGAAAAATAATCGTTCTTAATAACAATGAGAATGAACGCTCGTTTTTTTTTCTTTCGTGAGGATGCGATAGGTATCTAAAAACAAATGAAAAGACAACGAAGTTATTAAACCAAATAGTACATTTCATGTTATATAAAAATGAAAATATATTAAAATGCATTTGACATAGCTTAGAAAATAATAATAATAATAATCATAATAATCATAATAATAATAATAGATAATAGATAATCATAATAGTCATCAATAAATATATACTATAACCAGAACACCTTGGCAGATAACAAATAATAAGTAAGCAAGATAACGTAACCATCGTTTTGTTTGTGTTGTTTCTTTCACTTCTATTTCTTTAAAATTCTTTTTTTTTGTTTACTTTTCGAATATACGCGAGCAGCAATTTTATAGTGCGTTTTACGTAAGACCTTTTGTAAATGCCTAATATTATGCGTAAACTTTTTCTTCTACTATTTTATGCATTCGAGCAATATAAATTCCTTCAAAAATCGATCGGCTCTGTGTGAATTTTAATTTTTTTTGCAAGTCTACGAATTTTGCCGCAGGTACCGATGTATTTCTGCTCTCTATGATCGTTTTTGTTCTTAAAATTCGCGACGTTATTTCGCGACATATCGTGTATATCATATATAGGCGCAATACGGTAGCATAATAAAAAGTATAAAGACCTATCCATGTATTTTACTTTAAGCTATTGTACGAACATGTGCTGTATTTGTTGTTGTTTTTTTTGTTATTTTATTTTTATTTTTGTTCTTGCTGTAATTATAGTATCTATAGAAAAATCCTATTACATATTGTGTTTTTATTGATTATATGTGAAAGAAGCTGTGTAGTTGTGTTTGTTTGTGACCCTTGACCATTTATTGGCGCGCAACGAGGAGCGGAAAAAAAATATATATATAATCGCAGAATCTCTGTCTACATACGTATTTACGCTTATATTCGAGAAACGGTAATGTGTCGCGGTTATCGAGTTTCTTGCGTATCCCGTTACTTGTTTGCTTTTTTCTACTTCATCTTTTGTAATTAAAAATTGCACAACGCAAAAATGGCTTTTTGCCGCTTTTTTTATACCTTTCACTTCTTTTCTTTTTTTCTTTTACTTAATCATTGGGGACAATTTTCCCCGATTTTACTAACATTTTGGTAACATCAGTCAAATATTTCAATCAGTCCAATACGAATATTTTAATGTCGACTAATTAAAGAATAAACGCGAATCAGTCCAATTCAGTCAGACACCGATTTCTATCGCGCGTGGCCATTTTAACACGATTTTTGTCACAGGTACGATTTTTAGTTGTTTTTTTTCCTTTCATTTTCTTTTTTACTTTGTCTTTTATAAAGACAGTCGAGCCCGCAGCCAATATAAATATTTATATATCTTTATTTGTATATATCTATATATATTTCTTTTTTTCTTTTTATATAAGAGCCAACTCTTGGCTCTTTTTTTCAATAGTCTCAAAAACCAAATTCAGTCTTTCCACGAAATGAAACAAGCAGGCTACTCCCTAAACTCTTTCTTTCTATCGCTATATTTGTTTTCCAGCCTCGAGATTGAGTCGAATGAAACGCAAACCCGATATCTCGTAACGGTGTTATTCAATTTTTTAAATATTTTTGTTCATCATTTGTTTCATTATGCTTTTAGCTCTCGATTCGTGTAATTCATAAACGTAATCAATAATAACGTGAACAACAAAAAGAGAAAAGAAAAAATGAATCAAATAAACTCTACGAATATATATCATATGCAATTAAATATTCCTCAATTTATATTAATTTCATTAATAATTTATTATTCTCATAGAATCCGTCGCCCTCGTGATGGGGGTGACAAATAATTCGCGTATTTGGCCATTTTTACAGTAGTCACAAGTCAATTTGTTTCATGGGGGATTGGGGAAGATAATCTACGTTTAAATATTATCAATATCAGTTCTTTCGCGCCTTTGACTACTATAAAACTGTTATTCATCTTTTTTATTCCCGTAATTTAAAGCTTCGTTCTTCATCGTCATCATTTTCGCTCCGAGTGATTGACCCAGATGTAATCATCTTGTATATTTTTCGATTTCTTTTTCTTTTCGTTTTTCTTCTTTTTTTTAAATAATATTTATATATCATTCTCGCTCGTACCGACGAGTACATACTTTTTTGCGAATCTCTCCGTTCAATCGCTCGTGTAGTCTTTTTATTCGCCAAAGAAAATAATAAAAAAAATTATCATCATATTAGTACGAATCTGGTATCACCGGTTTGAATAACAAATTTGTCGTTTTTAGCCTCGAAAAAAATATGTTCTAGTCGGAGCGCTCAATTGAACATAACCTACAATTAATCTATCATAGCCTAGCTATAAATAAATGTATTAACGCGAATATGTGTGTGTTTTATTTCTTGTTCGTGTCCGTGTATATATATATTTATTTATATACATATATGACCTATGTCTCGTGTTTTTCAATATATTCATGCACAAGTATCGGTATATTTCCTGTAAAATATAATATATACCGTAGGTATTTTTTTTGTTACGTTACGCCCGAGCTGAATTTTTGCCAATACCAGCTTATGTTCTTTTCATATACGATTAATCGCTATGGCAGGAGCCTAAGCTGTCGGTAAGTCATACGAAGCCTCATTGACGCGAGTGCGAAAAGACAAATGAAATCGCTACATACCGTCGTAAAAATTTGTAAATTCGTCGTTCTATTTCTTTTTTTGACTTCTATTCGCCAACGCACATTTGGCGATGGTGAGAAACTTTGTGGCGTCGGTCGAGGAGGCTCCGAGAATGGGTTTCTTATGAAAATTCTACTAATAAATAAATATATATATGTATATATATATTTATTATGGCTGTGTGTGTGTTTGTATGTGTGTGTGGGTGTGTATTTGTATGTATGCAGTTCAGTTATATTATGTATATGCGGCTATTTTTACTATATATCGGTACACGAGAGTTTATCTGTCAGTATCAATGGACCGTCTTTTTAAACTAATTTCATCATCGTCCTTTTTCTCCTTATTTTGTTGAACTGGGTTAAGATTTCTCACGTTTAATTGTATGTGCAATATTCGTGAACTGGTATAATTATGGGGTGATACGAGTGTTTGTCGATAACAATAATGGAAATTCTCAATGCGTGCGCACGCCCTCGCTCTCTCTCTCTCTCTCTCTCTCTCTCTCTCTCCACACTGTTTTCTCCTATTCTTTTCTCGCTCCGTATAACGTGAATTTTTCGCCAATGAATAACGAAAAAAAGTTCGTTTTTTTGCGGATATTCCATCCTGGTTGGATGAAAAGACGACTTGAAAATCATTTGAAAATCATTTGCTTTCATGTTCGGACAGCGCGATAACACGTAACGATAAAAAAGTAGAACAATTGTTTTTTTTCAATAGTAATAATAATAATAATAATATAAGGTACTTTATGTAAAGCCCGGTATACGCAACTCATGAAATAAATGCGCCTCCACGAAATATATATCCCCGTTAAAGCATTTTTCTTCTTCTTTCATATGGAATGAATATATTAAGATAAAATATATATGCGGAGCGATCGGAAATCGAAACTAATTTCGAGCGCAATAATTCATTTCAATTTTCGAGATATTGGAGAAAAGTACTGGAGTATAAGATCTTATACTCCTTCGTACCGGAATTTTCTTCTCGCTTTTTTCTTTCCACTCGGAATTATAAAAACAAATTTAAGATTCGAGAAAATTACACACAAAAAAATGTTTTTATCACTTTTTTCTCAATCGCTTCACATATTTGTATATATTATATCATTGCATCTCGAATTCTCGATGTAACGCGAAGCGACAACGCGAATGAACGTAAAAATTAAAATATTTCTGAACAAAAGAGATCGATCATCGAATTGTTTTTTTTCATTCCGTAAAAAATAAACGAAAAATCAATATTAATTCCTCCCGAAAACCGAAGCTTCGCGATTAGATCGCTTTTATATTTTCGCGCTTGTTATATAATATATATATATATATTTATATAATATATTTTCATCTCGCATTCCTTTTTTCTTTCCACGTTATACTTTAAGTCTCGAAACGATAATAATAATTTAAAAATCTTGAGTCTTGTAGGCAATTAATTTTTGTTTCGTTTCGTACAGTCTTTTGACTTGTGTGAATGTTTTAATTTTCTTCTTTTCTTTTTTTTCTTTTTAAATATCTTCCTAAAAGTTAGTTGGACGATGGCGTCTTCGACACCTGGAAGTTTTCCTTTCTTTCTCTCATCGCCATTCTCTCTTTCGCTTCATCCTCTTATTTATTTTGTTTATAACCCTCACTTCCTCATTTTAACAGGGCCTAACTAATAGTTCGCGGTTTTTGTGCCGCGTCGTATAACACTTGGTACTTATTTCAATAAAACACGTGCTGCTGTCCCTCAATCGGGCAAGTCTCGCACTATATCGCGAACACTGTACATTATTCTTGTTCCAAGAAAAAAAAACTTTTTTCAAAAATGTCACGGTCACGTGCTCTCGTGTGTCACTGGCTCGTTAGCCGAGCGAAAAAAAACAGTAAAAAAATTGATCAAGGACACGCACGCTAATCCACCCACGGATTCGTGACGACTCGACAATTGCCGAGTACTAATAATAATAATTATTATTATTGTATTTAAAAAAATCATTATTAAAAAACAACCCTTGCCGGGGTTTTCCCGAGGTTTGCTGGACCGAATGTCTTCTCTGTACTTCGCAACAAATCTCGGTAAGCAACCCTCCTAAAAAATTTCCTCTCCCTGTCCTTCTCGTGTCTTCGATCTCACATCTCGTTACACAATTTTGGAAGCACTTTTTTGTTTGTTTGTTAAATCGTTGACTCCTCCATTCTCGCATTCTGCCACTTCGGGGAGGGAGGAGAAAAAAAAACTTGGTTGTCACTATGTCGAGGGGCTTAAGAGCGATCGGCGACGGATCGATCGACTTTCGATTCTTTCAGTTTTTTTTCTTCGTCTTTTTTACAAAATCATTCTTTGAGTCTCCAAATTCGTCCACTTGCATTCTCTATTTCTGCCTACGATGATAGATGCTCTTGTGATTGTTCAGGCTGTTCAATGTTCGAAAAACTTTGTTGCACAGTACACAGAGTGCGCTGTTTAACGGTTGAAAGTGTTGTTGCTCCTTGTGACGTTTTAGGGTCAACTTCGTCGACAGAGTCTTGCCGCATACGTCACAGGTGTAACATATTCCGGGCGGTAGAAGGCTGCTGTGCAACGGATGGGACAATCGCATCGCCAATATCGCCGATTGTGGACCTTCGCGATTATTTATCGTATTTTTTTAGGGCGTGCGTTCCACGTCGATCGGCGATTTAAAAATAACACATTTGTTACGTTTTTCAGACGTTTTCCACAAAAATCATTTTCGTCGAGAATTCATGACGAATTTTAAATTCAGATTTTCGTGATAGTCGTTTTTTGTAATGTTTTTTTCCAAGTGTCAGAAAAAATCAATTCAATATTTGACAGGCAGATAAAAAAATAGTAAACCAAGCACCGTTATCAACATTGAACCCATAATATTTTTTTGTGTTTTCGTTTTAAAAATAATATCCATTTACGAACCAATTGACGTGGAGGAGGCGAACACACAGAGAGAGAGCGAGCCACGTGTGGATGGACCCCCAGCGAAAATCCATTCGTGAAGGTAGTAGTAGTAGGTACACACAGAACAATGACGAACCAGAGCACGTATAGCCGAGCGAGCGGGACCGGGAACAAACAAGAACAAAGATACGGCTGCCATTAATATTGTGGACACATTAGTACGATCCTGGTATTTCTATACAAAAGCAATTCGGTCTTTTTGGGTACTGGTGCTGGTTGTGGTGGTGGTGATGGAGGATATGAAGAGGTTGGAGAAGGTCGAAGGTCATTTGGCGGATATTTTTGATCGTGACTCGGGATTATCCGTCTACTTTGCAGTGACGGCTGGACGGGGGTTGGTGGTAATTGGGGTTGGGGGGAGGGACCAACTGTACAAAATTCTCGATTATTCTTTTTTCTCTCTCGAATTGTCTTTTTTATTGTTTGTTTTCGTTTAATCCTCTTTCACGATTCGGTGACATCGGCTAAGCGGACACTCGAATATGAAGTGAGTGAGAGAGAGAGAGAGAGAAAGAAATTTTCTTTTTTAATCTCTATTATGACGAGAATGAGGGCTCTTGCGGGGGCTCTGGTTTGTCATTGATCATGGTAATGCGACTATCGTGTCAGCGATAACCAATTACTCTCAGGGAGGCGCATATTTCGATCTTTCATTTTTTCTTTTTTCTTTATTAATCTTACGTATCGATTTTATTATCGTTGAAACCCCCCGCATTTGGAAAATTAATAATGAAAGCAATCAAAATTTCGACACTCAGCTGTATTCCGAGATTAATATTGTTTTTATTTTCAAAAAATGGTTCGTACAGTTTCGCATTTTATGTGAGAACTATATCCTTAGGAGCGTCTCGGAATACGACTGACCAACAATTTATTTTAAAAAAAAAGTAATATAAGAAAAAAAAACAGAATGGAAAGTTCAGATTGAAATGAGAAAAAAATGAAGTTTCTTTCAACATACCATTCTCAATGCTTCGACGGACGTGGACGAGTCTAATGAGGAAAATTATAGTAGCAGAAATATGCACAAACAAATGTTTCGAGGCGTATGAATATATGAACTTCGTTGAGCTTATTATTATTATTATTATTATTATTATTGACAATCGTTATTAAAAACGACGATGCACCCTTTCTGCTGTATAAAATTCGATGCCTGATACATTTACAAAAGGCACGAATCCTCTGGAGCAAAAGAAATCGATTATCGATCTTTCTTTTTCATGAAGGGAGTTTAAAGACTTAAAACCTCGTGTCAAGAGGATTCGTGGATTAAATGGAGAAAAATCTTTTATTCAATATAAATAATGGCGAACAATGTGCGCGTGATATTACAATGGAAATCCTGGACCCCCCGAACAAAAAACGAAGATGATATATATATATATATATACTATATGTGATAAAAAATATATTATGCCTTAAAACTCAGGTATAAAAAGTATCTATTTACAGTGCTAGGCGGTTTATCAACGCCAAATTGTGTCTCCGTTCTCGCCAAAGTTTCATATACATATATATATATATCATATATAGTATATACAACACTCGCAGATCGTAGAGGCAATTTTATCATGAGATGCGGTTTTGCGTTCGCGTCGCAACTGCATCCTAGGATTTCGTTACAATAATGAATTCCTTTCGACGGGCAGATTCCGGATATATTGCGTTACAGAGGGACAGAGAGAAAGAGAGAGAGACAGAGAGAGAGAGAGAGAGAGAGAGAGGGAGAGAGAGAGAAGGAGAAGCGAATGATAACACGACACTGAAGACGTCTCGCCAATTCTGCACACAATCCGATAACATATATATATATGTCTCTTTTTTCCTACCGTTTTTCTTGAATAATTGCCGAGCAATCAATCGAAATATCACAATTTTATTATCTCTTCGTGGTTATTTTTGTTACTCGATTAGATAGAATACGCTTGAATCTTTTGTCCTTATAAAACAATTTTAATTCGAAAAGAAGTTAATTGAATTTCAAAATTTACAAAAAAACGTGGTACAATTGAATAATTATAATCGAAAAAAAATGTATTTTTTTTTAATGATTCAAAATAATTGTTGTGATGACGAATTATAGATTCGCACATAATTCTGTCTCCTCTGTTTCCCTCCAGTGGCGATCGTTAGGATAAATAAATATTCGAGAATTTGCGACGCTCGGTAAGGTATTCGAAATAATTCTCGGCTTTCGTTCACGAGCCGGAATTCTACGGGAAATACTTTTGTTCTTTTCCAAGTGATTTTTTTTTCTTTTTTTCGTTATGTTTTTCTTTTTTTTTTAGCTCGGTACAGGAACTTCCCGTGCTTGTGTTTCACGCTTGGGAAGCGCGAGGAAAAGTATCTACTTTTATACACGATAAAGTGGCATTTCCTTTTTTTGTTTCTTTCTTCAATAACCTATATCTCTACGTTGCGCAACGATTAATATAATTTTTCTTCTTCTTTCTTTTAATAATAATAATAATAATAATAATAATAACATATTTGCAATAATAATTATTATAATAAATGTTTTCATAAAATATAAAAGTTAAAAACGATATATCGTTAACAAGACCATATAAATATTCGTAGGGAATAAATTAACTGTGATTTGAGTGAAGTAATAATAAAAAATAAAATAAACGATAATTATCAAGATTAAAAAGCCTACTTTTTTTTCTTCCGAGGCGACGGAAACTTTTGGGTCAATAAAAAGAAAAGTACTTGGCCGATTCCCGAACGTTTAGGTACATTGAATAATTAATCTAAGAAGGGGGGGGGGGATAATAAAACAAAAAAGTCCGTGAGATATTTTTATCTCGACCCGACTCCCACTGTTGCTGAGAACTCTCTGAAACGCGATTTATTATAATAATCCACGATAGCCTCGATTGCAAAATCCTCTGATGACCGCGATCGTCATGACTGAACGCATCATCATTATTATCATTATTATTTATTTACAAAAAACGACCTAACAATTATTATCCTTAAATCATTAATTAATTGAACTTGTTTAATACAATCAGGACACTCTAGCTTCATCGTCATCGCTTCGTCGTTTTTTGTCGCACCCTCCCTCTCTCTTTCTTTTCTCTCGAACGCGACTTTACGTAAATTTTCGCCAATTATCATACCCTTGATGTTTAATTGTTTATTATTATCTTTTTCTGGCGCAATATTTCGATTTCCCATTCGGCAATTCATCAAGAATTACCGTTCTTGTCTCCTTGGCGTATGACCTTGAATCGCAATAGCGAAAATTCGGTATTTCAATTTTTAGTTTTTATTTATATATTTTCAGCCCATTCGCGAGTGTTGTTGCTGCTGGATATAAGCTCTACCCTCCTGTTGTTCCCTATGCTCTCTCTCCCGTTGTTGCTGCTCCTCGTCCTTCCTTTGCTGCTCGATCTTTCCGTGTTGACGATGGTAGATGCTCTTGTGATTCCTCAGACTGTTCAGACTGGAGTAAACCCTCTTGCAGATGTTGCAGATCGGTTCCTTGCTCGGCCTCGTGTGAACGTTCTGTATGTGTCGCTTCAAGCGCGTTAGCGAGGTCAGATTTTTGTTGCAAGGCTCGCATCGAAACTCATCAGTCGTGCTGGTACGGGGCAACAGACCTGGCGGCAGAACCAGACGCAGATGGGTTACTTTTTCGTGTTCTGTGTGTTGCTCGTCGGTTTTTTTTCAACGGGCTTTAACAGCACACCGTTAAAAGCGATTGCGTTCGTCGCATTGTCTATATAGTTTTTGTTTTGTTTTTTTTTGCTCGCCAATCGCAATCTCGCTCCTCCACATGACACTCGGTTATAACACACCAACCCCTTCTACCACAACGTGCGCGTCTTTTTCCGCGAGATCACGGCCTCGTGTCTCTCTTGCCCGATCCCTTGATTTTTTATCAATGATTTTGCCACCGTCACCCGAGAAGCCGTGCTCGAACGCTTTTGATTTTTTATATCTTTTTTTTTTATTTCGTGATTTTTTTTGCTCGCTATACAGAGGATGCCAGGTTGATGTAGAATCATCTCACTTGCTTCCGTTGTTTTCTTTGTTTGTGTTTGTGTTTTGTTTTTGTTCGTGGAAATGTGTGTCATGTCCCGATTGTCTTGAGGCGACGAGAACGTTTGTAAGAAATTTTCAAAATGAAAACAAAAAATTGATCACGTAAAAGAATTATTTTTACGACCGATAAGAACCGAATCGAACGGATTTGATAAGAGGTCAAAGTTTTGTGAGCAAGTGCGACTTGTGATAAAACGAATTGATGAATAATTATGCAATGTTTTGCAAAAATATTTTGACATTTTTTTTTAACAACAATAGTGACAGAACTGAAGTGGAAAATACAAAACGATTTAGGACATTGATATTTTTCCGTAAAAGTCCGTCGGTAAATATGTGTATATTTGTGTACTGCTAATTTTTAGAAAACGAGCAAATATCTTAATAACGAATAAATTTTTTGTTCTCGATAATGTCCGATACAAACAAATACAATTTAACGTGACTGGCGAGACGAAAAATGAGACACAGACATGTTTCAAATGTTTCTGGAGAACTGAACGACTATCAAAAAGCAAATTCCATGAACGAAATCGAATTTCACAATTTTGAAAATTATTCGCAAATCGTACATAATATTTGACAATTCGAGAAGCTTAATTTGGTCAACAAAAAATACATTTGTCTCGGTCTAAGGCAATTTCAGTGTAGTAGAATTGTGTTTGTAGGTAAGTGTATAGTATGAGTGTAAAAAAAAGTATATTTGATTTTGATAGCGTATAAGTAGAGTGCAAGCAAATCCAATAGTCCAGCGATCGATCGAGAGCGATGACGTTAGTGTTCGGTACACCAGATGTATCCGTGTTGATGCGTATTATTTACAGCAGTAGGATAGTAGAAGTAGACTTAAATACGTGATAAATAGTACAGGAGAATATCTATGTATATACAGATGAATTTTGTGATCTGTTTGGATGAACTGATGCGATGAAGCGGATTCTCAGAGTACTTTTATATATTTGCAATCGGGGGCTTAAACGTGAATTATCGTGTTGCTATCACAACAAGAATTGCATACACTTAAACGACGACAACGATAGCGGCGAATGAACGAATACTTAATAAAATTCACCCTCCCACCCCTACGTTTATGTTTGTTTCTTTTCTTTTCAATTAAATTCATCAGATGGACCTTACGGGACCTAAGAAAAACGATTTTCTCGTTAAATCGTTTTTCGGCACTAATCAAACAAATGTCAAGTCTTTTGAAGTATTTCCGATGTCGAGTCTCATGATACTTTATTATCCTCGTCATTAACGACGCAAGAATTTTCATATTACACTGGTATAACGCAACTGGAGTTTCTATTATACTATATGTATGACTTTTGATCATTTTATCATTTTTTTCGTGTTATTTGGATACAATAAATAATTTAAATTATTCAGATATATAAGATAATCTCACTTTGTTATATTTGTATTTGGTGAAGCTTGTCAGTCAGTGGATAACGCGCACATTTGCGTGAACGTAATTTTTCTGGTATTTCGTTTTTCATCGTATATTTTTATAACCGATTTTTATCGACCCGCGGGATAGAATTAATCGATATCATCGTACGATGATTAAAATACTTTTTTTTTACCCGACCGCGAGTCTTTAAAAAAAAAAGCACAGACATCAGACGGATATTCGAGCAACGAAAAATAATCCTTCAGAGGACTTGTCGAAGGACGACTCAAGTGTCACGCAAGACCAGTTGAAAAATATATCGATCGTTCGATCGATAATTCGATTTTCGATCGATCTCAATAAGTGACCTCGCAGTGAGCCTCGTGATCCTTTCGCTCCTTTTTCGCGTGATACTGGCTCTTGTGACTGATAAGACTGTTGCGAGATTTGTAACTTCTACCGCACTGATCGCAGGCCAAAGATTGCGGCACATAGAAGTGAGTATCGGCAAGATGTCGTTGCAACGACCAAGCGCGAGAGAAAGTCTTCTGGCAAAATCTGCAGTAAGTTCCGCTCGCGGGATTTCGACTATATTTCGTCTCGTCTTTAATCGGTATACGTCCTATCTCCCGCAATTTGATGCGAGGTTGACGAAGTGTCATCGAAGATGCGCTCGTTTCGTCACCGATATGCCGAAAATTGTTTTCACGTTCGGAACAATCGTAAGGATTTTCGTTACGTCGATAATTCGTGTTCAGGTCATTTTGTCCATCGTTAATCGCGAGCCCATCGAAATTTTTGTAATCGTCCTTATTCTCGTGAGCCAACAGACAGGACTCGAAATCGTCGATGTTCGATTTCGGTGATGCCGGCTCGGTTTTAAGTGCGATCTGCTCGTTGATCTCGTCGAGGAGATCGATTATAGGCAAATCCTGATGATCCTGATGAGAGACGTTCGTTACCATGAACTCGAGCGGATCGTTCGGTCGTTCCCGATGACCCAAAGACGTGGCTGTTCCGGAAGTAGCGGTTATTTTGCAGCGCTCTTTCGACTCATCATTATCAACATCGGCATCATCATTATCATCAACAAAACGATCATGTTCATCATCATAATCGTCATCACCATCACCACCATCATCATCATCATCATCATCACCATCCTCATCATCATCATCATCATTATCATCATTATCCTTGTTCCTTCCGTCCCGTTGATCGCCCGCATGGCAGATCTCCCCGGACGTTATGGCCGACCGCCAACCCCCGTCCTCCTCGGCGACCTCCTGGTCTGCAACCAAAGAGGATGGGGGGGCTGAGTCCAACACCAGTTTCGCAAACATGGTAGCTACCGTCGTTCGTATAAAAGTAGCGGACTTATAAAACACACACACACACACACAGACATACAA
The DNA here is from genome assembly GCA_964017225.1 of Netelia inedita. NCBI lineage: Eukaryota > Metazoa > Arthropoda > Insecta > Hymenoptera > Ichneumonidae > Netelia > Netelia inedita. The sequence goes on from OZ024921.1 coordinate 41,633,686, forward strand.
CTGCCTAGCCTCAAATATGTACGCACACATCCAAATATATATATATATATATATATTCCTACGATACACCGGGTCGTATTTGATCCTACGTAATTTCCAAAATAAACAAACAAAAATACGGTAAGAAAAGAGAAATGGAAAAGAGAAATTAAAAATATGAAGATTGTTGTATTTACCTATGACACGTGTACTCGCGAGGTATATGAATTATTATTTACGCTTCTGCGAGAATTCAATAAAGAAGATATTTTTTTTATTAATAATCCATCGATTGTTATTTTTAATAATTCGATCAAACGATCGTCCGACGATCTCGCGCGGTCGATCACTACTACCCCGTGTCGCATCTACGCCTGCGCATTGTTTCTCCCCGAGCGCGAGCGCGCAGGCGCGCCAGCGGCCCCACCAAGTGTCCCCGTCAGTCGGTGCTCAGCGAGAAGAATTCAACCCTTCATATATAGATATATGAAGCGTTATTTATTCGATAGTTTCTGGCAAATAATTTGCTAATAACGAGGATAATTTATACGGATATAATCATAATATAGGTGGTACGTGATCAATTTATCCGTGATCGATATATTCCTGTGTATGAATCATCATCCTGCACTCGTTATATATCGCAACCCTTGCAAATGGGACACCCCGTATATTCCTCCTCAACCCCTTGATTTTAGTACACAGTGTCGACGACGACGGGTTTTTTATCATATAGACAGATATATATATATATCACCGGCCCGTGGTATACGGGATTGAAAAAAATATATGCACACGGTAGTAAAGTTGGTAGCTAATGGTTAAGAGGAAAGAATATATCAAAGTCCCGTAGTAACTCCGTATTCCGTGGGGGTCAAAGTGGAAGCGCGAAAGACGGGGCAGGGGGAGGGTGGGGGGTCTTCGTCCAAAATTCTGCATCAGAGTGGCTCAGGCTGGACTTTGACGAGGTTACAAAGTAAAGGATGAGGTGGAAGGGAGATGGAAGAACGAAAAGGACTGTGGAGAGAGATATTCATCTCTGGCCCCCGAGTAGTACGCAAAACTCGTAGATAAAACCCTTTCAGACCGAGACAGAGAGAGAGAGAGAGAGAGAAAGAGTGAAAAAAACTCATCACGCATTCCGAAATATTCAACGCGACTAAGATGCCGAGGGTTTGGTTGGGGCCGTGTTTGTACGTTTTTGTATTTTCTTGTTTTTATTTCGTGCCGGAAGGGCTGGTCACGGATCCTGAAGGATGTTGCGTTGATGACGAGCCGTCGTCATCTCGGAAAGACAAAAACGCCTGTGTACATGTTGTTCACACGCGGTTGGAGTTACCCGTGGGCACTTTGAATCCCGCGAGGATCAACGACTAAAGACCGAAAGGCGCGAAAGGGTGGTGGATCGTGGAAAAAGAGCGAGCGAGCGAGAAGCGTGCGTCGTTGTCAAATGTAGAAAGGGGCCGAGGGGATTTGACGGCCGGGGTACAAGTTACGTTGGAGGAAGAGGTGGTGGGGAGGGGGTATTTCGAGAGGTGGCAAAGGGGCGAAAGTATCGCGCGTAAGGGGTGTATGTATCGCGAGGGGAGCAAGGGCGCTAACCGATGACAGAGACGCGAGGTTAGGTGAGGAACGAAGTTCCCTCTTGTTCGGGTACCGGCAAAGGCTTCCCACCCAGCGCCTGCCTTCGCTCGTACTATCTGTCGCGGGCGAGGGGTTGAGTGGGGTGGACTGGGGTGCTGTAGGCTCACTCATAAAAGGCCTATAATAACGCCTGTGCAGATGGGATGTCAATACAGCGGGGATAACCAACCGAGGGAGATGGAGAACGCGGCAGTGGTTCTTTGCGGGATTTTACCCGGCCGCGGTTACCCTGGCAACCCCTCCGAGCGCGAACCACCAACTTCTCCCCTCTCCCGGCCCGCGTCTCTCAAAAACCCAACGGGAGACGGATGAGTGCGAGGGAGAAAGAATGCTCGCGAGAGGGGGCGGAATAGCTAGGATGCGTATTATTCTTAATAACCCCGGCGTAGAGCGCCGTATTATGACTGATGTTGACTCTAAGCGGAGAGCGAGAGAGAGAGAGACAGAGAGATGAACAGCCCTCTGCTTCGCGAGAAACGATCAATAGACTAACCGGCTCTCTTTCTCTCACCCTCACCATCCCTCACTCTCTCATCACGTGCTTCTTTTTCGTCTCACCGTGTCTGTCCCGATGGACAGGGCAAAAAAAAAATTGTACGTTTCACTCGGAAGTAAATGTCATTCGACCGTCTCATCGATAACAACCCGCTAGCGGATAATTGAACGATCTCCGCTTCGACTCTGACTCGATTATTCTGTTCTCTTATCAAAGTTTTTGCAAAACAGACGCGACACGAGACGATCAAATTTTAGTTTTCCTTCGGACAATGGACGATCATCACCAATGCAACCAAAATTAGTTCGAGTTCTTTTATAGCAATAAGAGTAGCATGAACATTCACCGCCAAAATTCAAACGACATTTTCTCGTCTCTCCGATCTCCTATAACTTCCAAGATTCCTATAAATCCTGTCTCGACTAATAATCGATTCGCTTCATTTAGAATAACTCATACGCGAGAGGGCACGATAGTTTGAATTATACCTCGCTGCATATGACACGATCGTTCACCGGTCGGGCGTTGATAACGTGGAAAATCTATTTCCGGCTTTGACACCGTGGAATCAGCGTGGAGAGGGAGGAACAGGCAGAGAACGCAAAACGGACCACGGGAGTGAAAGACTCTCGCGATTCATTAGACATTTTGAAGCTCGCGACCACGAGAAACGTTAATAGAGTTTCTTAATCGACAATATGTACGTGATGAGAGAGAAAGAGAGAGAGAAAGGACAGAGACATGAGTTGAACTCTCTCTTGAACCGCCGGTGTTCTACGAGCCCGCGACAGTGACAATCCGGAAGCAGGGTGGAAATAGAGAACGGCCTTTTGTCCATCCTTACGCGTGGAATATATTAATGCACGGATAATATATTCAACCTTTGACAGGTGTCACGTATTTCGTGTGACTGCGTGAATCTTTAGAATCCTCGAATGACGCGCGTTGTATATCGATATCACGAGAAAAGGGTTTACCGTTGGAATTGTAAAACGGATTTGGCCCCTTTCTCTCTCTCTCTCTCCCCATATATATATATATATATGTATATATATGTGTGTGTGTGTGTATATATGTATCCCTCTCTCTCTGTCTTTTTCCTACGTCCAGAAACATATTTCATGCTCATACACCGGTGAGATGGAAATGAAAAGTAGATTTCAATCTTATCGAACCATATTTTTTACAACCACCCCCCTCCCTCCCGCCATTCCCACCATCTCTCGTCTTGATTCAACCTACTTCTGTACGTATCGATGTAATCGATTTATTTTTCCTCGAATGTGTTTTCGTACTATAAAAAGACTGGCGTCGCGTCCTCGCCGATCGAGGAGAGTGAAATGCAAATTTCATTCATGAGATCGAATATAGAAAAGCTCGAGAGTGCATTTGACGGTGGTGAGGGGGAGGGGGGATATATAAAAATTCGTCTCTTTTTCTGGGCGAGTTCGTGTTCAATTTTATTAGAAGACTGCTATACCGATCTTGCTTTCGCTCGTTCTCCCTCTATCCTTCGCTGTCGTATTAGCTCTACCTCTCTCTTTTGCCCCCACCCCTCTCTCGCTCACTCTCTCTCTCTCTCTCTCTTTCTCTCTCGGCAATTGCGCAGTTTTTTTTAAATTCTTTCTAAGGTCAACTCAAGTTCATCATCGATAATAGCTCAACCGCGAAAACAAGCGAGCATCGGAGCTAGACCTGGACGGCCCCCACCGATAAGTACCCGCGCGTATACTAGAGATAAAAAAAAAGTTGGACCGGTCGGATTCGCAAATTCGATACGCTCGGGCGTCGCGAGCGAGCCGGCGAACTTTCATGGGACCTTGAGAGATTTCGAAGCTAAGCGACTCTCTAGTGAAGAACGGGGTAATGGCAGCCACCGGGGCAATGCGGGTCACTCGTTTCAAATATTGTTTTTAAAGACAAAAAAAGAATTATTTTATCGCCTTCGAATTAACAAAAAAAAGTTTAACGAAACTGTACATTCCAATATTTTATCGCTTTCTTAATCGATTGATAGATCGGGAAAAAAAATACACGGAGTTTGTAAAAATGTATTTTCGACACGTATCTACGATCTCTTTCGCGGATGACTCTCATTGCCCCGCGATTCTTTTCTAACATAAGTCTCGCTCTTTCTCCGCGTCGTGGCGCTGCTGCCTAGCTCAACCGTCGTTGCTGGCGGCCACGCACTTTTATCTCGTGAATTCGCGTTTTACGACCTTCTCTCTTCCCCTTCCTTGCCACGGCCGGCAGCACATCGCGTAGCCATTTTTTTTCGCTCTAAAACGCTATACGGCGTGGCAAAACCAACTTCGAAGAAATCTTTTGGACTAAAGTCTAACGTTTGAAATTTTTTGACGTATACCTGCGTATACGTATATATAGGTCGTGTTACTGGTAGCGTTGTCGAGGTTTAAGTGTGCGTTAAAAAAAAAAATTTTAAAAAAAGAGCAGAGCACCGAGCATGACGGTTCCTCTGCTTTAAAAATATTCGCACCACGCACACTCGCGCACATTTCTATATCTATAAAACGTTCCACAATTGGCGAATTCTCCGCGAGACTCTCCCGCCTACGCGACCGAAACGCCTTGAATCGAGATAGGGAATTAAGAAAAAGAAAAAAAAAAGAAAAGGATAATATTACTGGACATATAATTTGAATGAAATATAAATAAAAAGAATTAATTCCCCGTTTGCATCGAGTGCTTTCGGTAAACGAATAAAATCGCCCTCGATCCCGAGAATCAATAAAACGCTCGATTGATCGCCAATTTTTCGACTTTTAATGGATTTTAATGGAAGAAGGGGGGAAAAACGGTTCCCATTGCTCAAATAAAAAAAATTATCCGAGGTCAGGAGATTTGCTCGCGGCGCGACGATTGCGTTACAGTCGAAGTACGATATCGGCCCAATGCGAGAAACGTCCCCCCCCCCCCCGCCCCTCCGCGCAACCTTCCTTCCCTCCTCTCGCCTAATCAAATCCTCTTGGCCAACGTCGTATTTAGAGTAAATAAGTGTACAACGTAATTCGCAAATATAGCGTTTGTAATAAAAAAAACGAAGAACAAAATGTCACGATCGCGAATAAGTCAAAATCGTCGTACATCATGCTCGAAGTTTAGCGGCCTTGAAATATCTTCAATTTTGCTCAGTGTCTCAGGTGTACCGAGGACACACAGCTCTGTTCTCTGATGTGTGAGCCCCGGTCTTTTGTCGCTTAACGAGCAATATATAGCTATATATATCTTTTTTTTTGTACGTCGTTGCACGACACGACCATTGTACACGTAATCGTTCGAGCATATGTTTCGCGACCCGATGTTTTCACGATCGTCGCGCGGTATTTGGATACGTTACGTATATACATGTGTATATAGAGATTTTTCGATTCACACTAACGAAAAGAAAAAAAGGAGATAAAAAAAATACACACACACACACAGTTTTATTGCGCACTTTGGCACCCAATAAAATGTTCGTTGAGGATGCTTTCTTTTTTTTTTTTAAATTCGCCAAGTGACGTAAAGTAAAAAAAATTTAATCCGACCCTATTTCGCGACGTATCTTGACGAATTTTTTTATTAGAATAAAAAAAAAGAAAAGATTAATTAAGTTAATTGATAAAAATGTGTGTATTTATCTTTTACTTTCGTTACTTTCCTTCTAGCCAGGTAATTTCTTGGCGATGAGCCCGATTTTTTTCTGCACTACCCTATCGTATTAAAAAAATGGTAAGACGGACGAATCAGCGAGGGGGAAGCTACGTATCTCTCGAGTTCGCTATTTTTACGCGCCTTTTCGAGGTTTTACAACAGGTTTACCTACCGCGCGAGAGAGCTCGGGGCATTCGCGGAAAAGAGAAAGAGAGAATCTTCAAGCGTGTACGAAAGAGCTTTAAGCTCGAGAAAAAAAGGATGGTGAGAGAGTGAGAGAGCGAGAAGAAAAGAGAGATGTTTGAGAATATACGGAAGAGGAGAAAGGGGTTGGGGTCGGGGGTTCGGGGGTTCGGGGGGGGGGGGGGGGGGGGGGGGGGGGTATAAGAAGGATAAAGACGCGGGTATAGAGCGCGAAAGTAAAAGTTTCGTTCTGCGGCGCTACGAAACTCGTCGACTAGACGTTACCCGACTTTTGAAAACAATTCTCATGGCTCTCGGGGCGAAAAACAAGCTAAGAATACCCTTCGTTTTCCTACCCCCGCCGCGTAGAGCACTCGGTGAAAGACTTTCTCTCTTGCGGCGGGTGGCAACGGCGAGAGAAAGACAGAGAGAAAAGAGAAAAATCGGGCAAATTACATTTTTGATACGAGAACGAGAATAGATATTTCCTTTTAACCATTTGTAAAAATGCTATGCATTTTTTTTTGGCACGGATTAATGTACGATACTTGGCATTTCGGAATTTAGAGAGGGCGCTATTTTTCGACCGTGAACGCAATCGCCGAAGATAAACGACCCAGATTCTCTTTTAAACTTCGAACTTTTAATCCTTTGATTGTCATTTGAGAATGTACCGACAATTTTTTTGTTTTTCAACAGTGATTTCGTACACGAGCTTTTTCAATGTAAAATTATGATGGGAATGAAAAATTTATTTTTAAATCGACGGTAATAGAATTATTGATAAGAATTTATTGATCGCTTTGAAAATTGGTTTATCTGTAATACGCGACGATGAAAAATCCAACGAACAAAGAAAACGAGACTGACAGTGACGAAATCCGTAAGCTCGCGCGCGTTCTCGTTTTTTTTTCTCGTTCGTCACTTTTTATTCCTCTCCTTCTCTCTGTCTCGCTACCGCACGATCGTTTACGGGTTATTATTTTTTGCGTAACCGGCATTACGAGCCGGCAAAGGACGATAAACGATGCTGTCCCGCGATCGCTATTATGAGGGAACGACCGAGAGGGCGGCGAATATCGCGAATAGAGAATAAAGTGAAATATGGACGAAAAAAAGAGAGAGAGAGAGAAAGAAAAAAAGAAGAAGATGATGAAAAAAAAATCACGACGAAGGCATTTATTTCTGTCAGATAACGAGTCGAGTGTATCGCGGCGTGGCGTGCTCTATTTTTGCAGAGAGGTTGCCGAGGTTTCGGAGGACGCGAAATGATCGAAGAGTGAGAGAGAGAAAGACAGAGAAAACTTAGATAAATTTCCTCATCGAACGAGAAAAAAAAAGAGACAGAGGAAGACTGAAAGACCGAGTGCATCGATCGACGATTAACGAGCGCGAACTAAAAAAAAGAGAGAGAGAGAGACTTAGAGGAGAAAAAAAAACGAGGACGAAATAAAAATGTACATTCGCGGACTTCGTTCGAACAATGAGAGACGTAAAAATACGTTCGACCCATCGTTGACGAAGAATTTAACTGAAAATGGTCGATACATAGTCGTAAACTTTTCGACTGCAGTGCGAAGTTCGCCAGGGATCGAGAGGCCGAGAACGTCGACCCGCGCAATTTTTTTTCTCTCTCTCCCTTTTTTTTTTTAAATACAAATCGTGATTCGTTTCAATTTTGAAACTTTGCCAAAAAGCGATGATACGACCCAGCCTGGCACGAACATATCTTTGACGCTATTCTCGCGAGAGCAATGCTCACGCTTATCAAAATTAAATTGTATTTTAAATTGAATTTTTTCCTTTACACTTACATTTATGTATTGTAATATTTAAAAAAATATTTAACGCTCATTGTCGCCATTTTGAAGACAAAAATAGACCAACACTAATATATATATCGTTATATGTGTGTATAGAGGAAGAGACAGAGAGGGTGAGGTAGAGAGGTAGAGAGAGAGAGAGAGAGAGAGAGAGAGAGAAAGATCATTCGCAACCGCATGGAGAGACGAACTCGCGGAGTTTAATGTGTCTAATAATTCACTGTGCGATGCACGAAAACGTGAGTGGCGTACCAAGGTCGCTGTATTTTTAGTTTGGGCGAATGTTTAGTTGGCCAACGCAGCGATGAGTTGTCTCTTTCTCTCTCTCTCTCTCTCTTTCCCTCCCTCTCTTCGCCAGGGAGATAGAGAGACCTTGAATTTCACGGATAACATCTGCTGGCTTATCATGCCCCCCCCCCTCACCTCTTCAATCGTGCGCTCTTTGTCACTGCGGTTGCCCCCTCCCCTCACCCCTCATCGCTCGCACCGCCCGAAAAAACCGACGCCCCGGACCGCCGATAACTTTTTTTTTTTTCTTTCTTTTTTCCATTCCCGTTACTAACCTAGCGTAAGCCAGGCGTTCAAATATTAATCGACGCGCGGGACACACTACCGCACCTGAATTTGCTCAATGTCTCGATCGTCCATGAATTTTGCATGTCGCAGGTTTTTTTTCCTTTCTCCTTTTTTTTTGTTTAAAGAAATTTTCGCAAGGTTGGTCAAGGTTGTTTCTATACCTCGCGGGGAGGTCGTCATCGAACAACGCGTTTGGATGAATGTAATTGGGATTTTGTTCGGTTTTTTTCGTTTTTTCTTTCCTCGACGAGAAATTGTTTCCGACAGGGTCGCGCGCGGGGCTTTCGAAAACTGACCGCAGAACCGGAGGGTGAGTGATTGACCAGACGGATTTCGTCGTTGGTTCGCGAAATTTTGTCATTTCTGCGGTCACTTCCGGTTAATCGAGAAAAACCGATTAACGACGGCACGAAGCTCGTTCGCGTTACTCACGGTTTGGGGAATAAACGCATAAGCCGGCACCCTTTAAATATTTATTTATCGTAAATCGATCAAATTTGTTTCATTTTTTTTTCTTTTTTGGTAAATTTGAATAATTTGAAAAAGAAGAAAAAATTTATCGGAACTTTTGATGGAGTTTGACGCGGAAATAATTACGTTTACCGGATGATCGTTCAAACGCATGAATATCCGTAGCACATATTTTATTATGCTAAATCGACGAGGTTGGGCCAGCGTATATATTTTATTGGCCTTGAGATGTATTAAATCACCCTTCACTCTTCTTCTCTTCCTCCCTCCCTCTCTCTCTCTCTCTCTCTCTCTCTCTTTCTCACGCACACTTTTTTTCGGCCGTCTTTCGGATGTGAACCGTTTGTCTCTTTCGTCACGAGACACTGCGTTATGCAAACAGACGATGCACGATTTCACCCCGTGACGAAAGAGATGGTTTCAAAAAAAACGAAAGTGCCAATGACAGAGAGCCAACAGAGAGAGGGGGGGGGGGGAGAGGGGGGCGAAACAACCTTATCTTTTAGCGAACTAGCTATGCGTGACGGCAGTGACACGTACGCACAAGGAAAAAGTCACTTGGTTTGGGAAACAATTTTTATTCGCGAATTTAAATTGCAGCTGGCTATAATAACGATCGTAGATATTTGTCTTTTTATAATTAGATATAATTGAAATAATTACTTTTTCGACAGACATGATTCAAAATGATTTTCTTATCAAAAAAATACAATAATTAATTATCCGAAGAAAAAAAAATTATTACGTTTTTTTTTCTCCAAATAACTAATCATTATTTTGCCATGAAATTCATTTTTAATTATTTCTTTGTACGAATTAACGAATTGCACGAGTGATAATTTTGCTTGATTAAGAGAAAATGTTTTGGTGATAAGAAAATATATCTTAGCGAGAAAAAAAAATGGTAATAGCAATTTAAAGAAAGAATCCTATCGCATCCTCATTGATTTAAATTTCTTTCGTATTATAATCTACGTAAAGCTAGAATCTTTTCGTTGTTTTCTATAACAGAACAGCCATAAATTCCTAACTCACATCGCATGTAGTTTCGTTTTTCTTTACATCTGTTGTGCACAGGGACAGTTGAATGCTTCGTCAAATTAGACGATATATATATATGTGTATATATATATATATATATAACGGGACGACGACAACACTGATACAAAACTTACAATTCGGACAGTACGAGCACGGCACGATAATTATTACTGTATCGATGGTCAACGATCGATTATATATATTTTTTTAAATATCGATCAGTTTTGCTTTTTGCTCTGTCGTGCGAAAGAAAAATTTGAAAGCATCGATTATTCATTGTTTCTCGATGACCATCGACGATAAAAATTTGTTTATTTTCCTTTCGAATGCCGTTGCGAATTCAATGTTTTTTTTCCCCCACTTTATAAACGGGGCCTTTCTTTTTCGAGACTTTCGCAATTATATGCTTCGTGTTTGCGGTCCAATAGAAATTGTACAGTAATGCCAAACTCACGATTCTCTCTTTCACGTTCTTTTGCCAATTGGGTGAATGATAATACGAACTTGGTGATTCAATGCCGATTGGTGCACTATCGTCGCCGAAACTGATCATTTCTTCGCGTTTCAAATTTCGTTTTATTTTTACGTTTTTGACAAATTGCATGATTTTATTATTTTGCTTATCATCGATTTGATGAACGATAAAATTGTACTGAAACTCGTCAAGAGAATCTCGAGCATAGTTTATTTTACTGAATCGATATTTTTAATTTATCGTTTTTGTGTCTTTCCGGTGGCAATTAAAATTGACGAGTAATCAAGCCGACAAAATATTCGGCATATCACCACCAAGATCCGTTATGAATATATACATATATACATATATGTACACATATGTATATTTATATATCCGCGACGGTAATGAATTTAATGAAATGCAAAATGTAAGCGACTCGTGATGAATTCGTAAAATAGAAAAAATGATGATTTTCGTTTTTTTTTCTTTGTTCGAATGATTTGGAAACGCATGCCAATTAGAAGAAATTTAATCTTCCAAGCAGACAGTAGTGCTCTTTCACCGCAACCAATTAAAAATAAATAAAATAAAAAAATTTGTTTTTTTTTTAAATAATTTTCGTAATTTGGTGATTTCTTTTTGTTTTTGTTAGTTTGATATAACTGCACAAGTCGTGAGTGACTCCTTTTTTTATAGAACCGTAACCGTTACATCGAGAGTCATGTGGGCTCTTGGCGATGTATTGGCAAGTCGATATTGAAAATGAAAAAAATAAATAAAGTAAAATAGAGTAGCGAGAAGTTGTTCTTGAAAAATAAAATAAAATAATATCGAAAGAATTTCATGCTTACTGTTCCTTCGTATTTCGAACGTTATTTTGTGATTTTTTTTTACACGAGGACGAGTCATGAAATACTTGTGATATTTTTTTCAATTTCTTTTTTCATCGCAACGTAAGGATTGAAAAAGATTTTTTCTTACCTTGCGAAGTTCCTGCGAGATCGGGCGTCTGTAAACCGTGGCCTAACCCTGGAAATTTCACTAGAGTTACATGTAGCAATCGTAGTTCGTAGCCGAGTGAACAACGACAAAACAACGGCCCATACGCAATTTCGCAATTGTGTTTGCAAAACATTTAGGACGTGGTGAAAGAGAAAACAAAAAGATGAGTTTATGAAAAATGAAATGAAACATGAATTTTGTCAGTGCAAATATATATCCTTGAGAGTATACAGAATATAAACGATTTCGAATCATTTCGGATGATTTTACGATAAAAATTGGAAACCCAGACAAAGAATACAAATTTAAAATATAATTTTCCAAATATAAATAATCAGGAAAATACGTTCGATCGTATTGAAACAACATTCTCCATATCACTCAAATTTTTTACACGCATTATCAAAAATAAAATCCACGTTGCAGTTAAAATAACATCCGCAAAAAATTGGAACAACACAAATGTAACATTTCGCCGAAACATTTTTTTAAAATACCTTCGACAGTTCATGCATCGTTGAAACATAAAATACCCGACGTTGTGAAAATTACAGTCGAACGATACGAAAAAAGCTGAAAGCTGAATGTCATTCGGACATTTTAAACGCCGAGCAAATAAAAATTGGAATTAAATCTTGCGAGAATAAAAAAAGGCCATACATTAAATTACACACAGGGATTTGCAATCCCAAGCGAATGCTCTGACAAAAAGAACGAATCTCGTGCATATCGAGCAAAAAAAAATTGGTCTGCGCGTACAGGCTCGTTGCAAAAAACTGAAAGTGTAAATTCTCACCTGATAGCGGCGTGTGATCGGTGGTGAGTGCTGCCATGCTGAAATTAAAGCTTCCCGGTGTCGATGTAAATAATTTGCTTTCGGGCAAAAAATTTGGTGTCGAGGGATGTTCGGTCTCGTGATCGTGTTCGTTACTGCTCGCCGATGCTGGCGGTCGATCCGATGCCGCTGCGCCGGAATCCGACGAGTCCTCGTTATTGGCAACCGTGCCACCATTGCCACCGGTAAGTTCCAATGGTTCGCACTTGATATTGTCGTCGGTAATGCGACTATTAGTGTCGTGAAGACCATTGCCCTCGACCTTGGTGGAGAGATGATTCTTGACCATGGAAAAATCGGTAGGCGTCGCATCGTTGTTGTTTAAGGGTGGTGAATGAGCCCGTAGTCTCTTGGGCGTGTCGTCGTGACAATCGGGCGAACGCATCTCGTTTCTTCGTATTTGTCCGCGTCTCAAAAATTGTTGGACCGTTGCTGGTGTCGGTGTCGCCGGTGTCGGTGGCGAACCACCCCTCGGGAAGCCCTCGTCAGTCAGCTTATCATGCGTTGGTAAATTGTTAGTACGGGCTGCCAATGCACGTACGTGCGATAGCTGAACACACACAAATAACGAAAAATACTCTCAAGACGGATTTCGCATCTTTCTTTTTTCCCGGATTCCGAGAAACAAATCAAAATGACCGAACGAACGAGTTGAATTTAATTTTCGGACACGAATAAGGTCTGTGAGCGAGTCGATAGTAACTGAACCAAAGACAAACTGAGCCAAGAGTTACTAGATCGACGATAATATATTCACCAGCTATGGCGAATTTACAATCAGAATGAGGAATAAATGGTTGAAAAATAATGAAAAGACTATATGTTATTATTTCGAAGGGTTTATAAAAATGCAAAAAAATGTATATTTCCCGTACAATGCAAATAGAATAAGCATTCTTCCGGTACTTAGCAATTAACGATTTTTCGATTTTTGACTACTAAATCGTTATTTTACCGAAAAAAATGACTGATTTTCACAATTTTTTGAGGTCGATCGGGATATATCGGAAGTGGTTTGGGTTATTGGATCTAGTAACTTTTTACTCAGTGTGATTTTAGTGCTTTCGGCTTACTCACTTCCCTATCGAAAAATTTAATCCCAAGAAAAATCGATTATGGCCTCGCTATTGAAAACAATACCAAAAATAATTTTCATCGAAAGGAATCTATTAAAAATAGTGCAAACATATTGAATTTCTCGCTTCCGAGTGCTAAGAGTGGAATAAAATCAATTCTATGCACTGAAGAGATTGGAAAAAAACGATTATAAAAATTAACCGAACAATCTTTTTGTGGATTATTCGTATGAATTCGATGAAGAAAAATAAATCATTTTATCACTGATGTCCAAAAATTCTGTCGAGGCTAATCGATTATTATCTCGGGATGAAATAAAAAGAAAGACAGAGAAACGCATACTATCGGACGATCGCAATAACGTAGCCTAACCCGATAGAACCTACAAAGTACTTTCTCCATTAGACCAACGACGATAAGATTGCCTCGGAAAGACAAAATTCGAGGCTCGATAAAAAAAAACCGAATCGACGATTAAATACAATGTTTGTTATCGCCTCTGCTTGACCTATGACAATCTCCGACAGGGACTCGAGATTGGGCACCGCGTCGAGATAATAGCCGCGAGAAAGAAGGGGACGATGCGGTCAAAGGGACGAAGCAATTTCGTAAAATCCGGCATGATGCAGATACCAAAGTGTTCGAGTTTAAATCGACGATTCGCGAACTCGCCAATTCCTATCGAGCGGAGGGGGACTTTCGCACGGAAAATTTCTTTCTAACCGACCGAGCACGCGAGAGTAACAAATTATTTCCATAATTCTTCTTTTAACACAAAGAAAGAAAGAGAAAAAAAACAAACAATTTGTAACTTTCAAGCGATCGTAACAAAAACTGAGATATTTTTTTACGAAACTCACCTCATCCCGTTCGGTCTGATCAGCCTGTTGCGTGAGACCCGAGACCCTCAGGACCTCGGCAGTTTTGAGAAAACTGCTCAAGGATCTCTGATGTACGTTCACCTCGCCGTGATAGATGAACTCAACGAGGGCATGCAAATCACTGAACGCCACATCCTGAAGTACTATCACCGGATGTTTACATGGTGTGCTCTGTAACAAAAATGGAATGTTTTTTTTTACATTTAGGAAAAAAGTAATCAATTTTTTGACATTTTTGTGGGTAAAAAAAAAGAGAATAAATATTAATCGTATATATTCTTTTTAAATCGTAAATTTATAGGCAAATGGATTAATTTAAAAAAAAAGGGTTAATTACCTTAAGCAGTTCCCGAAAGTACGGACTGCAGGCGGAGAGTACGACGCGATGCGCCTTGAGACTCTTGCCATCGCACGCGAGTGTGACATCGACAAAGTCTTCGTCATCACGAAGATTCTCAAACGCGGACGTTATGCTGCTCTGGTAGTTGTTCCATCGCAGACAAAAATGTTGCGTATCTACCATCGTTATATCTATTCACCTGCAATAACAAAAACACACAGAATTTAACGATCGATCGATTATTATTCTCGCAATTTATTCGCTATCTTTTATTTTTTCTCTCGTTCTCTTCATGTTCACCAAATATTCCAGACATTGTGTATCGAGGCTCTTACTTTCTTTCCCCTAATGTAATTTCTCTAGGTGGGTGACTAACTCGATGATAAGACGATGAGCAACTGATAAGAATCAGATAAAACTTGTTTTGTGAGAATTAGTCATTTAATTTACAATTAACATTATTCTTTTTTTTATATTATTATTCATACCGCGCGATTTTCCTTCATTTTTATATCGTTGCAAATTGAATTCCACACAGTTGAACGGATTTCTGTTCATAAATTGTCAAAATATATTTTTGGAGTTGAAAACAAATATCTATATATAAATATCTATATGTACGAAGCAATTACGGCCGCGAATTTTTCTAAGCAAAACGAAACATTGGCCGCGAGTCAAAAGCTCGCGGTGTATAAAAATAATGTTTGGCCCTCCTCTCGCGGAGTGCGAAAAAAAAACGAAATAGCAATAGAAAATGCGCGAAATCGTTTTTTTTTGTTTTTTATATACTCGTCCCTCTTTCTCTCTGCATTCCTACAGTGCGTGAAAAAAAAATCAGGTCGTCACTCTGGAGCCAAGCCAGAGGATACGATTAAATAATGGTCTGTTACTCCGTAGAAGTGCAAGCATTAAATGTACGCTGATAAAAATGCTATCTTGGTGAAACGATAAAAAAAAATTCTGAAAATAAAGTTACAGACCAGAGAGCTCTTCGCAATTCAAGGCACTCTCCCTCCCCTCTCTCTCTCACTCTCTCGCCCACAATCGAGGACTCGGTATATACTTAAATACGGCATTGATAAAAAAAAATTGTTATCAGACGACTGAGCGCACGCACACAGAACTTTGCAAACCCGCTAATATAAATCATTTCTTTTTTTCTCGTCTTTTCGATTTTTTTTTCTCTTTCCAGAAAAAAAAAAAAAAAAAACATCCTCGCTCATCGGAGCTATCAAGGATCTATTGCAGCAAGCCCATGGACTTTATTCGATGATTATGATAATAATAATAACGGCGCTCGAGGTATTAAAAATCGCGCATAAACAGAGAGACGGAAAGACGGAGAGAAAGAGAGAGAGAGAGAGAGTACGAACACTTGCGCTCGTATATCTATAAATCTCGATAAGATATTTCGAGCTATCAGGGGGAGGGGGAGGGATAAGAACGTTCCTCGACGACGACGTGAAACAAAAACTTTTGCAAGCGTCTAAATAAAACGTTACAATTTCTCTGCGCGGTGAGTAAAAAATTTGACGGAAAAAAATTAATAAAAAGAAAAAATAAAAGAAAAAAATGTGATTAAGGAGCAATTGAATACGATACCTTGTGTACTTTGACATTGGCTTCTAAATTAACTACGAAGGCACTTTTTAACTGCACTCCGAAACTTTTCGTATATCGCGCGGGCGCGCGCCGAATTATTGCGTGCGTTGTCGTCAAACTGCGGCGAGGGAAGGATGAAAGTTTTCCTCATTCCCTCGTGCGTGTCCGAGATCGATGAATTTTTATTTTTTTCTCTCCCTACCGACGATATTGCACTCGAGGCCCTCTAATAACGTTAACGAACGTTCTCTCTTCCACGCAAAGTTCTCCTTATCTATTTCACAGCGCCACCACGGACGCGAAATAAATAGAAAGAAAACAAAAAAAAAACAAAAAAACAAAAAAAAAAGTCGAAAAAATAATAAAATACGCTCGCTGTTCGATTTTACTCGCAGAACACGGTTGTTATCAACCCCGTGTCGCTATTTTCACGAATTCCTTTGTGACCTTGGGGGGGGGGGGGGGCGCACGCACATAAACGCTGGCGCGCTTTTGTTGCTCCCGGCGAACGAATCGAAAAATTGCCACGAATTTTCGTTTTTTTCTTTTGCCAACGAAAAAACGAAAAAAAGAAAACTAAACGAAAGAAAAAAGGTAAAAGAAAGAGAAACGAATGACGATCGGTTAAATTCGCTTGGAGAAAGAAAAAATTCGCCACCAATAACCAGTCGTAGCGAAAACTTTCACCCGTGACACTCGGGACTTCGATTATTTTTAAAGATCTTGACAATATTTCGCAAATATCTCGACGAGCACTCGATCATATCGCGATACGATGGTCGAATTAATTAAACAGTCAGCTCTCTCGCCGATGGAAAAAGTAAAACTACCCCTTCCTCGTAGGGGATGATCGTGGCACTCGGTGGTACGAAACCAACAAAAATATTGAAAAAAACGTTACACCGGCGTTTTGTTCATATCGTTATTAATCATAAGCGCGTCGAATTATAGATGTCACGCTCGTGTTGTCTCGCTGCACGGATTGTACGAGCTCGAAAAAAAAAATGTTTAACGAAAACAAAAAAATGCAAAATGAAATAAAAATTCTCTCGTCTCGGATCACAGTAACGAAGTAAAAACGGCGGCTCTCGTCGCGATCGTAGCGCGTGTGTTCGTTGCGATATCGTCGAGTGTATACGCGCGACCTGCCATGCCTCAGCCGTCACGCCGGAGGAACTAACCCCTAAAACGTCACGAGAGAGGCCGAAACCGGGGCGAAAGGGGGGCCGGCGCCGAGCGTAAGGGAGGGGAGAATGGCAGCCCGGTACTGGAGCGAGAGAGACCGAGAGAGTGGGGTATCCTGCGAAACCGCACGAAAATTCACGAAATCGCGCGACGAAAAGAACGAGGGAAAGAGAAAGAAAGTGAGAGAGAGAGAGAGAGAGAAAGAGAGAGAAAGAGAACGAGTGAGAAAGGGAGACTTGATACCAAGGGGCGAGAACCGCGCGGAGGGAGAAAGGGGTATCACGGAGTGAGGGAGCAGAAAAAAAAGGAGAAAAAAGATAAAGGGAGAGAGCGAGAGAGAGAGAAAGTGACAGGGGCGTCGCGCGACGCCGAGAAGAAAAAGAGGAGAGGTCGAAAGAAGAGCGATAGGGCGAAAGTCTCGGAGTGCGACGAGGAAAGAAAGCGGATCGGAGCGCTAGAAAGAGAGAATAAGTGAGTGAGACAGAGGGGTTAAAGTGAGAGAGAAAAAAATCGAGGGAGAGGGATAAAGGAGAGAAAGAGAGGATAAAAAAAAGAACGAAGCGAGAGATAAAAAAAAAAATAGAGAGCGAAAAAAAAAGAGATGGAGCTTGTCTGAGTGTGTGCGGCCCGAAACAGCCTGATTCGCGTACGTGTGAGAGACAGAGAGAGTTTCGCATATGTACGAGCGGATAATGTGCCACGCGGTCGGTGTAACATCGTCTGTTACTACTTTAACTCAACGAGAGTCTCGGGACACGCAGCGGCTACGGAGCGCCCCTCAACCAAGGCTACTGTCTCTTGGTCTGAGCTGCTCGCCCGTTTCATATATATACATATCTCTCTCTCTCTCTCTATATATATATATATATATATATATACATATATCTATATATATGTACATATATATATACATATGTATATACATACATATATAGTACGCGTAGAGTCGCGCGAGTGCAAAGAGAGTAAGGCGGTGGTGACGCACGTCGTGGCTCGCGCCCGCGCCTCGCGAGCCTTTATCCGAGAGAAAGAGAGAGACGAAGAGAGGGAGAGGCTGAGAGAGGGTGAGAGAGGGTGAGAGAGGGTGAGAGAGGGAGTGAGACACCACACCGGGAAGAAGGAAAGGAGTAAGCAGAGAGCCTAGAGCGCCCAGGATAAACGGAACGTGTGTGGTTTGTGGTGCGCGCGCTCTGTTTCCCTCTCGCCAACGTTTCCCGATTTACCTTTAAGCCGGCATCTGCCGGATTCTGAGCTCACGTGTACCACGAGCCACTTGCTGTATATAATATATATATTTATCGTCGCAGTGTATATACGTATAGAAAAGATTCGATCGACGATAAACGAAATAAAACAAAAAAAATAAAACGTTATTCGCAATGAAATTTTCTAAAGATAATTGCACGAATAATTACCCTTGAAATAATATTATCTATCGCGAGACAATTTCAATTTATGATTAATTGTTTACGAAAAATGTAATTTAACGAAATATCGAGAAATAAAAATTAACGTTAATCGACATATTTCCATAACAACCTGGAATTCATTTTTCAACAAACAATCCTCCAATTCCCCGATCAAAAAGAAAGAAAGAATGAAAAAAAAAAATAAAAAACAATTTCCCTTCCACCCTCCACCGAGCATACTCGCTATATCTCGCTGCAGTTTCCAAACCGTTGTAAAAATATTTCTGGCAACGACCGTAGGGTCCGAGTTGCCAAAAAATGGATTAGAAGTGGTATAGATCACTTCGTGCATCTATGCATGGTAAACCTATATAGTCGGTCCATACTCTAGCGGAGGGGAAAAAGAGGAAGAGGGAGAGAGAGGAAGAAAGCATCGCGGTCAAGAGGGGTGGTCCGGGGGGGGGGGGGGGGGGGGTTGAGGATGAATATCGCGAATTCGAGAACGTTCTAGTAAAGTAAAGTTGCGCGAGGTATATATCGAGTATATAGTACGACAGGGGTGGAAACTCCGTTGAAACGCGAGGGAAAGAAGGGTCGAAACGAGAACCAAAACGAGTCGTAGCGACAGCGATGATATAACACCCGAAAGATCTCTCCCGTATGGAAGAGTAGATACTACGTCGAGCGAATGAATAAAAAAAAAATGAAAAATGAAAAAATGAAAGGAAAAAGATCAACCCCCTCCCTCCCTATTCTCTATTTTATTTTTTCATCCCTCTTGCGCGTCTTGGTCCTGTCGGTAAAAGAGAGAAATTCGAATGATCGGTCGGATTTTTTTCTCTTTCTCATTGACCCCGATAATATCGTTTCGCGGAAAGAAATACATCGGGCAGTAAACGTATACAGAGAGAGGGATAGAGAGAAAGATTCTAACGGGAGCAGCTTGTGACGAGCTTCTTCGTAAGGATATATGTATAAATATAAATGCGCGTGTGTGTGTGTGTTATAGGTCCAAGGCGCGGATCGGTCGTTCTTACTTCTCTCATCCCGGGACTCGTTTCTGTGCGCGGAGAAAGGCAGAGAGAGAGAGAGAAAGGGAAGGAGGGAGGGAGGGAGAACTGGGTAGCTGCGCGAGAAAAAATATAATCTCGTGCGTGCGGCTCGGTGATACGGTGAGATGTTCAGTCCCGTGACGAATATAGAGCGCGAGAGAGATGACGAGAGAAAATGTAGAGATGAAGTGTGCAAGAGAGCGAGAAAGAGCGTATGCGAGAGAGAGAGAGAGAGAGAGAGAGAGAGAGAGAGAACCGACGATGTAGGCGCACGCACCCAACTCTTAAGGCATCGTTATATATACATATATACATGTTCTTTATCGTCGCATGAGACATCTGTCGTAATAAGCGAGGACTAAAAAAAATAGTGCGTACGCAGAAAAGAAGTGGGGAGGGTTGCAAAAAAACGGCAAAAAAGAGACGAGAGAAAGATGATGGAGAGAATGGTAGAGAGGGAGAGAGAGAGAGGGAGAGAGAGAGAGAGAGAAAGTAGATAGAGATTTCGTGGTGGGGATGTAGAGGCTGTGCGGGGCTGTACAAGCCGGAGAATCCGCGATCCCCCTCACCCCTTCTTATATACCCGCGAGACTTTATTCTTTATCCCCCTCGTTGCGCGTCCGAGCCCGGATGAAAATGCGCGAGGTTGTAACGACTTTTAATTATGTAAAAAAAAAAGGAGAAGAAAAATGAAAGAAAAAAAAAGAAAAGTGCTTTCGAAGGTCGCGGTAAGGTCAGTCGATCGATTTTCAAGTTCTTTCTACGGGAGTTTCTTCCTTCTTTGACCTCCGGAAATATGAATAATGTTAATTTTTCTTCACGATGTATAAAGTAACAAGAAATAAAAAAAAAATTAATAGGAATAAAAAGCCTCGAGCTTGATAATTAAAGTCTCGTAGAAATGCGGAAGATGGAACGAACCTACCTAGAGAATCGAGTACCTATGTTGATCGGACGTTGATAAAGAAAAAAAAAAAAAAAAAAAAAAAAAAAAGAACAAGAAAAAAAATTGAAGACCCACCCCAACACTCGACCCCGTGCGGAAAGTTGATACGACATCCTCTCTCCTCTCACGCACGGGATAAATTCTGCCTCTGCCACGTATCGTCCCAACGCACTACAACAAAACGCAACTGAGAGAAAACTCTGTTAGCCTATTTACCCTTTTTCTCTTCGCTCGTTTTTTCCTACCCCTACGCAAACTCACTCTCTCTCTTCCTCCCTCGCACTCTCTATCATACATCGCCCTCGACGGCGTCGACGTCCTCCGTTTTCTACCAACCTCCTCTCTCTCTCTCTCTTTCTCTCTCGTCCACTTCCTTTTTCAACGTCCCGCAATACACCTCGTTCTCCTCTCGTTGTCCTCATCCACCTATCCCGTACCATGACCACTAGTACTATACTAATATAACTCTCTCTCTCTATATATATATATTACCCTTCGAAGTGCCACCCCATCGCTTCCACTGTCCGTAGACCTTTTCCTCCCTTCCCTCCTCTTCCTCTTCCTCCTCCTCCTCCTCCTCCTCCTCCTCCTCCCCCACCGGCCCAACCCGTCCTCTGCCATCGTCGTGACCCCACTCGATTCGCCCCTCAAAAAATCATTACGCCGTTCCGCGGGCTGCGCATGAACGCGGTTTTAATTCGCTACTAGAAAAGTAAAATACAAGCGGGGTGCGCGCGAGAGCCCGGCACAGAGAAAGTTCAACATTGTTATATATATATATATATATATATATACACGTGTATATACAGTTAGATGGGCAAAGGGCGCGAGGGGGTTACGAATCCTCGTGCGAAGGGTGGGTGGTGGGGGATTGGTAGGGGGTTTAAGTTACCCTTAGCTAAAGGGGGTTGGGAGAAATATCTCGCGAGCGACTGCGTGCTCTCTCGCGGCGCTGTTCTTTGCTGCTTGGGTGGGGAGAGCGGATGGCGAGCTGTGCGAATGGTTGCATGTATATCTATATAATATATAGATATATACATATTTCTATATACATGTGTGTATGTGTGTGTGTGTGTGTGTGTTAGAGACTCCACGATGCCGGCAGAGCGAACGAGGAACGAGAGACTTCTCAGACGCCAGGATATACATCCTTCTTCCTTTTTTGCCTACAGTATCGCGTATATTCGCACGATGGAAGCGAGATGCCTGTATGGAATGAGCTATATATCTCATTGCCCCTACTTTCTACAAGGGTGGGTTATTCTCTCTCGCTTTCTCGCTCTCTCTCTCTCTCTCTCTCTCTTTCTCTCTCCATTGTAATATTTATTGATTGGATTCCATGCCGGAGCCAGAACGCCCAGAACCAGAGTGTACTCCCTTTTGTACTTCTTTCTCTCCCTCCTCTCTCTTTCTCTCTCTCTCTCTCTCTCTCTCCTGGCAACGCGATTTTTTTAAGTCCCGGGGAGAAACCTGATTTTTGTTTTGTTTTTATAAGAACAAGAGTTCTAGGGTAGGGGCGCTTGCTCGAAGGGGGAATGAAAAAGATGACATATCTCCGATGGCTCGAACTATACCGATGAGGCAAAAGAGTGTCGATACTCGTTCAAAAATATGAAATTTACACATTTTTTCAATAAAATCCTTCACTTCGATTGTTATTATAATTATTTATCGATGCAAAATAAATTAATTCTCGTTAAACAATTAATCGTTTTTTTGTCCACGGTTCGATTAATCGTAAGAATGGCGGGGGAGGGGGGGGGGGGGAGAAAAAAACGATCGGCGAAATCCGGGATGATAACGTGTAAAGAAATATCGAAACACGCGTGGTGTGTGGGGAGGCCCGACAAATTGATCGGGAGAGACCCACACGGAGTTTTATACCGTAGGGCGAACGAATGAACGGAGACGATAAAGAGAGAGAGAGAGAGAGAGAGAGAGAGAGAGACACTGAGACTGAGACAGAGAGAGAATGACACTGAGACTGAAACAGAGAGAGAGAGAGCGAGAGAGAGAGAGAGAGTAACGGTTGGCATGTGGTGTGTAAGGGTCACGTCAGGCCTTGACCGCGATGCCTGTCCTCGGTCACTGCCGTGCGTATAATCTCCGACGCGGTGAGACGAAACTCTCTCGTCACACCGTCACTATATATATATATATATATATTTATTTATTTATTTATTTGCAAGACGCACGCCTCGTCAATTCCTCGTCTGGTCAACCCATAATTACAAATATCCGTACGAATCCCGAGGAATTAATTAAACAATTATTAATCGTCATAATTAAAGAAAATTTTAAAAACTCACTAAAAAAATAAAAATAGAATGGTCCGATTAAAAAAGAACGGAGAAAATGTCGTTCGGTCAGGAGTAAGATGGATTTTAAAATTGTTTTATAGAAATGTTTGTATACGCAAATTATTGTCGTGTTTGGTCATCGAAGCCTGTGCCGCCGTCCATACCCCGGGCAATATGTGTACGGTAAGCGAGAACGAATGTGCAATTGGGATGTTTTCTATGCCTCGCGCGACATCCGGTGACTCATAGGCGGCATATATAGGTAAATGGCCGTTTGTCGCTCTTTCTCTTTCTCTCTCTCTCTCTCTCTCTCTCTCATTCTCTCCTTCTGTCTCTCTTGCTCTGTTGTGGCTGGTGCAATTCGCGACAAGTGTCCTTGAAGCCGTTGTACGAAACGAAACGTAGCGCGCTAGCGATCCTCTTTTTTTTTTTTTTTTTCTTTTTTTTTTTCTTCGGCTACGACTCGTCTCGTACGCGAATCATCGTCAAAGAGACAGAACAATGTAACGAAAGGTGAGAACTTGTTGATTCATAATTTATTCGCCAGGTGGAGCGCTGCACCGTTAAACATAAAAGCGTTCGAGACGAATAGGAGAAACGATATTTTTCTTTTACCAGATTTTATTACATCAGATTAATTCGTTAATTTTTTTTTCTCACGAGGCATTGTTCGATAACTTACGGTATATCGACGTCAGTAAATCTTGCGATCTTTACTCTCGAATAAAAACAAAAATATTTTCAAGAAAAACAAAAACAACGAGAATTCTTTCGGTACGAATAACAATTTTATTTTTTTTCTACATTATTTCGTATTCAATTAAATTTTGTTTCCGTCAAACGGAAGATTAATCGAGGATTATCAAAGGGGTAAAAAGGTAAAAACGGTCTTGAGAAAAATGTCGGTAGGGTGTATGTAATAAAATAAGAAAGATTGCGAGACAAAATTGTGCAATGGAGAAGTTCCGCTATCCGTCTGGTACATGAATATGCATATATATATACGAGGAAAGAGGGAGTGTGTAAGAGAGAAAGAGAGAGAGAGAGACGGCGAGAGAGAGATAGAGAGATTGTCTGCTATGCCTGACGGCTGTGGTGGCAGTCGGCGGCTTAATGTAGAGCGGCGTCGGGCATCGTTCCCCGAGAGTTCAAGGCTAACCACCGGGAATATATATGATATATATATATATATATATACACATAGACAGATGAATACATATATACGAAGAGAGGAGGTTTCGCCGTGGAGCTTTTCTCCTATATGGTACGTGTTACCCGAGGCGGAGGATGGCAAACATACCGCTTTTACGTGAGCGTGGCGCGGGCAACGCCACAGACGAGCTCGTTCACCCAAAGAGAGAGAGAGAGAGATAGAGAGAGATAGAGAGAGAGAGGGAGAGAGAGAGAGATAACGTCACGGTTTGAAACAAAAAAAATGGTATCATGAATGATGAAATGTAATTGTAAATTATTATTACGATTGAAAAAAGAAAAATGATCGCACCGGTATGAATAATAATAACAAAAAAAATTATCGTCATTTATCGATAAGAATGCAATTTTATTGAGAATTATTTTGATCGTTTATTTTCGATGTGAAATTTGAATAAAAAAAAGAAAAGAAAAATCGAACGATCGTGTTACCGGCAATAACGATCGATAAAAAAAACAGAGCGTACACCCACGTTGCGGAATTCGCGAGCGAACGAGAGGAAGCGAAGAGAGAAAGTAATACACACACGGGAAAAAAGGAGAAAAAAAAGGAAATAACCGGACCGAGTTCGATTCAAGGGTCAAACCACGTTTGGCCCGGAGACCCGTGTCACACGACGAAACGTCACTGGTGACTCACTTTTACCCATTTCCGGGCAATTTTTTATTTCTTACTTTGCACTCGCGTCCATCGCGAACAACGAGATTGCCCCAAAAATTTCATTCTAACTGATAACTAAACTTATGATCGATCAAATTATATTCAATTTTTTGATTGATCGAACGAGCTGTTGAAATTTTCCTTTTTTTTTCGTTGCGAACTTTATCCAGATCGGATACGATCAATCGCAAAATTCCTCGATGAAAACGATTGAAACGATTAACGTTGATTTATCAATTTTTTTTTAATCGACGATAAAATTATTTAAAACAATTATACACAAAATTTTTATAAAGAAAAAAGTAGTTTGATTCGAAGCTCATCAACGATTTTATTACCGTTTTCTATTTCGCTTCTTCTTATCGTCACCTCCCTATACCTGCCGATTCTCGTCGGTTATTCCCTCCCGTGTGCAATAATAATGCTAAAAGCTTGCATAAGCGAATAAAACGACTGAGAACCAACCGTTCACGGCGTACATGGCTCATTACGCGTCCATGGCACACCTGCCACTCGCATGCAGACACAAACACACAAATACTAAAAAAGTACACACACACACACACACACACACACACACACAAGCACACATCGTAGATATATACTAGAAAAGTATATATAAAGTACGTGCAAACGCGAGGGGAATTTCTCGTCCCGGTGTGGCCAAATGCGATTGGTGCATGCCGCCGAAAATTCATCCCCCCCCGCCCCCAACCCCTCCCTCATTCCCTCTCTGAAATTTGTCTTGTGTTGGGCGGTCGAGCGTGCCGTTGCCGAAAAATCGTGTGCACCAATCAAGCCCCATGAGAGAACGGCGATAAAGAATATAGATCGTGTTGCAAATGCTCGTGGCTTTCGTTGCGCTCTGACGAACCGTAGAAAGAAAGAAAAAAAAAAGGATAGAACGAAAGAGAGAGAGAGAGAGAGAGAGAGAGAGAGGAGAGAACGCGTGTGGAAACCAAATGCACTCTCCGCACGCAATTTCGTGATGCCGTCGATCGTCGACCGCGAATGTGATCGGGCGATGAGGGACCAGAAAAAAGAGGAAGAGAGACGAAAAAGAGGGAGAGAGAAAGAGACGAAGGAGTGAAAGAGGGGTCGCAGAAAAGCAAGCAAAAGCTAACCAAGTGATTGCTGCTGCACCGATGCTTCTCCTCCTCCCCCTCGCGGCCCCCCTCGCCACCCAGCCCCTCTCACCCACCCTTCACTCGCCACTCCTCCTCTAGAATTCGCAAACATTTGGCGGTCATTGACCCGCCGTGCTGGGCCAAACCGCCAACAGACCCGAACAACAAGCAACTATTCTCACTCTTTCTTTCTCCCTTCTATACGTTCATACATATACATATATTTATGTACATTATATATATAAGTATAGGAGGAATATATATATATATATATGCGTGTGTACGTTTTTCATGCCGTCGGGGTTTTCGAGCTGCGTGTCTTTATATGAAGTCGTGGGCACTAGAGACGATTGGTGCACACGGTGCACACACGACGATAAAAATACTCGAAAAATTTCGCGTTCTCTATACATCTCGCGACTCTTCTTCTCACTCTCGTATAGCCTTCGCTCTTTTCACTCGTTCTTGCTGTTACAGTGCTCTTTACTGCTGGTGCTGGTGCTGCTGCTGCTTTTGCAAGACAGCGAGCAATTCGTCTCTCGTACTCTCGCCCACCTGAAGGAAAAACTTTTGACGCTAAATCATCGTGGACCGGAGTGTGCGAGAGAACGAGAGAGAAAATAACGAAACTTTTTGTCAACCGTTGCTTCATGAAGCGATAGATCATCGAGGAACGAAGATCGTAGATCATGGGGGAGTTTCCAAAGTTTTCGACGACTGGATTTTTCGCAAAATCTTCACGAAAACTTGGAGCTTCGGACGAGAAGGTAGTAGCGTCGATAAATTTTACGGTTTTGAGATTATTCGGTCGACGACGCTTTTTTTTTAATTCTAACATTTTTAATCGATTTTTTTGACAATTATCGGGTCAAGCGAAATTTATTTTACTCGAGTTAGTCGTTTTGTTCTTTTTTCAGTGATTTTATGGAACAAGAATCACAGCGTTTGATTTTTGTTTCTAAAAACTAAACTCGTGGATTTATTGGAGAAGGCGTGCTACGAGCGCCAGTAGTAAAGATCAACGTAGAGTACGGCACGTCTCGCGCCTAGACGAGAAATGCACCGAGCGCGGCACACGTTGCACCGCACGCGGTTGCTGCAACAACTAGTAGATGCGGTCGGTATTCGACCAGACAATTTACCTCGCGTTGCCGAGTAAACCGTGAGGTTCGCTCTCGCCACGCAGTCGTCTGACTACACCGCGAGATCGTTCGCAGGCTACGCTCGGTCTGCCTAGTACTAGTACACAACTACTTAGAGCTTCGTCGTCGCTATTTTTCTCTTTACGTCAAAGCGTATTATAAATTTACGAAAACAAAAAATTAATTCATACAAAAATTACTATTCTTCGTTATTTATTTTCTAAATCTATAAATATTCTATGAAAATATAACGGCACATCTGTCCCCCATCGATTCGACGATTAAATATTATTCTTCAACGAGTCTTAAAAAATCAAAAATTAAATAATCGTATCAAATTTTCTACGATAAAGCGCGATATTATTGATCGTGACATAATGGCCAATTACGAAATTCCTCAATGATCAATAATCATTCTTATCAAGCCCGTAACTCATTGCTCAACGTACCGAGGACGCGCGAACCGACGAAATTATTTCACGGTCGCGACTAAGAAAAAGGAGAAATTTCATCGCGTCTCGTTACCCGCGAGAAATTGTTCACGAAACGAGAAAGAAAGAAAGAAAGAAAAAAAAAGCTGTGTCACCGTGACGAAAGATTTTTCATCGATACGACGAACGAGAGAGGCGAATCGAGTGCGATATGATAACGAGAGAGCGAGAAAAAAAATGAAGCATCAAGGTCAAACGGAGACTACGGTAAAACACGATTAATTGCGATAAGATCTCGCAGCTGGGGGCAAGGTTAGAGAAGTAGAGTCAGCAGGAGGGGGTTGATTCGATTAATTGTTAATCTTTGCACATCTGACCTCGTCTCGCTGATATTGACACATTTTAGGCGACAATTGACATTTCCCTCTCTAAAGTAAAAAGAAAAAAAAGAAGAAGAAAACCAGGTATTCGCGTTAAATCTTGAAACTCGAGTGGAAGAGTAGAGCGGGCGAGTAGAAGGAGCGAAGACTTTTACGACGGTGGTAAACGCTCCAAGGAAAAAAAAAAGAAAAAAATTCTCGAGCCGAGTATATCGTCGAACGAGGATGGAATTTTCGACGCTCTCTTATAGCTCGAGCTTAGCGATAAAAAGTACGTAGCGAAGCGCGCACGAACGGACGAAAATTTTCTCCCCGTATTGACCGTCTTACCGAAGACGGAATTCTTCATTGTCAACATCATTGTACATAAAGCACTCGCGATGAAATATACGACATCATTCTTATGTGTATGAAATATTAACACGTATATATATATAGAAACGTATTTGTATATAATCGTGAACCGAGAGGATGACGATCGGCGAGAGAGCCTCGTATTTCCGTCCGAGCTTGAAAATAAAGTTAAATGGGTCAACGATGCGAGAGAGCGAAAGAAAGACAGAGAGAGAGAGAGAGAGAGAGAGAGAGAGAAAGAGCAGAGCGATATATTTTTAATTGCTCGGCAGACGGGGACTCAGACGTTCCTATGGAGGAGATACGTGTATGTGCATAAAAGACACAGAGAGAGAGAGAGAGAGAGGGAGAAAGAAAAATAGGGGTGGGGGGTGAGAAAGAGAAAGAAGATATCACACTCTCTCTTTCTCTCTGTCGCTCTCCCGTCCTATCCAAGTTCGGTCACGTTGCGTCATGGATAAAGATCGTCTGTATTATACGTATATAAATTATATGTACATACACACACACAAACATACACGTAGATATATATATATATATATATATATATATGTATATATATTCAGCTGAATGTCGGAGTGCAATTTTTCGCTACGGGGAATGAACACAACGAAGAGGCTCGTCGCGATGCGAATTTCGCCTCGAGCACGTTCGTTTAGGCATACTCGAAGTTTCGTGTGAGTGAACGAGACTCTAATGCAGATATATTTGTATATATATATATGTGTATGTATATATGTATGTATAGATCGACACATACACGAGAAAACAAAGAGAAACAGCAGCTACGAAAGAACCGCATGTTCGTCGCCTGCATAAATATCCTGCCCGTTTATACTTGACTCGTGATAACTTCTAGACCCCCCCCCCCCCCCCCACCACCCCGAGCCAACCCTTGCCGACCTCTCCGCGCTCCTTCTCTTTCTGTCTCACTCATCAAACTGCCACAACGGCGATCCCGGATGCAACTAGGTGGGGGGTAGCCCAAATACGATAGGCCCCTACGCTCGAAACTATTTCATTGTTCTTCGCTTATCGCTTAGTTTTTTTTTTTGCCTTTTTTCAATTATTTTTTATCAATGTTTGATTCGATTTTTTTTCAAATTCAATTATTAGATAATCGCGATATTAATAATGATAATGATAACGATTTGAAATAAGGAATTGAATAATGGTTAATTGACAGTTTAATCGAATAATTTTTAATTAATGATTATTGAAAATTGTGTTTTATTTAGTGGGGGAAAGAAAAATGATTGTAATGATAAAAAATTGAATGAAGTGTGCCAGATCCGAGGTGAAAAAAAATATATATCTTGCTCTCGAGATTTCGCTCTACCGACAGACTAGTCCTCACCAACCCTCGGTGTGTTAACCCCACTCTCTCGCCCATTCTCATAGAAAGAGAGCGAGAGAGAGAGAGAGAAAGAGAGAAAGCGAGAGAGAGAAAGACTCACACAAATACGAGAGTGACCCTTTCCCCTTCGATTTCTCTTCCACATCGTCTTTCGCGAGACGAGCACTTTGACCTCTACGAGCGACCCTGCTCCGGATTCGTGAATGATTATATATATATATATATATATATATATATATAGTGCGCGCACGCACAGAGGAACGTGTTACGGGAGAGCACCGTCATCCGAAGAATTCGGAAGTGATCGGCCATTCGTGACCTTGCTTGACCTTCCCGATAAAAAAATAAAATAAAAAATTCAACGAAATCATACAGATTTCGATCCTAATCAGATTTTCTTATTCTCTTTACATATACCTAATAATTGTAATCGTCCGATCGAATCTCTCGTCAAACAATCGACTATCGCTTCCCATCTCAAAGTCCATCAAGCTCCCTCGCTCGTAAACATACGAAACATACATAGGAGCGATTTTGTGCGAAATTACATAAGAAAATTTTCTATTTTCGTCTTTTGTACGCGAACAAATTATTTCACCGTGGCGAAACGTTGTTTAATAGAAAACAAAAAATATTAAAAAACAAACAACATAAAAACCACCTCCTCGAGGGAACAAAGAGACTATGAAAATTCACAGATAAATTCTTCGCGGTTTGCAGAAGTTTGTTTTGCAAAAAAAAAAAAAAAAAAAAAAAAAAAAAAAAAAAACGTACGACCATTTATCTTTTGCGCACACATATTTGCAATATAAACATATTATATACTTATATAGATCACGCATCGGTGTACAGGTGATTAATGCGGATAATCGCAATCGTCGAGCCTGATTCGAAGATTTCGATCGATGCGATCGAACACTCCTGTACGAGCACAGCGCAGTCGTCAAGGTCAACGAAATTTCTTTCCTCGTTGCGCTTTCTTTGCGATACGGTTATTTTTCTTGTTCTTCTTCGATACCGTACATCTATCTATATATATATATATAAACTTTACATAAATGTACGTATATATACATACGTATATATATGTACATCTATGTAGAGGGTCATATGCGAGTGTAGAGGGCGCGGTGCTACGAGGATTCGGAAGCAACGCGATGAGATGCGAATAAAAGACGAACGGACATACATACGCACACACACACACACACACACACACACACACACACATACACACACACACATACACACACACATACACACACACGCAAACGAGGAGACTGGAATTTGATCAATGGTGCGAGCCAGTGAAATTATTCTACTAACGATGACGACGACGACGCCGACGACGACGACGACGACGACGACGACAACGACGACGACAACGAGAAGCACGCTGCTATGAAGACGAGTCGCGTCCGCTGCGGCCTCCCGTCTAAATACATATTCACCGGCCGGAATCTAATTTCAGAGATAACGCGAGCGACGAGTAATCTAGTTACTAAGCGTCTAATCTAATCAGCAATTCGAATTACATATACACGGATATATATATATATATATATATATGTGTGTGTGTGTGTGTGTGTGTGTGTATGTGTATATATATTTTTATATTTATATATGTGTATATATGTATATATATATATATATATTTTTTTCTTAATCTTTTTTTCTTTCTTTCGCAGATCAAAAAATATTCGACGCTTTCGAGACAAACTTTTCTCCGATCTTTTTATTTCGCCCAAATCTCAACGAATCTTTGCGACAAACTCGTCGTTTCCTATTTCACTTGAATTTAATCGGATCTACGGGATTTCCGATAAATTTACGAACTCGAGGATAATTCTAATTAATCGGAAAATATTTTTGTCGACGTTATTATTTTTTTTTTGCATTAATATCAATACGCGAGGCCGAAATACGAGGCTAATTTTTTCATTCCGGCGATTTCGAGGACGTGATCAATGGGTGGGAATTAAAGCAGAGGCGAGAAACGAGATTCGATTCTCGCCTGGCGATCCGTGGAAGATATTCGCAAGCTCGCGTTGCGAAATTTTCGGATAATTACAGTTTCGTTATTTCCAGGGTTTTTTTTTTTTTTTCAAGATGAATAGTAGACAACGTTGTCGATTCGCGCAGAAACGATTTATCAAAATGTATATATTTCGTATTTTCGAACGATGATCGAACGGCTGATGATAAAAAAAAAAAAAAAAAAAAAAAAAGAAGAAGAAAAAAAACTGTCTTAAAGTCTCTCAAATTTGAGAAACACGCGTCATGTGTGAGCGCGTGTGTGCTTTAACTTTTTTTTCTGCTCGCTGCATCGAGGCGTGTGCAAAATTTCCTTGCCGCACTCTCTCTCTCTCTCTGGTGGGCGACACTTGGGACGACAAACTTACGTAAAAGGTGGGTCAATAGGAGAGAGAGAGAGAAAAAAAAACGAAAAAAAAAGAACGTACGTGTCTGACGATTCACAGAAGTTGTCGTTATAAAGTGCGAATCCAAATTCTACAGGGAGCTCGAACAATTACGTTTTCTCTTTTATCCACGAAAAACGCGAATTTTTTTAGGATAAAAACGAAAATAATTAAAAATCGAGGATATTAATATGAAGATTTTTCGTTTTTTCTTTTCCATACTATTTTTATCTCGATTTTTTATTTCTTTCGACGATTCAAATTTTTTAAAAATTTTATTTTATTTTTTTCTTGACTGAGAATAACGACGATAATAACAATGATAATAATGCCTCGGCAATTACCTAGCAAGACCCCCGTCCGTCTGCCACGTTTGGTCCCCGAGGCAGTCTCGGCTATTCTACACTCGAAACTGACGTTCAAGGATTCGTTCGCTTTGCATACCACGATTTTTCAGCCTGGCTATTGCCAAAGGCTCTGTCTCTTTTTCTCTCTCTTTCTCTCTCTCTCTGTCTCTTGTACCGGGCCTCTTGTAAGTGCTCACGTCCTAGCTCCTCCCTCTACGTCTTCTTTCCTTTTTTTCTTCACCCTCACCCCACACCCCTCGCTCTCACTCTCTCTCGTTCATTCTTTTTTTATCATTTCTCTCTCTCTCGCTCGTTCGTTTTTTATCTTTTTTTCTCTTTCTATCCGCACACTAACTCGAGACTTCTAGCGCACGATTCGCAATATTCTTATATATATATATGTACGATCGCGTCTCGTTTTTCAAGAACCGCGGGCCTCGCACTCTCTAACTCGTAATGGCCGACTCATAGGTACTATTTTTATTTTTTTCACTCACTCACTCATTCTCTCTCTCTCTCTCTCTCTCTCTCTCTCATAAATTCCCCCGACAGAAAATCTCTATTTATACACACGCACGTATGTAATACGCGAATATCACGGCTGCGTGTGTGTGTGTGTGTGTGTGTGCAAGTGTGTATAACCGTGCAAGATAGTTCGCGTCTCTAAAAACTGCATGCAACCGAAAAGAAGTCTCTCGTGCATGGGCGCCTCGCCCATATAATCCAGAGATCCTTCGCAACGGGGACTTTGTTACAGTCTTATACCTATGAAATTTTTTCCTCGCGTACTTATTTATACGGATTTTCATTATTTTTGTTCATTTTTTAAATATTTGAATTTTTCCAACTAGCAGAAAAAACAACGAAGAAAGGACTTGTTTATACGGATTTTCGTTACTTTTCTTTATTTTTTAAATATTATAATTTTTCCAACTAGCAGAAAAAACAATGAAGAAAGTACTTAGAGAAATAGTAATTCGAGTCTCGATTGTTCCATCGAGTTTTTTTTTTAATTAATCAATATAACCCGATCTCCAATCGAAAAGTAAAAATTATTATTTTCACATCGTATTGCAAAATATTTGAAAACAATTTCTTTTGTTATTTCACGTTTCGAGTACAATAATAATAATAATAAAATAATTTTAAAAAACGATGAATTCGCTGAAACGAAAAGTTTTGCAATCTCAGACGTCTAAATCGTGTGACACACACATATACACACACAGATACAGACACACACACACACAGACACACAATTCTACGTGTACGATAGATTGAGCAATAATCGTTCGATACTTCGAGACGAAAGAAAAAATATTTCTGCGTCAGCACATTTTCGGTGGAATTACGATCGAGGAATTCTCGAATTAACGAAACGATCATTTTTGTTCTTTCTTTTCTTTATTTCATTTCGAAGCTAGCGACCCGATCGAGGTTTTCGCACAAGTATCGGCGTAATATTTCGTTTCGAGTGTGCGAAAGGAAAAAAACGTACAAAGCTCACTCGTATTAATACATATATACATACATATATATATATATATATATATATACACACACACGCATATACATATATGTATACATATATACATACACAGATATATATATGTGTGTGTATTTTTATACGTTATATATAACAGGATTACTCACGCGGCGTAATGAACGATTTGTCTCGACGTGTTTCGCGTCGTAGATCGTTCAAAGAATTTGTCTAGCGACAAAGGATTCGAGCGTGTCGGGTCTGGCGCGTTACGTCATTTTTTTTTCGCGCAAACCCGTCGCGGTTTACCCATAGAATACATATATGTATGTATATACGTATGTATAAAACACACGGACGAGCGAGTCGCGAGTTTGTCTGGTTCGCTGGCATCATACTCGTCTAGCGCTCGTCTAGCCACCTCACGGTCCGCACTACTGGCACACACAGCACTAACGCGCCAGCGAAAGAGAGAGAGAGAGAGCGAGTGAAAGAGGAGGGGGGAGAATAGTACACGCCGTTAGACGGTGGAGACTCGCGGCACGTACTGTACATTTCCCACACGTTACTGGATAAAATACAACGCTACGAGATTCGAGATTTTGAGATTATATTTTTTTTTTCGTTAAATCATTCTCATCGAGTAATTAATGCTATTTTTTTTTTTTTTTTTTTTTATAATCCCACTAATTGAATTCAATTAATTATTTTGTTAGCGTTAAAGAGGAACGCGGGGTTTGGATATTTAGCGAGCTGTTTTAATTCGATGAAAAACATTTTTTTTTATTATTTTGATTATTTATTGATTTATATATAAATATATATGTGTGTATATATTTTTTTTTCGTCATGCGGGTAAATAATACGAGTGTAATTTTCATGTTTCTTCGCGTATGGGTTACCATACGTATAGAATTAATGAGTCGCTGCATTCGGGAGGAAAAAAAAATCCCAAGTGGTTACATCGTGAACGGGTTGCCTCCTATCTCTCTTTTTCTCTCTGTTTCTCTCTCTCTCTCTCTTTCACTCGGTCTTTCTCCCGTGGCCAAGGGCTACCGGGAATGAGTGAATTACACGTACTGACCTCGCTCTCCTCTACGGGAGCCAATGGGTGTCGTGTCATAAAAATGATACTAGTAATAATTAATATATATATATATATATACGTCTATTATTAAATATTATTGTTATTATTATTTGAAAATTGATCCGTGAAAAATTGTCTGCGAGCATCGGGCTTGTTTCGAGCCCAAAGTATCACAAAAGTTGGGCCGAAGAAAAAAAAAAAAAAACAAAGTTAAAAAAACGCCGAGACAATGGGAAACATCGATTTTTATCTCTCATCGTTCTTATTTCTTTTTTTGTTTCTTCTCTTTTCTTTTTCCACTGACCTATATTTCACGCGATACGCGAGTCCGAAGAAAAATACATTGTTTTCGAAACTGTCGAATCTCAGAAAAATCTTCAATAATTCATCGGTCGTGTTAGAAACGAACGAAGTTTGAAAAATCTCCTCCTCCCTCGGTATAGAGAACTTCGTATTTTTAAATCCTATTTAACTCCATACATACATACATACATATATATATATATATATATATATATATATATATATATACACGTTCAACTCCGAAAAAGTGAGAAAGAAGATGTTTAAGGGGGTCTAGGTTTCGCGGCTGCTGCACACGTGAAACCTCGTGGCATACTCCAATATCTTTCCATCCTTTGCTCTTTCTCTCTCCCACCCACCCACCCCCCCCCCCCCTCTCTCTCTCTCACTCACCATATATATACATACATTTATATACACATACATATACACAGCCATATGTACTTATACAAACCGTTGTCCTATAGCAAGAACTATAGTAACGCCATTTAGTCATTCGGCTACTACGGGGAAGAAGAAGAAGAAGAAGAAGAAGAAGAAGAAGAAGAAGAAGAAGAAGAACGAGCGAGAGGCAAGTTTCGCGATGCGAATACGCGTAGTGTGTGCGCGCTGTGGCTCTTACTCGTTTTTCTTTTGCGAATATACAGGCTCGAAGGCCACGCACCACCGGTCGCTCAGCTGCGCCGAATTGCTCGCTGTATACTCTCTATTGCTCTTCCTAACCTCTCCAGACTCGCTCTCTCTCTCTCTCTCTTGCTCTCTCTCTCTCTCTCTCATTCGCAGCAGACTTTGCGTATGTTATATATCTTGATACATACATAAATATACATGTGTATGTACATATGTATGTATGTATATGTATGTATGTATACACTTACTATGTACTACGAATATTTATATGTATAGTAATAATATATATATGTATATATATATAAAAACACACGTACCTTGATCGTCGGTCGCAAAGTGAAGTGTTGTCGCTTTCCTGCGTGTCCTTGCCCGTCCCGGCGGCTCGTAACAGTAACGAATCTCGCTAGGCCCGTCTACCAATGTCGTCGCGTATTTATTAGCCCACGATCTACGCCTCGTTTTACACTTCTTTCTTACTCCTCACCGATAATCACGTAAAACGTTTATTATTACGCTCTAGTACAATCGTTATTATTATCCTCTCATACCGTTCTCGATGCTTCCCATTTGGCAGTTTGTTCTCTTTTACGTCCTTTTCTCTCGATATTATTGTTAATATTATTATTATTATTATTATTGTTATTGTTTTTATAAGTTTTATCATTACCGGCTCTTTTTAATTATATCTGTGGTTATGTACGTAAGAATGCGCTTTTTTTTTCCTTCCTCCGGCACATCTGCGGCCTCCGCCGGCTGAAAACACCGCCACGTCCTCGATAACCTCACACACTCACTCTCTCTCTCTCTCTCTCGGTCTCTTTCGCTCTCTCGCTCTGCGTCGTACGCGCGCCGACTCGCTCAACGCCGATTCTCGCCCTATTATCGTTTTTACAATACGAGATCTTTTGCACACAACACACACTCTCTTTTTTTTCTCTCTCTTTACTCTCTCTCTCTCTCTCTCTTTCTCTCGAAATTTCCTTTGTCACTAGGCCTCGCTGTAGTTCGTAACGTTAATTCGCTTCTGTCTCGAAACACGCGATTTCAGCTCTGCGTCCATGGCAATGAGAGTAATGCGTTTTTGTTTTGTTTCTTTTTTTTTTGTTGTATTTTTATTCTCTTTACTTGCTTCGTTACGAACTAATCCGTTGGCGTTGATGTCGTTACCGAAAAAATGCCAGAGTAACGGAGGGAAAAAAGAAACGCAGCCGTGGGTCACGTCTTGTTGGCCGCGCGCTCTAGCGAGAGCGACGGGAAACAACGATATACGTTAACCGGTAGCCCGCGAAACGCGAAACGCTCGCGAATAACGCACGTCCGTGAATTTTCTAATCACTGGACTCTTCGATCACGTTCGTTTCTCAATTTCTCTATTTATATTTCGATCTTTCTTATTTTGTTTATCGTTGTTGTTGTTGTTGTTTTTTTGTTTTTCTTTCTTTTTCGTCCTACCACTTCGCACTAGATCCTCTCGCTTATTTCGAACACACTTACTCGACGCAAATGGCAGAAAAGTTCGCAATCTGCTTATTTTGTACCGTGCTTTTTTGTATTATTTTCTTTCCTCTTTTTTTCTAATTTTTTTCGTCGTTATTATAATAATAATAATTG
This sequence comes from Netelia inedita, assembly GCA_964017225.1. NCBI lineage: Eukaryota > Metazoa > Arthropoda > Insecta > Hymenoptera > Ichneumonidae > Netelia > Netelia inedita. Next base: position 41,671,184 of record OZ024921.1, read on the forward strand.
TTATTATTATTTTCTTTTTTTATAACCTTCACGCTCGTTTTCATTCGCGATTCTCGTTCAGTCTATCACAGATATATACATATGTATCTATTTTTATATACGTGTATGTTTGTATATATATCATACATGTATATATGTATGTATCACCACCGATCACCGATCGAGTCGACCGTAAGTCAATGCGGAGTAGTCCGAGCGCCACTGTCGACAAAGTCCTCTCGTCCACTCGCTTACTTTGTAACGTCCGTTGGTGCCCGATGGTCTTGCTCTTCGTTTATTTTTTTTGTTTCGTTTCTTTTTTCGTTCTTCTCTTCTTCTCTTATCGCTCGGCAGGCCTCTCGTTCCTTCCTTTTCTCTTCCTATTCGCGACTCGAAGCGATAACTCTCGCGAACCACCTCGTCTCACTCACTCTCTTTTCTCACTCGTCGTGTGTCTCTCTGCGCTCCAGTCACTCGGTCGACTAGCGCGACGTGTACGCTTACTTCTTCGTACCTCTTCTCTCGTATCTTTTATTTTTCTTCTCCTCTCGTGCTATTTTACTCCCTCGTCGCTTATTTTCGTTCTCTTCCTTCTTTCACTTATTTCGTGCACGTCGCGATTCGCGGAGATGTTCGGGAATACGCAAAAGTTTTCAGTTGTATTGTTTTTTTTTTGTTTTAATTTCTTTTTCTTTTTGTTGTTGTTGTTATTTTGAAACGAAAGGTCACCCTTCCACGATGCGCTCGATGGACCGATGTGCGTTGCGCGCGTGAAAACGTTGAGGACGACGTCGACGGTTGGTGTCGGTGGGTGCGCGAGATTGCCGGATCGAGAGTCTCGCGCGTTCACCTCGTGGCAAGAGCTCCTCGTGGCCACACTCCGTACTCTCGCTCCTTCTTTCTCTCTCTCTCTCACTCTCTCTCGTTCTCTCGGCCACCTGACGAACGCGCGCACGCGTGTGTATGTGTGTGTATGTGTGCACGTCGAAAACGCCAACAAGTCGACGATCGAAGAATGAGAAAAAACGAAAAAATTACCAAAAATCACGAACCACTTCGCGCGACGCAAACTGCCGTCTCGTACGTTCGAAAAAGAAACAAAAATTGCTCAACGATTATCTCTTTGTCGAAATGTTATTATTCTTCGTTTTCTTCCTCTTCTTCTTTGTTTTTTTCTCAGCAAATCCTCACGTGTCCGACGCGTTTCGTCCTTACGACGAGTCGATGAGTCTCTTTTGCACGTAGTCGTAGAAAATCGCACGAGTTCACGGACGACGATTTTTTGTATTTTATTTTTTTATTTTTATTATTTTTCTTGTTTTTATTTTACGAAAAGTGAGGTTAGTTCGTCGTGAAGCGCGGGATTAAAATTGCAAAAGCCTAAGCAGGTACTCTCTCGTAGTGTGCGTGTGTATGTCTATGTGTATATTTTTTTTTCAATTCTTTTTTTGTTTGTTTTGTTTTTAAATATTTTTCTTTTCTTTTGTTGTCGTTGTTGTTTAAATACGTCTACGCGTTTAACGTTTCGGGCGCGTTTTGTATTCAAGGATACGCGGTCTCTCACGCGCGATGACTGTTTTTGTTGAAAAAAACTTGCGACGGGATATTGCAAACCGACGACGGAGACCGGAGAGAGCGCGGGCCTTTGGACACCGGGGAACTACCTAGTCGTAGAGTGATTGGGAACGCGACTGGCCAAAAGCACTTGATTCGCGCGCGGTTCGGGTTTGCCCGCTGCCACTGCCGCTGCTTGCTGCTGCTGCTGCCGCTGCGCCTCTCCCATGCACTTTTTTTTCCTCTTCTTTTCGGGGGTCCGAGCTTGTATTGGTGCGTGTGTATTCGCGCGCGTCTCACCGTTTTGCCCCCCTTCGCGCACCCGTGGCTCCCACTCGGGTTCTCTCGCTCGCACACGTCGGCTCGTTCGCCGAACGGCCGGTTGGCGCTATCGCGCGCCCGTGGGACAGAGTGAGAGAGAGGGAGCGACAGTCGGCGGGTGAGAGAGAGAGAGCAGTGGCGATGCTTCACTCTAGCTCGACTAGGGAACGCGCGCGGCGGCGTGCGCTCTCCCGAAAAAACCCCGCGCCCTCCGTTACGAGTCTCTTCGAGTCTCCTCCGTGTATTATACTATTCAGTATTTTGTACGTGTATAAACACACATAGCAAGCATACACGTACATTTATAAATATGTACATCGTGTGCAAGCGAGAGAGAGAGAGAGAGAGGCTTTATATTAGCGAACGAGAAGGGAGCGAGGTGATCCGAGTGGTTTATACGCGGACTATAGGAAACTGTCTCTCTCACACTCTTTCTCCCGAGAGCTCCAATGAATATGTGTGTGTTTCTGTTAGTAGCCGCCCCGCGCGTTCGCTCCGACTAAACGAGAGAGAGAGAGAGAGAGAGAGAGATAGTTACCGAAATGTTAACCCGTGGAACCACTTTTTATTGAGTGTCGCAAAATTCATAGGAAGGATTGAGGTGTGCACGAGAGAGTGGGAGAAACAGTACGAAGAGAGAGAGAGAGAAGGAACGATAGCTCGTAGAATTCGAGAAGAGGAGAACAAGGAAGATAGCGCGGTGAAAGAGAGCGCGCGCGCGCGAGAGAGAGAGACGGAGGGATAAAGAGAGTGAAAGAGAGAAAGAAGAAGAGGTGAGGGAAATAAGCGCGTCGGTAGGGGGTGGGAGTGGACACATTGCCGAGGGGTTTAAGGGGCGAAAGTCCTCCTCTCGCCCCGCAGCGCTTTACGGCAACGCGGGACACCGCGTTGCCACCACTGCTGGCCTGTTATACCGCTACGCATATACACAGCCATACAAAAACACACACACACACACACACACACATAAATACATTCATACACATAGACAGGATGCCGATAGAGCCATGTTGTATTGGTATATCGCGTATACACAACCCGGCATCGGAAACGCTTCGAGGTGAACCCCTCGCCGGTTCCATCGTTGCGCATGTTTTCGTGTGCGTGGATCGGTCCACACGCCAATTTCTTTTGCCCCACCACTACGTACGTAACGAAACGACGGCGACTACGACTACGATGGTGGAGACGACGACGACCACGACGACGACGACGACGACGACGACGACGATGACGGCGACGAACGACAGCGAGGAGCATCAGCTTCCTCGGTGAGCGCGCGGAGCTCACCGAAAAACCCCTTTGGCCACCGCCACCGCCTCCTCCTCTCTCTTTCTACTCTTTCTACCCCCTCCCTAACTGCTTCATCTCTCTCTCTCTCGCTCTCGCTCTCGCGCGCGCCGTTCGCCGTCTCGTCAGCCCCTCTTTATACCGACGAACGCCCGCGCCACGATTTACCACCCCGCCAGTGGCTCTCGCGCGCCACGACCACCGAGAGACTCCTTCCTGCTCGGTCGACGTTCTCGCTCTAGCGCTCTCCCTCCCTCTGAGCGTGCCCCCCCCCTGCCCCTCTCTTGCCGTACACCCAACAGCCGAAACTCGACGGTGCCCGTCTCTCCCCCCACCATCGACGCTGCCGCGATGCTCCTCTGGCCCCGTGCGTCCCACTCCTTTGCCAAAGTTGACCCCCCACCCTTTTTTCGCAAACTCTGACTCGCCTGTCTGTCTTCTTCGCGCTCTCACTCTCTTTGTCTCTCTCTCTCTCTCTCCCTCTCTGGTGCTGTATCTCTACTTGGCCAACTCCGAAACAGCATTTAGCCCGTGCATAGCCAAAACCTCGTGTACAGTTAAGGCTTAATACCGAGCGAATGGTACCGATAATTTTTTTTTCTTAATTTTTGTATTTTTGATCATTCGAGAATGTCTTTGGTGGATCAATTTTTTTAAGATAGATTCTTTGGTTATAGCGAAATCGGAGGGGAACAAAACGTGTGTAATAATGCAGATTTTTTTACACGTGTTTATTTTGTTTTTGTTTCGGGGATTAAAAATTAATTTTGTCGCACGGTCGAATGAATAAATACGACGGTCAATCAATTATAAGCTTGTATCGATAATTCAGCGAGACAAAAATGGTGCAAATTCCAGTAAGATTTTCTATTATTTTTGTTTGCGTTTATATTATTATTATTGTTATCGATGCGAATCCAGAGGTCAATAGCTAAAAGCCGACTTCTCGCGCTTGCCGCACGACGACGCGTGGGCAGGATCCAATGAATCGGACACGTGTCGGAGCAGCCGGGACGATTCACCGAACGTTTTCATCTGGTTGAGATTTTATATGAAATTTCGTTCGTACGATTCGACGCGAAAAAAGGAATCAGAGAAGAATAAAATTCATCCACCTTTCTATACGTAATCGCGGGACCACGGTTCGCCAAGATTCCACGAAATAATTAAAAAGAGTCTGAGCACCCAAAAATAGACAATAATAAACAAATAAATTCCAATAAACGAGATATGAAGGAAAAATGTCACTGAAGATATGAAACATCCCCCTTTCCCTCTTCACTCACCCACCGTTCTATTTATCTCCGTCTGTGTCAGAAGCATTTCATTTAACTCTCTTCTCGATGATCTACTTAACGTCTGCATCGAAATATCGATGAGTCGTGAGGTCGAGAAAAAAAAACACACACACACACACACAGGAAACAAAAAGAAAAATTTCACCCAATTTGACAAACTCGACTCGATTCTCGCGTGTTTTTTTTTCTCGTATAATTGCCATAATTGAGAAACGGTCGAGTCGTGCTCGAGATCACGCGAGTAACGAAACGATATCCACGTCCATAAAGCGAAAATGACAGAATCGTAAAAATATCTCGTCGCTCGTTTAATATCGTGTCAATTTTGTTTTCAACCCTCGATTCTCTCGTTTCTTCCTTGCGATTGATAACGCAAACGTTATCGAGGATCGACACTTTTTCTTTTTTTACGAAAAATTCGTGCTCTATATAAATATCGCAAAAATGTCCGTAGTAGTCGAGTCGACATTAACGCCGGAGAAACTGAATAAAGCTCGTTTCATCGATCACATATGAGCTTACATAGTCAAAATCTAGGCCGATCGCGATCTATTTCTAAAACGATGAATAAAACCCGAATCGACGCTGGTGCAAACGGCTCGAGGAATCGAATACGTCGATTTGAAAGAAGAAAAAAGAAACGTATCAATGTAGTTGCCCGTCAGGAGTCGGTTCATTCGGAAATAACTCCGTCTCACTCGTCGTTCTACCTTAACGAGGAAAGATTATAATTTAATAGACGAAATCTTCGCACTCGACTAAAATTCAGAATGAGCGACAACTTTGATCTCGTAGAATCGCGATTCATTGCGTTATAGTCGAGCTAATGTATAATCGTATATATATATATTTGAATTTTATATAAAATTTGATTAAGCAACTACGAGAATATTTCGTGTCATACATGTAGAATATATGTCCCGCATTAATTCAATCATATCTTTCCATTCTAAAATGTATGAACTTTAATCCGATCATTTCTTCCATCGTGCCAGTTTCATCCCCTTATCATTTCTTTCTCTTCCTCCTTACCATTATATACAAGAGACGAATCGTTGAATCGCGCAATGCCTAGGAACGTTTCGAACCGAAATTCGTTGGTTGTTTCCTATTGGTCGGTTGGACCGAGTGTAATATTAATAATATAGAAATTGGGCCAAGCCAAGAGCTCACCGTCGATTCCGAAAATATTATTAATCAAGAATTCACTTCGTATGGATTTCTTAATAACGTATGACCCGCCGTCGTTCGCTCACCCTTCCATTCTCTCGATCTCTTCGCCTCATCGTTCTCGCTGGAACGAACGACGACGCGAGATACCAAAATTTTTGACAAAATGAAATATCGTTTTACCAGATATTCACCGAATACATTTTCTAGCCCCGCGAGAATTCGCTCTTTTTTTTCTTTTTAATGACGAATATATGTGTCAATTATCGTAAAAATTTCGTTCGTCAAAAATTTCTTGTGGTTTTTGTGAGAAAGATATTCATCTCGATTTTTTCTGTCGGTTGAGTTGGAGGAATGATAAACACGATTATTAAATATACAATGTACCTTGCGAGATTCATTAAGCAAGAACGAAATACCAATTTTTTCTGTCATATACGAGTATACATATATTTCTGAAAAATTTGAATTTGATAGCATTTCATAATGTTCAATTAATTATATATGCCTATATATGTTTATATATATATATAATAAAAAGTATAGGTGCATTCGCGCTCGATGATTGAATTATCCACCTCAATTTCGTCTTTTCTCATACGTCAATTACGAAGATAGCTCGTGAATGAAAATCTCTCGTCGGTGTTGAGGTGGGGGCTTGGCGAGGATAATATACTTGTCAAATGCACCCGTTCGAGAGTTCGTTTGTTCAATATCCTCACTGTATTATTGAGTTACTGAACGAGTTCAAATACGTCCCTCGGTACGTCACAATCCTCGGACGAAGTAAAGAATCATAATAACAATGCTAATATAACGTTATTAAAAGATGAAAATAACGAGTCTTTACATTCTCTGTACGACGAGGTACGAGCACCGTTTCAGGAAGATCCCGGAAACGAATGAATAAAATCCGCCAACGCAATATTCGATTGAATTTAATATATATATATATATATATACGTTAGATCTACATATATATATATATATAGTCTGATTGATAAATATAGCGAACAGCTTTACTTGGATCGATACATTATCGACATTGACGAAATTCGATAAACAACGAAATATTAAATTCATCAACGATCGTAATTTTGAAAAAAAAACCATCGATTCAGTAATTATACGATCGAAACGATCAAATTCGATTAAATTCCAATTACCTTTGAATTTTTGGATTTTAGATTCGAAAAGGCGAAGCCGAATGGCCAATTAATATATGTATATGTTGCTGGGCCATTAGTGAAGCCGCGTTGATGCGTCCCTAATTGACCACGCGTCTTCGAGCCAACTACGGGAGAACGAGAGAAGCAAGAGAGAGAGAGAGAGAGAAAGAGAGGAATTGCTCCAGCTCGATAGCAGTTTCTCTCTTCTCCAACGCGAATCTGTGTCTCTCGACCCCCCCCCCCCCCCCCCACCTCCTACCCATCCATCTCGCTCTCTCTCTCACTCTCTGTCTGTATCTTTCTCTCTACACCGATACACTTTGCTCCGTCCCTTTCTTCCTCTCACGAAAATTCGGCTCTCGAGAGCAATATGCTCTCACAAGTCTAATTGGGGCAAAGGAGGAGGGTTATAATACATCCGCACGTAACCAAAAGCTCGCGCCCGTGTCTCGGTAACGTTCTATTCGTGAGACGGAACGAGACAGGAGAAGAGAGAGGGAAAGAGAGGTTGATAGGGAAGTCGTCGTTTTGGAGAATAAAACACGACGATATTTGTCCCGTTCACGCGACACGTTTAAATCTATGTATACGAGTCCTACGAGCGTCACTGCCGATTACAATGCCATCGCCTTTTCTTTTTCATCCTTCTTCTTCCTGGTCTTTTCGCTTATACAATTTATATGTTTAGGCCCCGTATCTCGCCCGGGCTTTTATATAATATCCTCGGGACAATGCCCGTCGGGAAAATTCCGACCTACGTAAACGAAGCTTTTCTCGTCCTTTCACCGATTTTATTCCCTTTCCTCGTCTCGAGATTAAACGAAATCATTTTCGTACGATCTTTATTCGAATCCATTTTTACGATTTTGTAAACGATAATTTAACAGAACAATTTTGTACGAACGTTGTTCGAAATTAATCCGATTTAAGGGATGAATTTTTAATCGTTCGCTTTATCGAGAAATACAAATTTACTTAGGGGAAAATGAACTTCGTCGGATAAATTATATATTTGTCAATGAGACTGAACGACTATGAATTTTTTTTTTGAATTATTTATTTATTTTATTAGGTCGAATTTTTATTTCTCATTTATTTATTTATATTTGGTGTTGTTATTTTTTTTAATACGCGACTGACACTCGGAGAATTCTCTCGAGCGCTGCAACAAGTCCTTTGGAAACTCGAGGCTCGTAAGTAGACGGGCACGAGTGTGCATTGAATAGCTATAGAGATTACGTACACACATATACGTATAATTTGCGGCTGGTGGCGTTCGACGACTCTCTCTCTCTCTCTCTCTCTCTCTCTCTCTCTCTCTCTCTCTTTCTCTCACTCGCCCTCTCTCACAGGTTCACTCGCGACTCGAGACCCTTCACCGTTCACCCCACGTTATCGACTTTCGACACCGTGATCAATCTCTCTAGCATCGAGTCTCTCTTTCTCTCTCTCTCTCTCTCTCTCTCTCTCTCTCTCTCGACCACTCTTGTGGTCTCATCCCGTGTACACGAGGTAAATCGAGAGCCCTGTAGGACCAGGAACACTTTTACCACGAGAAACTTACCGTAGGACGAGGCAAGCTGCTATCGTCGTTGAGTTTCTCATTCTCTCTCTCTCGCTCTCTCTATCACGTATAATGTTAACTGCCTCGACTCCGCGCGCCTCAAAGGATGCGTAGCTTCGAATTTCGCGGCTTGATTCACCGGCTTTCGCATAAATATGAAGAAAAAAAACCATACCAAGGTGAAAATAAAAGTTTCAATATCGGAACATTTTCCTTTATGTCCGAGCTCGACACGAAATTTTCTGAATTTTTTAACAAATCGTTCATTTTCATTACTTTATTATTATTATTATTATTATTATTAAATAATAATAAAAGTAATGTTAAAATAAAAATTATATAATCGAAGACAATTATTTTTATTAATAATTAATAATAATGATAATTTTCTATTTACAAAAAAATATGCAAGGGCTAATAGCGCACTATCATCCAAAAAATCAGAGCTGTCATGGCAGAAGCCCGACTGAACTTGAGATTTGTGCGCGAGAAAGAGAGGCAGAGAGATAAGATTGCAGCGAATTGTACACGCGATAATGTTGTTAGAAATTTCTCGTGCTAATAGACCGCGAGACTGGCAGTCGTAAGGGTGGGGGCGATCGCGCCAAGGGGTAAATTTGAATAAAAATAGAAATGGAAGAATTTTACTTCTGTTAATGGTTTTATACGCGTTCGTTGTCGAGGTTGATTCAACTCCAAGCTACTTGCAATCGCGACATGCGACGAGAAATAATAAAAATAAAATTAACAAATCATACAAAATAATATTCGAAAAAAAAAAAAAAAAAAAAAAAAATTTCTTTTACATCGAATTTCCTATGTAGGAGGTGCCACGTTAAGTTCAGAAACGTGAATATTTTATAGCACGGGCGAGTCGCCCATCAGCCCTAGATATTCGCAGGAGTTCGTCCTTGAATAGGACCAGAAATCGTAGAAACTAAACGTATCTGTACCAGTTGCAAAATAGAACTGTGTGTGACGGTGAATCTTGCCGAATGCGAACCACGACGAGTTTTTTGCTCATCGATCGCGAAACTGGACTAGTTGGCGACTGTCGATGCATATATATATGTATATATACATATATATGTATATACATAGACGTTAGTTCGCAGCATCCCGGAGCAGCAAAAATGAGCACACGACGACGGGAAGATCGGAGCTGGATCGTCGCACGACAGAACGACGAATGTGAATGAGTTATAACTGCAGCACGTTTTACATATATACATATATATGTCTCTAAGCAGTGCTATAGTCGCTGGTATAAAAGTAGTCGCGGTGGTGAGAGGCCGAGGGCTGATTTTAATTCTCCGAAAATAAATCCTGAGGACAGGGCGATAATTGAATAGGCGAGATGTGTTTTTTTGTTTCTTTTCCTTTCTGTTTCTTTTTTTTGTTTTCTTTCGCGAAAACAAAAGGTGCATCGTGAAATAAAACAGAGAAAACTGGGTGTAAATTAAATCCTCTTGGACAAGTTGCGAATTACGGAATCTCTATCTCGGGACAAACGGGATTAAGCGACGATAACATTGAACAATTGAAATTTAGCGAAATGAAATCTCGTTAGGTCGAGCACATTGTTTCAATAATGTTTTAACGATTTTAACTCATTATTGATTAAATACCGTGTTAAATTTACGAACGAATAAAATATTCGTCTCGTCCGTCTTGGGGAAAAAATATTCTGGTGTTAAGATTTATAATAAAAAAAAAAAGGAAAAAAAAAGAAAAAACGTGAAACGAGGATCGTCGTCGGATTTCTCGTTGTACGAATTATCATCTTTCATCCCTTTGAGAAAAAAAACGTGAACGATAATTTTGAAGAGATAAGATCCAATTTTTGTTCTTTATTTATTTATTTCTCAACGAGAATACAATTTTTATAACGAACAAAATGTTATAGCAAAATTCTCCCGAAAGAGTTGTCGATGATTCCCCTTGGCCAGTACGCGGGAATGGAAGCCCAGCAAATTCACGCGGCCCTTGCGAAGACCTCGGGGCCTTGCTAGCAAGATTCGATTCTCTCTCTCTCTCTCTCTCTCTCTCTTATTCTCCCTCAAACGCGCGCGTTTGCTAGAGTCCGTCCGAGAGGGCCATGAACCCCGAACAGGTTGGCCCCTTGGACGTTCACCTTCTCCGCTTTCTCTCTGGCCAACATCTCGAACCAATCGCTCTTTCCTACTCATCTTCCCCCTCTCCTACCTCACAGTCCCCTCGTTCTCTCTCCCTCGCCCTCAAATGTTTCGCTCTGTATAGAGGAAGATACGTAGTTATCGGTAGGCGAAGAAAAAGAGAGAGAGAGAGACAGAGAAGAAACGAATGAGCAGAGTCGAAAAGACCCGAAACTCCCTTCTCTCTATCCCTCTTCTTCCTCCTTCTTCATCATCTTCTTCTTCGTCTTCTTCCTCTTCTTCTTCTTCTTCTTCTTCTTCGGCTCTTCGTCTTCGCCTACCCACGAAATATCAAGATACCATGGCCCTCGGGGCCCTAATAGTCCCTCCTCTACCATCCTCCCTTGGCCTTTACCCCCTCTCCTCTCGCAACCACCCCCTCCTCCTCCTATCTCTTTGAGTCCTCAACTACTACCTATATATATAGCTATATGCATCTCCATAGTTCTATATACAATACTACAGTTTCGATGCTTCCATCGAGTTTCTTACACGCACATGCTCTCGAACATTTTAACCTAACCTGCCCCCTCCCTCCCGCGTCCCCCTCTCTACTCCTCATCCTCTAGCCCTCTTCTCCCTCAGCCCCTTCTTCACTCATCTCTTTTCCTTTCCCATCCCTCTTTAATCGTTTCTTTTCGCGATGCTTCGAGCACACTCCTACGATATTGCAGCAACGACGCGATCGCGAGGGGCTTCGTTTATGCGTCGACGATCCAGCATGGAGAGAAAAAGAGAGAAAGAGAGAGAGAGAGAGAGAGAGAGGGAGTGTTAGATAATCTCTCGTGTCAAAAATCTTTTCCTGCCCCCTCGAGCGTAGCGGAGAAAGAAAGAGAGAGATAGAGAGTGAGTCGATGCACAAAAATTCCTAACCGAGTCTTCGCCGAGCAGGTTTCAAGAACGACTTTGAAAGCTTCTTCGTTCGCAGCAACTCGCTGACCGCATCCAACGATATCTACGCGAGTTCAACACGCACGCGATTTTTACGCGCCCGATTCTCTCGACGTTTTCAACGAACGGATCGAAATTTTCGTGAATAATCGTTCTTCCCTTTTTTATCGAATAAAACAATAATTTTATTTTTAATCAAACTTTTTTTTTATATAAAATGTGTAATTATTGCTAAATATCCGTCAATTTATTCTTCTTTTTTTTTCATTTTCATTCGGATTTTTTCGTCGTTGAAAATTGGTTATTTTTTACGAACGTCTCGTCGCTTCGTTTGCTCTTTACAGCGAGAACATCTTGGCCGGAATTTTAATGGCGGACGATATCGTGCGAGTTTGTGTATTTTTTTTCTTACTCGTTTTTTCACTTTTTAATTTATATATAACTTAAAAGTAATTAGAAGAACTTCCTGAAAAAGTACAATGTTGAGCGGAGAATTTTTACGAGACTCGACGATCTATAAACGATAAATTTTCAGCCCGCGGTTTAGGTGGTAAGGAGAGAATTCAGCGCGTCGCGCTTTATCGCGCCGCGAGCCGGTGCGCTTATTTGCAATTTTCTTTCATTACATCTGATAATCCCTCGAACCCATAACCAAGTCGTCGTTAATCACAATTATCATCTTCGTGGCATAGCCGGGCAAGTAAAACGCGTCGATAAAACATAAAAAAAAAAAAAAAAAAAATTTATGTCGAAATTCGCGTCGTTCTCATTGTTTTCTTGTTTTCTTTTTTTACTTTTTTACTTTTTCTTCCCATACACATATATATTTTTCTTATTATTTATATTCTCAAGAAAAACGACGAGGCGCAAACATTTCGCGAATATTAAGAATTTTCGTTGACAAACCGGCCAACTTATATTATAAACACTTATTTAAATATACACATGTATAATTGTGTATATATATATATGCGTGTATATAAATTCATATACAAGCCACTCTTCAGCGATTGTAATTATTGTTCGTTCTCGGAACTGTTGGTCAAATTGTAACCGAGAAATTTGCACGAACGTCGTTATTGCGTTTGTGTGCGCGCGACGCGCTCTCGCGTCCCGTTCTCGTTCTACAAATATAAACGAATTCTCAAGCAAAATCGTCGCGTCACTTGCATACCACGAAGTTTCGCAAGACACCCCGCAATTGCCCTCGAAAATGGTCCGGGAATTGAAACGAACGAGAGAGGCCCAATAACCAAAGTTATTCGTAGTCGACACTTCCCCCTCCCCCTACCCCTGGCCCCTTCCTACCCCCTCCCGTACTATGATGACACTTGCGAAAATCTACCACCGTCAGCTCATATACATATATATCGATACAGAAATCCTTGCATTTTCATACTTGCGCGTGTGTAGAAGTACGAAAGTGCAAGGATTTGCATAATGCATTAGGACAAAGAGAATCACATCGTTCCTCTTTACGAATACCTATATGTATATATATATATACATATATATATATATATATACGTGTATAGTGCGATATGTGTGTCATTCTCGTAGCAACTCGTGGCTCTCCTAGAATGCAATGACTCGCTCGTATGCAATCGTGCTCGTGTCTCCCCTTCGTCTCTCATTCTCACCCCCCTTCCTCACCCTCACCCCGTCCGGCTCCTTATCATAGAGAACATAGCCATTCGTCACGTTGGGCAACCGTATACCCCGTTCGCTTCCTAGAGCTTCAATTACGCTGACAAATTTTTAACGATATTTTAACGCGATCGCGCTTAGCTCGGCATAGAAAAGTAGACACGCGAGGCTGTCCGATCGTTCGAACGAACGCGATAAAAAAAATATCTCCGTCGGAAGACGAGAAATAATGTTTTTTTTTTCCTTCTGCTCTTCGACTCCCGATCGTGATTACAACGAATTCTCGAATACGAGAGAAACGTTCCCTCTGTGAATGAAAATTTGTATTTAAAAATTGAATAATACATATTTCTTCTTTTGCATTATTCGGTGAAATTTGTTGTTTTTTGTTTGTTTGTTTTTTGTTTGCACGTCTCTCGTTAAATATCATTCTTTATTTTATTTTCAGTTTCTCGGTCGAGAGTTCGGAGTCGATCGTATTCGCGTCGGACGAAAGAAACGCAGCTGGAACGATGCGTCACTGTCACCGATCGGGTCTCGGTTCGTCGACGCGTCCGTTCGTTCACCGACCACGATACGTACGAAAACGGACCGGACCACCGAGCAACCACCCGCTTGTCGTCCTCGAAAAATCTGAATTATCGCAGCGACCTTATCTCTCTCTCTCTCTCTTCCTCACACACACACACATACTCCCTTTATACTCCACAAATATCTATACGTAAAACGAGAATAGTTTCCAATCGCACCTCAGGAATATGATAAGCGATCATCGGAATTAAATTTCGACAGCGTTGCCCGCGGAGAAACTCCGCGGATTACGTACCGAAATGTCGAAGTGTTCGAACTAATTTTCCCCTCTACCGGACAAAATCGTTATTAACTGTCTCTCCCCCCTTCGCACCTCCTGCCTGCCTACCCGCCACTTCTTCCTGTGTTTTAACACGTTCGAATCGATCGACGTCATTATAGGTACGCGATACGTTCTCGACACAGAGCATCGCTCTTTTCTCCGTACTTGGGCTCGTGCGGAAAAAAAGCAGAGAACTAGGGAGAGAGCGAGAGAGATGGAGAGAGAAAGAGAGAGACAAGACTTATGTATATTCTCCTCGTTCTCTCGCACGTTCACCGTTAATTAAAAATTACAATCAATCCTCTTGATTAAAAACCCCGGAATAGCGTATGTTCCCGATTCTCATTTCGATATTAATGCGAATCAGCAAGCTCGATCCCCTCCCGCCCTTGCCAATTCCCCCCCCCCCCCCCCCCATTTGCCCCTACCCCTATCCCTACGTCCCCACCGCTCGACCATCGACGTTTTGCGATGTCTCGTTTTAATGCCCGTACAAAAGCTTCGACGATTCTATGCATTTCGAATATCAATTTGGGATTTTTCGTTTTTCCATGGAGAACGAGCGAGAGAGAGAGAGAGAGAGAGAGAGAGAGAGAGAAGAACGAGCTCTCCGCGTCATTAATATGCATATTTCGAAACGGGTTTTTGCGCGGCTTTTGAATAACGCACTGATCTACATGGAGGGGGAGAGAGGGAGGTGGGATGTTTGCTTTATGAATAGATTCGACGCATTTACTATTTCATTTCGACGTATGTATTACCCGGTGTCGAATCGTGCACATGCCAAAACGGTGGAAGGGATCGAATCACCTGGATGGACGAATCCTCGGTTTGTTACATTTATTCCACGCGTTCGATGGCGGATGGTTGACGAGGGGTGGTAGGGGGACGGCGGAAAAACGAAGGATGGGATGGTCCGTTTAATATATATTTTTCGATGAATAAAATTGTCGATTAAAATATACGCTCAAGGGTATGCATATGTTTCATGATTATTAGTGATTTTTATCGAAAGATATCGAGGAAAGAAATAACAAAATTTGAATTATGTTTACATAATTTGATAAAAAGTAAATAAATTAAAATTTTTTTTTAAAATTGTATTCGAGCTCGAATAGTATTAAGCGAATTAAATCGTATCGTTGGTCGTAAAGTTTAGAGAAAATTTTTACGTCGTTACGGCGCACGAAACGGATAATAATCGTTGCGAAAAGGGGGATGGAAAACGGACGTCGCGCTTTCTGTTCAATTCGTGATTCGGAAAAATACGTTCTTTTTTTCTTCTTCTTCTTTTTCTCGTTAGTTCGACCTTTAGTTATGCGCGCCCGGTTCTTTGGCCCCTGGTTGCAACGAAAAAACGTCGACGTAACACGCGATGTGTGTACCGCACGCTCGGTCCCGTATCAACCCTTTCTACCGTGTACGCTGTGTACCAGCGAGAGGATATATACACCCGAAATAAATAATGCATTCAATTGCGGCAAAGCTTGGTGGGCATTCGACGGTGCGCGCTACATTACGCTGGCATATACCGGAAGTCCGGCCGAAATTGCATGCCTCGAATGACTTTTTACGTTTTTCTCTTCTTCTTCTTCGTCTTCGTCTTCGTCTTTCTCTTCGTTTTTTCGTTGACTCGGTTTGTTTCTTTTAGCCACAGGGAAATTCGAACCTACCATGAAAAACCGATAGTTAAACGAAATATCTTCAAAAAAAAAGGTAAATACTGGTGAATAAACGTCGATAAGAATACTAAAAATGATTTTCTTCATTTATAAAAAATAAAATTTATCGTCCCTCGATTTTTGATTAACAATACGAAATGTACTTTAAAAAGATTTGTTTTTTCTTCCATGTTTCAATATACATAAAACTTTCGTTACGTCTGCATTTTGGTGACAACAAAAATCATTCTAAAAATCGGTCAAAAGTGGGAAAAGAATTGTGTGTGTGTTCTCGTTTAAGTCTGTGTGTCTGTGTGTGTGGGTTGAACATCCCTTTACCTGATTTGTTCGTGGTCTCTCTCATTCGTCTCTCGCGTCGTTACTCTCTCCGAAAAGCGTTCCCGTGGCACGAGACCAACAAATGCATATGACATGCAATATACACCCACACGGAGTTAGCATGGAGCACACGGACGCTCGAGCACTAACGCTTACCGCGAAGCGCGCGCGCGCGCGAGAGAGAGAGAGGGAGACAGAAAGAGGAGGAAATTTTGGGTGACTCGTTCGCCCCCGTAACGCTACAATCAACCGTGTATTCATCGGATAAGCATATAACGTTTACAGGAGGGCGGAGGGGTGGGGGTCCCGGGCGCTCGATGATGCAACTGGCGTTATGAAATCGGGCGAGTGCGATTTGCTGTTGACGCTGATGGTGTGCCCATAGAGGCGAGGAATTTTTAGACTCGTTTGCAGATTTCACGGCACCATTGCATAAATTATATATATAGAAGCCAATGGTGGGACGGTAACAGGGAGGGGGGGGGGGGGGGAGGTCGAATAACGTATATATACGTATACGCGCTTCTCTCTCCCGCCCCTCGTTTGGCTTGCTGATCATCGTAAATTTTGACAATGCGCCTAGCGAGAGAGCTCCCTATCCCTACCACCTTCTTTTCGATTAACCAATGCGACCATCGACACCGCAATGTCCTCGATACATCGCCTGTTTTTTATCGTCGATGCAACTCGCACGGTCGGCGTGTAATTGCGATTTTTTCCCTTTTTTTGTTAACCCAACGATGTGTTTGTAGGTATATATGATTAAACGTATATACGGAAATACTTTCGATCGAAAGGATCGAGCGTACGTGTCGTTCGATAGCGCGTTTGCCGATAAAACTAATACGAAATTATGATTACAGACTTACGTTGAATACCGTCCGATCGATTAATTCGACCGTCATCGATGATCGGAATGCGATGTCGAAAGATCTTGAAGAAGTTGTTGCAACTTCAACGACGACGAGGAAACGACTGTCGCTGCGGCCAAGTACCACGGCGTCCCGCAACGCTTGAGTGGCGCGCCGAGCGGGTCCCCGTGACTCCCACGTCCTTCCCTCACGCCTCGCGCGAATACGAAAACTTTTGAATACTTCATCGTCTTCACACGTGTAGCAGTCTCGCGATCGATAACCGAAAGCTCTCTTGATCGTGTTAATTACTTAACGATCGTATAAACTTCAAATGTGCGTAAATCGTATTGTCGTGAATTTTGCGGGCAAATCATCGGTCAATCACATCGTTCTCGAAAATATCAGGTGGTTTACGAGACCATACAGAGTTACAGAAATATCACGAATAAATCTATGTATTTATATATACATGACACAAACACGCATATGTATACGTAGCTAAGGGCACGTGAGAATCCCTCTTCCCGGACGTAGGTTACCCATGTAATACACGATTATTACGCGCATCCTTGCAGAATTTTTTAGCACAGTGGCAGGTTTGTTAATACGCTAATGTGGACACGTTAGTATATACGAATGCACCGTATTCTATATACATATTTATATACAGATATAGATATTCATGCATACACAGTCACATATATATATATATATATATATATGTAAAGACTATCCAAGAGAGCAACGGATATATGTTTCGGCTTAATAATACCGGTCGGCCGGTATAGATGTAAGATAGTTATAATTAGGCGTGCATTCGGTCTAGCAATAAGCGGGTTACCCATGTGAACTTCCCTCGTGGCCCGCAACTTTCGGGTGTGACGTGCAAAGGTGCGGTTTTCTGACCGTATCATCGAGCCTGGTGCACGTTATATGGATATTGGTCGAAGTACGAAAAAAAAAGAAAAATTGTCGTCGAAAATTCTCACCACATGTCGCGTTCGATCGCGAATGGAATAAACCTTCGACCTCGGTTAACGCGAAACTCGAAGGGAAGAAAAACAAATTCAATAATCTTTACAACCCGCAGGAAGTTAAATTTGATATCGATCATTAAAATAGAAATTGTACGGCTCGACTGGATTTTAATCGATTTGCAGAAGTATCGATATAATTGATATTAATCGATAACGAATCAGCGATCGATTTAATCATTCGTCAATTACCGTACTATTGTTTAATTAATGAATCGACTTTAATTGTCGGAAATGCAATGATTTTTAAACACAATTGCGGGAAAATTATATTGTGCCAATTTATGATTTTACGCGTATCGTAAATCCTCCATTTGGTAGTGATCGTTCAGTGGGTCGCGCTTTAACCACCGTATACTTTTCTGCCTGATGAACATGGAACACTCGTTTTCCAGGATATACCGAGTCGAAGAAAAAGAATGCACGTGCGCGAGGAACTCACGTATACCACACATATATATCTGTATATTTCGTTGGTGAGAGAGAGAGAGAGAGAGAGAGAGGGTGTTCTGGCTCTGAGAGTCCGAACTTGCTCCTTATAATGAACGAACCAACCGTTGGTTCGTTCGTCTCTACTGAGCACGTCGCAAGGTGCACTTTTTTCGGTAGGCGTGTGTATTTCGCGATGGTACCTCTCGCCCAAGTCGAACATCCTCGTCCCTCGGCACGAACAAAAATCCCCAAAATTAAACAATTTTTCACTGAACAAAGAAAAACCTAAATTTATCGATCTTTACGAATATACCATAAAACGAAGTTTGACATTGACATTACGGGTAACTTTGACAGTTTTTGGAAAAACAGAATATTTTCGTAAATTGCAAGATATCGAGATTATAATGGTGATATTCGCGCTCCACGGGAAATTTCCGATTCCGCAACCCACAATTGAAGCCTTTTTGGAGGAAAACAAAATTTTGACCCTGGGCAGGTGCCGTTAGTCGACATTCGTAATTTACTTCCGAAACTTTGGGCGGTCAGGGGAGTAGGCTTGACTTTCTTATACATTTCATAGCCAAAGAACACATTGTTCTATCGGAGCACAAAAAGTTTGAATTTACAATGTTAAAAAAAAGTTATCTACAAAAAACTCCCAAAACCTGTTCAAAGTACCTAATCCCGTTTGACGTTAATGTTACGTTTCAAAATATTCTAGACCCAAAAATTCTATTTTACCGCAATATACATTTTTCTCAATTTAATGAAAATTCTGCCAATCCCTTATTTTGTCGTTGTTTTCGTAATTTCCACGCGAAAATAAAATTCACAATTTCCAACGCGGCATCGGGGGCTGTAAAGCGAGTTTATAATATAATTAAATTCGTGCTCGCTAGACGCGCACACATACCAACGTGAAATTGCGAGCGAACGATGCAAATAGCGCATTTTATTATTTATCTACCTGTATATCTTTGTTTACTAAAATTACGCATTCGCATTGCCGATTATTGCGTTTCGGTCAGTGGACTTGTTATTTCAACGTTTTTGCATGCGGTACAAGCCCCCCCCCCCCCTTCTGACCCCCCCGGACCGCTCCTCTTTTTGGACTACACGAGGCTATCTCACCTCTCGTTTGACCCTCTCCCTGCCACTCGCCCCACTCACCCCCCCCCCCCCCCTGTAACTCCCTTTACCTCCTCACAGTCTCTATACCGGAAATTTCATTCGATTTGTACGACGTGATGCTAATCGCGCATATAGGCTATTGACGATTGAGCATGGGACGCGAAATGTTATTAATGCTGCGGTATGTGACAAACAAAAATGATTAATATTTATCGTTGCAACGATTTCCGTTTACAATTTCTCTATCTCTCTCACTCGCTCTGCCTCTCTTTCCGTCATTGCTCGGCAACTCAGTGATGATGTGGTACATCGCACAAAGTTCCCGGCAATATTTCGCTGGCTTGTGTACACACTCGTCAATTTTACACAACTTCCAACCCCCTCCCGCCCCTATACCTGCGAACATACGGACTATCGCGCGCGCGCACACACACACACGTGTAATTTTTCTCGACGCTAATACCGATCAAATTTTGTCAGGCAAAAAATTTCAACGAAGCCAATTTCATAACACCCGCGAGCCAACGAATACGCGACCTACGTATATATCGTTACACGGTAACGAAAAACGCGCATTGTAAAATATTGCACGTACTTTTGGTAAAAAAAAAAAACAGAAGAAATTAACCCGAGGCTATAATTAACACGATAACAATAGTTAGCGTTCCTACTATTATCGCGCTCATACTTCATCGTTTATTGTTTTTATTATTTTTTTTTAATTCCCCCCCCCCCCCCCCCCCCCCCGCACGCCCCTCCTCGCTCCGTTACAAATTTTCGCGGAAACGTGAGGTTTTTTTTCGATACATCAGCGTCACGATATTTTTTCATCAACGATAATAAACCAGATGCATCGTGCAACCGAGGGAATGCATTTTCGTTGCATGGAAAGTATCGATTATTGCGTTTGACATCCATCCACAATTATCCCGGACGTCTATACGTATATATATATATGTATACGAGCGAGGCCGTCATTTTCGCCATGATATAATTGCATATTTCCGCAGAGCCGAAACATATTAGTGCGCGCGGATATGTGTAATATGGATATATATGAAAATTATTACACGAATATGGATATTTTCGACGGTTTTGTAGTGTGATGATACTCTCGTTAAGGGTGGTGGTACTTTTTCAACCCCCCCCCCTCTTTTCCCTCCCTCTCCCGGTGTCGATAAAATCATCGATCCTCGTTCCTTTCGTACGTTCGATGCACCATCGTTTAATTATCGAACAATGGCTTTTTATTTCTTAGAGAATTCTCGCATTCCTGTCCTCCGTTGTATCGTCTGGAACGTTTCATTCGTCGTGTGCGTCCGCGTATAAATTCACACACGTCGCTCGTTTCATCGCATGAGTTCTCGAAACGCTCACTGTAATTTCCGCCCGCGTTATCAATATTTATTTATTTAATCGTCACAAATCTATATAATTATTTTCGTGATATTCGTGAATTTGTATCGAGGATTCCTTTGTATATATATATGAGTAAAATCTCGTTTATTATTTTCATCTGATTACCTTCGTCGTTATATTGAAATTGTTCATTCGCTGTTCGATAACAGAGAGAGCACCCACTAACGAAAATCCGAGCTATCATTAGTAACCCTCCCCACCTCCTCTCACCCGCGAGCCTACCTACCCTTCTCGTTCTTCCAGCAGCAACGATTCGCGGGATCAATGAACATGAAATATGCGCGAGCAGAATCGGCAATTTGTAAATTATAGAAATTCAACGAATTTAGCGTGTGAACGAGCGAGCGAACGAGCGAGCCCACAAATATAACATTCTGGGATTAATGTTCAGTGAGCTTTTTGCGGTATATTGCAGATAGCCAACGGGATATTTCGATTCGTGTGCATCGAATGAAAAAAAAATAAAAAATAAATAGCAACATAAAAAAAAGTGATAACCAATGATAATGTAAAGCTTAATTTTTGTAATTTGTCAATTTTATTGTAATTAAAAAAAAATTTTCTTATCGTCTCGTTTTCTCTCCTGTCGCGTAGCCAGAGCTAAACGCGAATAAATGATATACAGATGTAACGAGTGTGTCCTTTTCGCGTTCTCTGTCTCGGGTTCTTGTTCGACTCGTGTCTCGCGTGTCTCTTTGCTCATTATAATTCTCGTAGCGTTCTTTCGATGGTTCACGTACATTTTCCAGGCGTCCGGTCTCTTGTCTCTCATCGTTAACTCTCTCTCTCTCTCTCTCTCTCTCTGTCGCTCGAGTTGATGCACGAGAGAGATCCGCGATTCACGTCAAATACAATAGATCCTTATCATTTTTTCAATTTTGGCTTTATCGCGAAATTTGCCCGACTTTTTTGTTGTTGAGAATCGTTTGACGATTATTTTTCGAATGTTTTTATCGATTATTTTAATTATAATTTCAACGACTATTTCGAGCATCGCTAGAAATATTTCTCAACAAATATTCACACGATTATTTTGAGAATAATGTATTATGAGCAATTTAATTACCAAAAATTAATATAATCTCGCTCAAAAAACGTTAATTACAATTATTATTATTTTTTATTTAGGAATAATTATAACGAACGATCGAAGATTATTGCAATCGATCGGGCGAGTCTATGCGGTCGATTCGTACGCGAGAGAAAAAAGTTTCTTCGTTCACCAAACTCGCCGTATATTTTCGGGGAACTCCGGCGTCGCAAGTAGATAGGGATCTCGACGAAAGCGCAGTAGTCGCAGCCGCAGCAGCGGTAGTAGTCATAGTGGTAGGACTCGTTTCTGCCGGAAAAAAGAAGAAAAAAAACGTCCCAGCAGCATGTGGGAGAGTACGGGCGGCAGGATGCGACGAGACAATCGCGCTGCAGGGCTTAGAGGATGAGACGAAAAGACGAGAGAGAGAGAGGGAGAGGACTAAAGAGAACGAGAGAAAAAAAGCAACGAAATTCAGAGCAGTGCTCACAGACCCGTGACGCGCTCTCGGTAAAAATTCTCTTTGCACCAATTATTTGGTTAGAGAGAATGCACAATTTTTTTCTTTTTTTTTTTCTTTTCTTTTCTCGTTTCTTTTTTCCTCTCCGTTTTTTTCGACAGAAAATTTCTCACTTATTTTACGAATGACTCATAAAAGAAACGCGTCGTACAAAAATCTTTTGTATACCCGACCGATTCTTTTCGCAGTAACCCGAGAGTTCGTTCGCCGCCCGATGTTACGATCGTGTCGAGACACACGCGAATACGCGAACAAAAATGTATTCGTAAACTCGGATGTCGATAAAGTACACCTTTTTCTTCACTGTTTTTTTTAACTTTCTTTCTTTCCTCCGGATTTCGGATCAAGAACCTCCTGAATTTTTTTCCGGAACCTCGACGGACGAGCCGCCGGTTATTTCTTTCTCAAATCAAACAATCCGGAAATAAAGCTCCTCGAGGTCGTTATTCCCTGCGGCTATTGCACTTTTTGCACATTTGGTGGTTTAAAATTAAAAAAAATCGTTAATGAAACTAAAAAAATTGAAAAATGACAATTTTGTTCATTTTGTTTCAACTTGTTTCGTCTACCAATATTATTTGCCGACGAAAAATTCAGTTTTCGCAAAAATTCGATGAAAAAACGTATTTTTTTTGTTTCGCTCAGGGGTCAGGCACCTTTTTTCGTCTCTACTATATAGCGAATACGTACCAGACTCTTATATGCATATTTTCTTCTCGTATGTTAGCCTCTCGTCCTGCTGCTACACGCGCAGTGGTCACGCACCGTGGTAGAGGTAGAGAAAAAAAAGAAAAAATGATGAAAATAAAAAGAAACAAAATTTGGCACTAGAGATTGAGGCCGTTGCACCTCGAAAAAACCCTCGATGAAAGAGAGCCCATGATGTTACACTCTCTTCGTCTTTGCGCTGTACAAGACCGCACTGTAGTAAAATTGCTTCGAGGCAAAGAGGTACAGAGTAAGATAGAGAGAGAAAGAGAACGAAAGGATTGAAGGAGGAGTGCCTCTCTCCAGGCATTATGCATGCTCCTCTCCCAATATCATGCTATAACAATTTTTTCCATTTACTCCATTATGTCATTATTCCGGCATCCCTATGGAAATTTCATCTCCTTCGATAACGAGTTTAGAAATTCGACGAGTGGCATCAATTTTAACATCACGAAAACGTACCTTGCGAATTTTTTACTGTTCCAAAAAGCAAACATTCTTTCACCAAGGTTACATCTTAATAAATTATACACTATTCGCACCATTTTTATTTCAATATTGGTATCGAATTATTTTTAACTCAAGAATAAACCAAATTCTCGCAAGGAAACCCGTCGAACAAAGACTCTATTGTCTCATTGCCAGGGTGACGTTGATCATCGGCGAAATCTGTCGAGAAACGAAGTCACCGATATGAAAAAAAATATATTTGTGAAAAAAAATGTCTCAAAGAATAACAAAATTTGCAAAATTGAAATGTGAAAAAAAAATCGTAGATTCTAAGTGGCTAACTCGAGTCAACAGGGGCAATGCACCGGGGGCGGCTAGAGACGAGGGAGGGGATAGTGTGCAGTGTGAAGCTTGAAGAAGGGGGAGCGAGTAGAGAGAGAGAGAGAGGAAGGTGGACGATGAAAAAAGAGAGAGACAGAGCGAATGAGATTGGACAGTGGTGGAGGTGGAGGATAAGGTGGGGTTGGAAAGGCCCAGAGTATGGGCCTTTCGTGGGCAGGTGGTCCACCTCGGCTCAAAGAACTTTTTCAGGGGCGTTGATCCTCGACTACGAACGACTACGACGACGACGACGACGACGACGACGATGACGACGAACGAGACCAAGACGACGACGGCGACGTGGACGCGCGAGCGAGAGGAGGCAGGAGAGTAACGTCACGAGAAAGCGGGCGTTCTCCGGTGCAGCTTCTCGCCACCAGTAACCAGGGATAGTCGGAGACTCGACGAAGAATAAAATTCGGCGTAGCTTTGTCTGTCGTTAAAAAAGTATGAGGACTGGCGTGAAACTGGCGAACGTATGTATGTGTTTAAAATTATATCTATATATATATATATATCTATACATGTAATATGTGAAAGCCGATGAGGCTTCGTGTGAAATACTCACGAAAGGATGGTACGAAAAAAAGACTGCGGGCGGGTTTTTGTATGGTGTGTATCCGTGTATCTTAGTATTAGTGCGTGTGCATGGCGTCGGTTATTTGTGCTTCGAGGGCAACGCGAAACCGTTGAGAATTAGCAGCAGTCTCTCTCCTCTCTCTCTCTCTCTCTCTCTCTCTCTCTCTCTCTCTCTCTCTCTCTCTCTCTCTCTCTCTCTCTCTCTCTGTGGGCCCGATGCATAACACACGAATTTGCAAGGCGTGTGCGCGACTTTTCGCACACATACGAAATTTTCTCTCTCTCTCTCTCTGTCTCTGTTCTATGTATCATGGCTCGAGAGCATCGACTTCGTGTATGCATGCACATTTTCGTGAGCTCTCTGGGCGCGAGAGGTCTTCGGGGTGCCACGCACGCGGCCGATGCACCAAATATTCACGGAATCGATTATTTTGTTATAACCGGAAGCACACCAAGTTCCCACTCGCTCGTGCTTTTCTTCGTCGATGATTCTTTTTTCGCTTTTTTTTCTTTCTTTCGTCGATGCTATCAGCGTCCTATAACTATAACAAAAAGTTCGCTGCACCCGATACGAGAGGCTGGACGAGCGACGTCTCGCGTGTGCGGGAGATACACTAGAAGACCAAAAGGGTAATGCCAAAATTTAAAAAAAAAAAGAAAAAACCGAAATACAGAAAAATATTATTATTCGTACGATTAATAATCCATCGTTACAATTATAATAATTTATTTCTAATTTTTCTTCAAATACTTTGACAATATTAATAAAATTATTATTTTTTAATAAAATCATCGAATTCCCAATGATTTGAAAAATAATTTAAGTACGACGCGCGAGGGTAGTCAGGCCTGAACTCTGCGCGTCTCTCGATCGAAACGAAGAACATCCATGACCTCGTGTGCGCGTCTCGTAAGTCTCGTATTTGCACAAAGCCGCGTCATCGTCACCACTCTCCTCGTCTCGAATAGACGTTTTCTTAATCGAGATACCGCATCGTTTCGCGCGTCTCGAATGACAACCGTGCATGCACTATATATATATATATACAGTGACCATATTGCACATCTGCATACGTAATGTATATAGCACTCTTTTAGTGCCCATATATACATACATGTGTGTGTAGTCTATAAAGCATAGAGCGAGGGGTCCGAGGACCTTGTACGAGGCGAAACGAGCGAGTGCGTGAAGCGTATGGTAAGAATGAAGCCTGCAACGAGAGAGGGGCTTCACTCGCGGTCTTTTCCGTTCGCTAGGCTTTGCCTCTTTCTTCTCTCTCTCTCTCTCTTCTGGTTATTCACGAGTATAGACGCCCGTCTCGTATTGCGTTGAACGTCGTCGTTGCACGTCGTAGCTAGTAAGCGGAGACGATTGCAGCGGGTGCAAGGGTGGAAAAAAAACGAAAAAAAATAAACGAACGAACGACGTTAAGGAGAAGGAGAAGGAGGAGAGGGAATAGAAAGAAGAGTATAGAGAGCAAGGCGAAAGAAGCGAGAGTCGCGGACAACGAGCAGAGAGAGGGAGGGAGAGAGAGAGCAAGCGATAGTGGCTGGGCAAAATTGGCGTAGGGGTCGAAGAGAGAAAGAGAGAAATAAAAAAAACAGCAACGGCGCCACCGAAAACCGCCTAGCGATTGCATTAAGTAGGCAAGAGGAGGGTATGATGGTCGTTCTGGGCTCATTCTATCTCTCTCTCTCTTTCTCGTGTACACGAGAAACGGCTGCGGGGGGACAACGGCGACGACAACTGTACACGAATGACGACAAGACATGGACAGAAGTGGCCGAAGAGTCGTACGAGTTAGAGGAACCAATCTGGTGAATGGGAGTCACCTAAGAAAGAATTGCCATATTTCTGTCGCAAACGAACTTCTTTTTGAAAGAAACCAAGTCCCGTGTGTGCTTCGTTGCGTCTGAGAAAATATACCGAATAACCTTGGAGAGAAAAATATGATAAAATTTTGTATTTATTCACGTATCAATATAAATCCCGCGCTAGGTAGATATTAATTACTTTCGACCTAAAGAATCCATACCTAAATTTCAATCGAGATTGGAGGAGCCATGGGTTTTTTGATCGACCCTTATTTCCCCGAACTGCCGATCAGCATCTCAAAATGAGCGACGCTTGTTGATATTCTGATTTTTATCAAGGTGTTAAAATGGCAGAGAAATAGAAAATAGGAAATCGTAATGGTCCCGTTTTCAAATTATTTCCAGTCTTCATTTCGGTTCGAAGAAGTCTGTTCTTCGATATACATACAAATTTCAAAATTGCTCAGAAATGTATCGTTAATTTCTAGACAGTTGTAAAAATAGTATGGAACTCTTGATGAGATCACATTGATGACGTTGAAAAAGTGGGATGAGGCGTTAGTTTTATATCATCCAGAGTTCTTTTCTTTTTTTTCTTAGTGACAAGGGTGACTCCAATTGTCTGGTGACCCTCATCAGCCTGGTCTCCCGAGCTATAGCGTTAAGAGCTGATGGCGGATGAGGGGATGTGCGGTTGTAAGCCTGTGCACACGGACAAGCCAGAATTTCAGGCTGCATCGAAGATTGTAGTAGTGCAGCGAGAGAGAGAGAGAGAAAGAGGGAGTGAGAAGCAGTAGCGAGGGACGAGGGCGTAGAAGGAGGGAAAGAGGGTCTAGAAATCAGGTTGTTGCACCGGATCGGAGGAGTGGGGCTCGAGCCCAAGGCCCATTGCCACTTCCCCGTCGAGAATTTAGGCCGTTGCACTCTTTTCGGCCGTTCGCGAATGGTGGGGGGCCCAAATAGAGGCGCGCATGGATAGTCCGCGGGTGGGGCGTGATATGCGCGCGCGTGTGCGTGTGTGATGGCAGTCGCGTCCACCAGTGAGCCGAGAGGGGCATGCGGGACAAGGGAGGGATAGTGCATTTTAGGTGCAGCAAGCGGGCAACTGCAGCCCCGACAGCGGCCAACTTGGCGAGAAGAGGAAGAGGAGGAGAGACAAGTCTCTAGCAACGAGACAGGGCCGCATGCTGACCCTCAGGATCTGATCAACGATTTATTCTCGACGAAAATTTTTTGCACTCGCTCGAAAGAATTTCGCCGCTCGACTTTTATACGCGATTCAAAGACTGATTTTCTATAAATGTGATAGAAAATAATCGTATTTTATGCTAATTCTTTCGCTATTTCATAACTTTTATTGAAAATTATGAAATATACCAAAATATTTCAAAATATTATAACCTTCCGTTGTTCACAGGTAAAAATCGTATTTTATCACTCGCGAGATAAAGTTCGTAGTAACCTGAACTACTAGATAATATCTAACGATTGGTCCATGCAAGTACTTTTTTCTAAAATGCATTTAAAAAATGAAAATTGATTGTAAACAATACTAAAATTGTAAAAAAAATAGATATTAATATCTTTTTCTTTTCATAATAAAATAGTTTCAGTAATATTCGTGCCTGTTTTAATTTTCATTTTATCCTACATCGATAATTCATCAACTGATTCTCGATCTTAGAATCGAATCAATAAAAACTGCCTTATCGTTCGATTACTGTCAAAATGCGGAACTCGATGTCAAGTTCTGAAAGATGATCATGCTCGGATATTTCTGGCAGGTTTAACGTAGGCGCAGCCTTATTTTTGAAGCTAAATGAGGTGCACAGCAAGAGGGAAAGAAAGAGAGAGGGACAGAGAGAGAGAAAGAAAGAGTCGACTCGTTTCTTATACAACGTAGGTTCTCCATCTTGACAGCGTGTGCGGAGGAGAACTGTTGGCCAGTTCGCGATATCGGAGATTGCAAGCTCCCTCGGATGATCCACGTGCATTCTCTCACTCCACCCATGTATATAGATATAACTATATACGCGATAGCCGTATAGTTATAGCAATATACTTTAGGGGGCATGACGATGATGATGGTGCTTGGACTGTTGCACGGTGGTGTAATGGCGGTGGGCCTTCTTTCTCTCTCTCTCTCCATTCGGGCCCCAGTCGAGGTAGCCTAGGTAAAAAAGAAAAGGTAGACTCGCGAGAGGAGCGCGCGGCCCGTGGAATAAATTGCATTTAGGCCGTTGCACCTAAGGTGGGGTAAGGGCCCCGGGGGTACACACGGGTTTCGTGGCTCTCTCTCTCTTTTTGCTTCTTTTATCTTCTCTTCTCTCGCGAAAGTGCACCACGCGATATATCTATATGCCTAGTCACGGGACGGAAAGGGGGCAAGTGGGCCTAGCAACTAGAGGGGAGGTACACGCCGAGGGAGAGAAAAAGAATCATGGACGTCATGGTGGGATTCGAAAAAATTGCTCGTGCAAAAGTGTGTATAGGAAGCGAGCCTGGCGTGTACGAAAAGACCGCGGAGAGAAGAAAGATGGTAGGAGGGAAAAAGAGACAGAGAGAGAGAGAAAGCCGAGCGCAAGAATCTTGCGCGCGAGGGGAGGAAGCGCGCAGGCTGTACCGAGTTTCGTGGCCCATGGGGACAGAGGGAGAGGCGAGAACGAAGAGCCACGATGCATTTTGGGGTCTTGGACGTGTATTGGGCGGTTAGAGGAGGCCGAGGGAGAGAGAAGAGAGCGCCTCGTTCGTAGCCGTGAGGAGAAATAGAGGGGTACCTGCTCGATGGCTCGGTTGCAGCCAATGCATTTTTCGGGACTATTCGGCGCGTTGGGGAAGCCTGGGGGTGGGGGTAAAAGGAGGAGAGACTCGAGGATGAAGTGGGCCCTAGCAACGAGGCACGGAAGACGCCTAGCAACGCGGATAGCGACGAGTGGCGGTGGTGGGGGGGAGAGCCTGCGGCTTATTGTTAGCTCGCTTGTGCATTCGATTCGACGCCCGGGCCCTGCGCGAAAACCAAGCGCCGAACTCGGGCCCACTCTTTCCACGCGGTGAGCGGGGGAGCCTAGAATGCATTTAGGCGCATACAGGTCGTGTGTAGCGTGTGCGTTGTGCTCGACAGTCCCGTTTCTCTCTTTTTCTCAATCCCCCTCCCTTCCTCTTTCTTTCGCTGGCTGGAGTTTTCGGGCCCAAAATAAAAGAAAGGCCCGCACGCTACGGAGTGGGGGGTAAGTAGGGTTCACGGGAGGTTTTCGACTCCTCTTCCAAACACGCTGCCCCGCCAGTGTGTATGCGTGTGTGCCGGTGCTGCTGCCACTCCTCGCTCTCTCGACCCCTCGTTCTCCTCTCCATGACGACTAGTTTCAGTGGTTCGCAAAAATATTTTTCCGATCTCACTTCGATCGTTACGGAGAAACTTGCTCTCCCGAGACTCGCCGTTCTTAGAAATTCAGTTTTTTTTAACAATTTTCCGATTACTTTTTTTCTTCCGTATTAACACGATTTATAATTAATAATTCCTCTACAAAATTTTAATTTATCCATTTAATTATTTTTCAATTATTCCTTTCATATTTCTTTCTTATTACGTAAGTTTTTTTATAGTCCTATGATCAAATTATCTCCCGAGAATACACGCGGTAGGTATTCTGTTACAGGTGGCGCATTGTTCGAGGAATTACAATAATGAATCAAACTCCGGTAGCGTTTGTTCCGAGCTATTCTTGCTACGTATGAGGCATCCGTAGACTGACTCTCGAAAGAATATTTTGCGCCTCGAGGAAATGAATATCCGATACGATCGATTCGTGAAACGAGCGAGACTTTGAAAAAAAAATCGTGTAGAAATGAAAGCGTATACGTAATTTGAGCAGCGAGACGATCGTCCACTTACACGCATCTCTAGAATCTTATGCATACACTTATATATGTATATATATAATACCTAATACGTGTTTCTCGATGTATAAGAGAAACGATCGCACACGCATAGGCGAGGCACCGACCAGGCGGCTAGCGCGTATGCACGCGAGAACTGCGCTATCTGAGATTCGTCATAGGATAATTCGCGATAACGCGGACTGCGTATATACACAATCGTATTTAGACCCCGATTACCACTGCCTGTATATACGTATATATTTATGAAAATAGCTCTTGGCTAGCCAGACGTCTGATACAACCGGACGTCGCGACAGCTCGGCTTACGAACGAAACGAGTTCGATTCTTCCGCACTGCCGTTAGACGTTGCCGAGCGATAATTAATAAACTTGCGCAAAAATAAATCGTAAACATTAAATTTTCATAAATATGACCAATTTGAGCAAAATGTCTCGTTTATCGATTCAGTACCAGACAAATTTTCATAATTGTTTCATTTCTTTACGTTTTGGACACGATAATTTGGACGTAATTTTGTCGTAATATTATTAATATTTATATTATTTAAATAATTATTATTATTGCGTTTGTTACATTTCGAGGAAAATAATTTATTTTCTTCGATCGATGTATCTTTTGATTTAATTGTAAAATTTGAAAATATAATCTTTCGAAATTGATATGAGTTAAGCAAAGAGCAATTTCCGTTTGAATAAATTGTGAGACGCGCGTGCGACGCACCCCGGAGAGAGTTAACGCTCCCGGAAGTTGTCGTTACGTAATGCAACCGTGTGCCGTCGCGCGAGGGTAAAAGGTTAACCCTGAGACGAGAAGTTCTCGTTACGCGTGTACGAGAGGATTCGAGTAATACCCTCCTTTACTTTCCATTTGCGGCGATATGACCTTGGTTCGCGAGAGCTCGCGACAACGATACGGTGGTCGAGGCAATGCTTCTTCCGTCGGCTTTTCATCCTCGTCGTCGTAAGAACCGAGTACGATCGCACTGCAGGCCGCACGCGCCTGCAGCGTACGACCTCGTGCACGTACGAGCGAGATTTCGCGATCCAACTTATCGAGACTCGTAAGAACTTCGTTTCAGAGTATCAAATTATCCAAAACGACGAATTTTAATGAAAAGAAAGCCACAAATTTAATCGAACAATTATTCAAAATTGCAATTTCATCGAAATTGATTCTCATCGAGTGAAAGTTATTTAATTTAATGATATTTTTTAAAATTGCCTTATCGTTCATGTTGTGCAATATCTCGAGAGATTCTCGAGTTAAATGACAACAAACGGTCCAACGGGAACAAAAAAGCACGTGGCTCAGCGTCGAACCCTTGCGTTGCCCGAGCAACGTGACAACGATTTTTGGTTACCTTGAGGATGAATAACGAGGTCCAAGCGTTATTTTCGATCATCCACGATAATGTGACACTGGCCTGGCGGCATCTCGTGCCGCTGCACAACATCATCGTGGGCTTTCGGGCGAAATCCTCCCCTCCGAATTTGAAAGGAGAAGCGGCGAACGAGCGCGCCAAGTTCGTCCGTGACGACGTTTCGACAATAAGCGAGAAGACGGATACTTCGATACAGTACGAGGCCTTATTTCACGGGGTTGCACAAAAGAATGTTCGTGGTCGTGACCCTTTTTGATTGTTACCAGAAAACGATAGATGGAGATATTGTATTTCAAGCACGACGCAATTGCGTAAGTCGTTCTTCGACGATTGTCATCGGACGATAACAAGTTATGTACATTGTTATACATAAATGTACCCAATTTTGCATAATAATGAAGTACAAGAACTGGACACTTTCTCGTGTCACTTTGGGCCATGAATTGTTCGCCTAGCGATAAACCTAGAATGAGAACTAAGAAAGGACGATACGTGGCGGGAAGCTGAGTCTTTGCGACTATAAAAGACCTTATGGATTTCGCGGTAGGTGTGCAACCCCTCCAGTTATCTCTCGACATCTTCGCTCCTCACCATCTTTTCCCTCCAACCCCTAAAACTCTCCCTCTCTCTCTCTCTCTCTGTATAGACAAATCTTCGTATAACTATATACATATCTTAGTACTTTCTCGTTCTCCGTTCGTTTTTGTCCCCTACTTCGTCCATCCCCGCCCTGGTGCCTTCGCAACTTCTTCGTCCTCTCGCCTTCTCCGTTCGTCTCTTTCTCTCTCCTCTCTCTCTCTCTCTCTTTCGCAGTGTCACCCTCTCTAGCCACCCACGCTTTCCTACCTTTAAAATCAGGCTTCTTCGTAAGGAGGCCATATTTCATAAGACTGTGCTGCTACTGCCGCTGCTGGTTCTCTGCTGCTGCTTTCCTTTTCCACTGTATAGTTTCCTCTTCCTGTTCCGCCTCCGAGGGGTCACCCCCGTCGCGCTGCCCCAACGCCCCCGTGTTACCAATGGGCCCGCTCGTGAATCCCTCCCTTGTGTACGCGTGTGTCTCCCACTGTATATTATAAATGTGGATGTGTGGGGGAGAGAACGAGTGAGTGAGAGAGAGAGAGCGAGACAGGGAGTAGAACGCGGGAGCAGTGAGAGAGTCTAGGAACGCTTGCGCGCGACCCATTCCATCGCGTCCCATCCAATCCCATGGCCTTCCACGCAGCCAGAGTACGTACTGCCAGCCGCCAATGTAATGTTTCTTTTATTGATTTTGCGGCGGTCGACGGAAATTACACCGTGCTCCGCTCTCTTTCTCTTTCTTTCTCTCTTCCTCTCTCGCTCTCTCTCTCTTTCGCGCGCGCGCTTACTCTTTCGTTTACATGCTGTATATGCGGGCGAAATGCTCGTGGAAGGGCCAGCACTCTTTTGTCATAAACCTCGTCAACGCCATGTATGAGTTTCAACCCCTCCAAATTTTCATCCCCCGCCCACGCTCAAACGCTTCTGAACGGAGCAGATTACAAATTGAACGTCGCTCGTTTAAAATTTCTTTTTTTTTTTCATGGACATTGTATTTTTTTTAAATTATTTTAGGACATGATTCGATTAGTCGTCAACAAAAATAAAGTCATCTAAATTGTATGTAATTATTTTTGTAAATTGTAACGAAAAACAAAAATTATAATAAATGGAATGGAAGAAAAAAAATTCCGCGCAGAAACTTCACGACGCGATTGATAATGGCGAAACTCGATGACTCGATAAAATCGTCGGTATGTGCAACGTAACGCGAACGTCGGTATACGACGGAAATCGTTTCTCATCCCCCGTTTGCATTTCGTACAACGACTTCCGGGTGTTACGGCGGTCGTCGAGCTTATTCGGGCCGTCGATAGGTCAAGGACGTTCCCACGGTGCGAGGCCACAACTGGTGCTCTCGGGGTCAGGTCGACAAATCACCCTCTCCAGGGCGCGAATGCCCGTGAAAAAAAGCAGCCCGCCAGACACAAACGGGCACAAACTCGTCGCTCGGGCACACATACACACACACACAGAGTCGCGAATGAGAACACACCGACGCACACGCATCGGTGAGAGAGCGAGAGCGGCGAGGAAAGAGCGAGGGTGGTGAGAGACGCACCAACGAAGAGCAGTCGTGGAAAAAAAGAAAAAAAAAGGAAAAAAAAAGAAGAGAAAAAAATATACGAACCAAGAGAGAGAGAGAGGAGAGGGCGAGAACGAGAACGGTGAGAGGATCGCGGAGAGCGGCGGTGATGCAGCGTGTGTTTCGCCCCCTCGGGCATATACAGCGTGGGTCCTGATCGGTCATAAAAAAAAATGGTGCTACTCGCCCGCAGACACACTTGTGCATACACACACACACACACACACACACATACAACAACCCGGACAACCTGTCAACCCTGTTACCGAATTCTCGCTCTCCCCCCAGCCCCGAAAAAATTTCGGTGACGGAAATGTGCACTTTATCTTTGCACCGGGATTTTCCCGATTTTGTCACATTTTTCGAGCTTTCTTTAATCGTATTTTTATTGTCAGATTAAAAAACGTTAAACTCGACATATTTGTAACTATATCCTAATATAATTTATTCACTTTAATAAAAAATATTAAGTTTACAAAAAAAAAATCATTTTTCACGATAAATTTTTCGATCAAAATCTTTGAGCAATAAATTTGTCGATCGGATCGATCATACGTTCGTCGTTAGTGATCTCTTATCCCTCGACGTCGCAATATTTTACTTCGTTTGTCCAATTAGATTGACCATTTTAGACAAACACAAAAGACCAAATTTCTTCACACTTTTGGGCATAAAAATTTGAACGCCATGAATTCATCCGAGTATTGGACCGCGCGTAGGCGCCAGATGTCAAACGAGCGTGCGAACACAGTCGAATACCGATTGGCGGTTCAACCGTGTTTTCCAGGCTCGTGCTCACCTTGCACACGCAGCTAAAGTGAGAGAGAGAGAGAGAGAGAGAGTGAGAGTCGATAGATCGTTGGCTGTTTTCCTCCACGGATCGAACCGCTTGAATCGCGTACCTATATAGTAACCTTGGATCCCGCGAACACGATTCCGGGGTTATTCGATCGACGAGCAGCCAGAGGGGATTGAAGAGCGACGAACCGGAAGTTAATGATGAACAGAGGCGTGGGATGGGGGAGTGATGAGAGTCCGAGATGATTCTCGAATTTGGATACCGCACGTGTACGGTGAACTACGACTAATATTTATACATAATTTGCGTACTATAAATATAAATATATAGATATACTTAAACGTATGTGGGGTTAAAGCAAAGCGGATAGAACTAGGTATACGAGGACGTACGGTGAAATCAACGTGCACTAAGAGAGAGATAGATAGATAGATAGAAAGATAGATAGATAGATAGAGAGAGAGAGAGAGAGAGAGAGAGTTAAACCACGTGTGTCAGAGGATTTGTGCGTAACGTAAACTGGAGTTGCTATTTCCCTCTCACTTTTTGACTCGCTATATATATCGCTTGTTCTTCCTTCCTCTCTCTTTCTCTCTCCCTCTCTCACTCTCTCTGTTCACCGTCGTATATACACGTGACTCTCGTTTTCGTCGAGCTTCGGAGCGTGTTGCCGGCGTATATAGAAAGCGAAAACGCTTCTCCTACCTACATTTCGCCCATTCACGCAGAGCGTTGAAAGTAGAGGAAAAAAAGCGATAGCCCACGAGCGAGAGAAAGAGAGAGAGAGAGAGAGAAAAAGAGGGAGAGTGAGAGAGGAAACGGGGTGTACGCCAGAATCCAGAGAGACTGAAAAAAACTGTGCGAAAAAAAACGAAAAAAACGTTGAAAAAAGAATCGAAAAAAAAAATAAAAAATGAAAACGAAATGAAAAAAATAAAAATGAGAGAAAAAAAATGGAGTGGTGTACGAAAAAAGGGAAAGAGCGAGCAGCGCGTAGGTGGCTGACGAACTCTCGCTACTGTTCGATATATATGTGTATACGTTTATATATATATATATAGAAAGAGAGAGGTAGTCGGTGGTGGTTTTGGCGGGAGAGAGCGAGAGCTGCCAGAGCGAAACAGGGAGATGCGAATGTAAAGAGAAACACACCGGTGTAAAAGTGAGCGAGAGAGGACGAGAGAGAGGAACGTCGAATCAGCAGTCGAGAGTCTAAGGGAGTGGAGGGTTGTTGTGCGAGAGAAAGAGAGAGAGAGAGAGAGGAGGGAGTACAGAGGGTTGAAGGGTGGGAGGAAAAACGAGAGGTGGATACATAGAAGAGTGAAAAAGAGGGAACGTCGACTAGGATGCGAGAGGGATGGAAATACAGCGGAGCAAGTACATGTACAGTAGGAAAAGGGCAGAGAGGGTGAGTAAGAGAGTGTGTGTACGTGTATGTGTGTGTGTGTGTGTGTGGGAGAGAGAAAGAGAGAGAGCGAGAAAGAAACAGGGATGGAATCGCAATGAGGGTGGATAGAACGAGTTGGACAAAGTGGAGGGGGAGGAACGAGCGAGTACGAGGGTAAGAGAGATAGAAAGAGAAAGAGAGGGATGGAAAAGCCGAGCGGTTTGGCGGGGTCGTGCGGGGGTTAAAAAGAGCGAAAGAGAACGAGGTATGGTGAGCACCGGGCGGAAAAGAGAGGGATAAAAACAGACCGCAGGGTAAAAAGGGAAAGGGGGTGGGTTCGTTGCCAGGGATGAAGTACGTAGGTATTGATCTATTTAAAGCCTAGAGTACCAAACGAGGTCCTTATTAAAAAGCGGAATGAAACAAGGGGGAACCTGCCTCCGCCTCTGTGTGTCCTCTGTTCTATCTTCCTTCTTTTTTTTCTCTCTCTCTCTCTCTCTCATTCTTGTTTCCGCGCCACCCTCGACGTATTCTCTCTCGCTCTTCTACACTAATATATATATACATATATTTCTCTCTCTTTCTCTCTCTCTCCTTCTCCGTCACTTCTCTTCATTCTTTGGTCTTTTTTTTCATCCCTCTCTTTTTCTCTCTCTTCTTTTTGGCCTTCTCCTTTGCACACCCCCTCTAATCACCCCGCGTGTACTTTTCCCGTCTCGCTCTGTGCCCCGACGTGTTCTCTTCCGTTTCACCGGAGAGAGAAGAGACCTCGGGGAGAAAGAGATATGTGGGAAGAGAGAAAGGCGCGCGGGGTGGCAGCGGCGAGGTGGGGTGTACAAAAAAGAAGGGAGAGCTTTTTGAGCGAATGTGCACGTTGCTATTCTACATGTTCACAGAGAAGTAGCCCTTTGCCGAAGCGAGGGGTGAGGACAACGACGACGTCGACGACGACGACGACGACGACGACGACGACGACGAGTCGGCTCAGGGAGAGAATTGGGGCTGCCACAACGCGAAAGTAAAAGAGAGAGAGAGAGAGAGAGCGGAGAGACTTTTGCGAATAAAAAGCTCGTGCAACCACCAACGAGGAACCCTTCGCCCTCGTCCGCCTATTCCTCGTACGACCAACTAAATAAAACATGTATTATGTACGTGTTCAGTCTTGATCGTACTCCCTATTTTCGTCTTTATATCTCGATATTGCCGCAGGTACAAAAGAAAATTTGCATGAATAATTAATCGTTCGAATTCGACGACGAGGTTATTCATACGCCCATTCGACATCTTTCAACTCGAATCATTGTTGTTTTCTGAAATTTTGTATCGTCCTAAAAATTAGTTTCATTAATGATTAAATTGCTCATTTTTTCGATCATATTTTAATTAATCATATTATATAATTGTAAATTATCAGCAATATTCTTAATTAAATCGTGTTCCATTAGCGGATGAAAAAAATAATTATATTTTTAGTCGAATATGATGTCGTATTTCTCGAATAATTAATATAATTATAGAATTCTCGAACGTCGTTCTATTCAAGTTACATTTTTTTTCGTCTCTGCCCCCCCCCCCTTCCCTCATCCCTCCACCGTCCGGAGAGCAACACTTTCTCGCACACTAAGGTATAACATCTCGAGCTAAGGGTGAAAACAAATGCTTCGAGATAAGAATTATTCTCTGCGAGTGAGCAGCAGCTTGCGCGCGAGGTCCAGGAAAAAGAGGAGTCGAGCGAGAGAGCGAGAGGGAAAGATAGAGAGAGGGAGAGAAAGCATACAGTCAGATAGAGACCTCGACGATAGAGGAGAGCGAGAGAGGCTGTACAGAGGAGCTCTCTCACCAAGAGCCCCACTACGACCCCTCGACAGATATAAAATCCGTGATTTTAAAGGCATTTTAGTATCGATCCAGAGCTTTTTTGCCCTAGACGCAAAGCTTCCTCGTGCTCTGTTACTACGGCTGCCTCTGGGCTGTATGCTCGCTATAATACGAACCGGGGTGGGGATGAGAGTTTGCCCGGTGGTGCGCACGGTGGTGGTAGGAATTAAACTACCCTCTACTCTCCGCTCTACAACGCCCCCTCCAACCTCCCCCTGTCCCTGCCCCGCTCGATCCTGCCGTTTTTCCCTTCCGTGGTCCTCGCAAAAGAGCTCTTCGTTGGGTGCCAGGGGGGGTGGTGGCGTGGGGGGCGGGAGGAGGGAGTTAAGGGATGAAGGGTTGGCGGGTAGGGGGGTAGGGGGGCGAGAGGGCTGGCGTTGCGTAGTTA
Organism: Netelia inedita; assembly: GCA_964017225.1. NCBI lineage: Eukaryota > Metazoa > Arthropoda > Insecta > Hymenoptera > Ichneumonidae > Netelia > Netelia inedita. The sequence continues at coordinate 41,709,351 of OZ024921.1, forward strand.
TATGGAATGTATGAGTGCGTTAATGTGTAATCAAATTCCCCGAATCGGTGAGAGCCCTCCCCTGATTTTACCGTAAGACCGAAAAAAAACATTCGTTCCTGACCTTCAACGCCCTCTACGAACGAGAGGGAAGAAAAATGTGCTATGTTTTTTTTTCTTTTTTTACAGAAATTTCTCTCGTATTACAGTTTGGTTTTATTTTCGCGGAGTTGCGAATGAGGAACAAAAAATTTTTAACGAAAATTTGGTCGAGGTGTTGTCGAGTCGGCGAAGTGGTGGCCAGCGCGTGCCAGAAAAAGCGCGAGAATTAACGCGACAGGATTGATGCAAAATTTGTTCTATTTATTCTTTTTTTTCTATATCGCCGCGGTGAGGTACGCGCATAGAAAAACTCGAGGGTCGCGGGCAAGAGGTGCGTGTGTTTTCTGCACGGCACATCTCCGTGGTTACGAGAACTCTCGTGGCTCCAACGCTTGAGGCACTCATCGTCTCGTTTTTCCCCCTTTTTTTCCTTTTTCTCTTCTCTCTATACCCTTCGCTTTCGCTCTCTGCGCATCATGCCCCGTTGACCATCGCGTATTTTTTACAGAGTCTCCCGACGTACCGCACCACGAGATTTTTCCCTCTTTTGTGTGAAAATGACTCACGCATGTTCCTATTAATAGGAGAGAAAAAAATCTCGAGAGCGTTTCCTTCTTCGAATGTTTTACAAGTGGGGAAGAAAAATTGCAACGGGAATGTAAATCGCCGGAGGGTGGGGTGAGGGGGGTGGGGGTAGAAAAAACAACAAAATTAAGAAAAAATCATTAAATTTTTATCAACGCGTTAGTGCGACTAAAACGTAAAAATATATAATAATGATCTATTTTATGCTTTTCGATCGTGCCACGGTTATAAACCGTATCCCATAAAGTTGATCCAATTTTCGTGTACGATTTGTTTGTTAAAAAACGGTCCATAAAATGTGCCCCGTAAAATTTGGTGTTTTGGTGCATCACCGCGTAAACAGTACAAACAGATCAATTTCCGTAAATGATTGTGCGCAAACAACAACTGTAACTCTTAATTAAAAAAAGATCGTCGTCCTCCTCCTCTTCCTCCTCCTCACCGTAAAATCAGATCACTGATTTTATCGGTCACCTCCGAGAGAACAAAATGAGCGTTCGTTTTTCGAACCGCGTAAAATATATAAATTCTCTTTCTTTCTCTCTCTCTCGCTCTCTCTCTCTCTCTCGCTCTCTCTCTCTCTCTCTCTCTCTCTCTCTCTCTCTCTCTCTCTCTCTTTATCGTGAATATCAACAACAAAAATACGTGAAAATAAAAAAAATAAAAGAAAATTGAAAAAAAAACGAATAAAAAATCCAAATATCGTATAGATTGTTCATCCCCCGTCCCATGCGACTTGAATTTCTATCGCGGATTTTTTGAAAATCTGTTTTGCTCATCAATCGTTCCGTTGCGTGTTAACCTCGACGTGTGTCACACATATCGGTTTTTTTCGTCTGGTCGGCGATTGTAACGACACGAGAATCGTCTATACACACATAGCGATCCTCTCTATCCTCTCCGCTCGTTTCGCGGGGGTGGAGCAAAAAATGTCTATATATATATATGCATATATACATATATGAATATAGACATATATCGAGATAAAAATAGACATGTATATATATATATATTTGGGAAGAGAGTGAGAACGCGCATGGCCGCTTCCGCGCGCGCGTGTTTTCTCTTCTGACGGTGCTGCTGCCACCGCTGTTGGATGTATAAAATTCGAGCAATGCAACGTTCCGTGTAACGCGTTTTATTCCGCGACTTTATGGCGGTGTGCCGTCGCCGCTGCTGCCACCGCCGCGCGTCGGGGAATGGCGGATTGGCAAGGGGTGCCTAGGAGGACGCGAGGGGGTGGTTGGGACACGAATGAGCAAGAGAGAAACAGTGAGTGAGAGAGAGAGAGAGAGAGCAAGAGGGTTGAAAAGGGACAGCGGGGGTGTCGGTGTGGACGCAGCAAACCGAGGGCAGAAAAGGTAGCGAGTGAGAGAGAGAGAGAGAGAAAGAGAGCGAGTGAGAGAGGGAGTGAGGACGAGGAGGAAGAACGAGCGCGGGGAGCTATAGGAAAATCCATAAAGTTATAAAATGTGCGGAGAGCGTAATAGTACGCACCGCGCAGATTAGTTATGAAAATATAAAAGGGAAAGAGGGGGAGGTTGGCGGTGATGGCGATGCTGGTGGGGACGATGCGGACAGAGCCGAGAGGGTAACTCTCTCTTTCTTTCTCTCTCTCTCTCTTTCTCTCTGTCTTTCTCTCTGTCACTCGCTCTCTCTCTCTCTCCCACTCTGTTTCGTTCTCTCTGTCTGTCTCTCTCTCACTCTCTCTCTCTCTCTTTCGTTTCTGGCAGGGTCGCACCGCTGCCGGAGAGGACTCAACTTTTCCAGCCACCCAGCACCCTCCCACGCAGCACCATCATACATCCAGGACCATGTACCACCCAGAGCCCCAGCAAAGAGGAACTATATATAATATCTCGTTTCTAACGGCGTAACCCAGCACATCCCTCTCTTTATGCTTCGCTTCGACATTTTTTTCCACCTCCCGTACCCTCCGTCGTCAATCTGCTTAGCGTCAATGTATGGAAAAGGGCACGAGGCGGATTTCTTCGTCAGGAACGATCGCGATACGAGTGACGATTGGAAGTAGGGAAAGTTTTTGGAAAAAACGTGTCTTCAACTAGAGAAACAAAAAAAAATAATATTATTTTCTTTAATTTTATGAAAATATAATTAACTGCGAAGATTTCTGATTTATTTATAATCTGATTTTTTTCGAATAATTAGTCGTTAATTAATTGATATATAATCAGTTTTTTTTAAATTTATTTTGTCTTTTGACACTTGCTCATATTCGTGCTACTTTACCGATAATCGTTATAGGGTGAAAATTATAGACTCGTTATATCGCTAGAATCCCATTAATGTTAATTACATCTTGTAATTGGGAAGATTGCCGAAATGGCGGCTTCATCGGTATAGAGATCGTTTGATGTATCGTGGACAAGAATCGAGCGAATGGGTTCCTTGCATTAGGTCCTTTTCTCTCTCTTTCAATCGCCCTCTCTCTTTACGAGACTACATATAGCATATGGCTCACCCTCGATGATACCTTTGGCCATTCGAATTCTCCGTCCGCAGTGAATTCAACCCGATTATACATCTTCCTCTCTCCACTTTCGTCTCAGTCTTCGGCAACCAAGAGGAAATTGCTCTATGGAGCAAACAAGGAAATCGTTATCGTTCCCACACGCGTATATGGTATCCGGGAACCTTCTCCAGTCAGTCTCTCTCTCTCTTCCTCGCTCTTCTCTCCTCTGTTACCAACGTGTTTGTTCGATGACGTGCACCTGTCTCGTGCCAAACCGAGCTAACAATACGACTTGTTCATCTAAGAAAACTTAGATTTCTTCCATCGTCATATACCAATCTCTACGAATCTCCTCGAATTTTTACGAATAAGAAGTCAAAAAATCATCTCGTTCGCATAAATATATGAAAAAAATGACAAAATAATGATTTTTCATAAAATCAGAAAATAATTATCGAGAAGAAATATAAAAAATTTTGTCACACCGATCGGCCAAAGAGATCATTAATTACAATTATAATAGACATATTAACATATAGTAGTTCCTAATAAAACAACGTCGAAACTCTTATTTCCATTTTCTTCAATAATAATCCCGAATCCCCGTCGAAACCTATTGTTCCGTTTCAAAGCGTTTATTGTGAGCTTCAATATTAATCGCGTTTTGTCCCTGATTACGCGATTTTCTCGCGAGACTCTCGCCGCACGGGTGAACATCGAAAACGTTTGCACGGTTGGTGCTCGTGTTCTATCCACGAAATTTCGAGCTTTCCAAGACCCAACACGTGTCCGGCCTATTCATAATTATCACGAGACTTGGAATTTTCGCGCACGAGACTCGTGCGATGATTTCGCGTTGTGTCACGTGTGGTCCGAGGGATGGTCCGAAGTGGTCGTGGTACGAAAAAAAACGCGGAAGCGAACTTCGCAAAAGCGAAGCGTTCGATGTAAAAAAAAACACACACACACACACACAAGTACAAGAAAAAGTATCTCGGCAGCTGGATCATAAGATCGATAATGTATGAGGTACATGAGGACCCCGAAGAGTGTGTATTCTTCACCACCCACTACCATCGACATAGGTATACACATAGAAGCGTATATGTTTGTATATATACGTTTATGTATATATAAATATAAATTCCATGTTCCGCCAGTACAGCGACGGAGCACACCGGTGTGCTCATGCATAATTCAATCAGAGTTAGACTAGAAACGTCAATACAGCTCGCAGATTATTTCTTTTCCCGGGCCGCTGCGCTCTCTCTCCCTCTGTCGCTCTCTCTCTTGCTTCTTTCCTTCTCCATCTCCGAATCCCTCACTCTCTTCCCATTTTAATATATATATGTATATATGTATATATATATATATATATGGGTATATATATATATATATATATACACGTTTTCTTTCCTCTACACGTGCATGCAGAAGGGTACATACTTGTACCCTCTTCTCTTCTATTCCCTGTCTCACTTTTACTTTCGCGAGTGAAAGAAGAGGACCGAACGGGAGTGAGAAGAAGTGAGTGAGTAGCGAGAGGAGGAGGAGGGGGGGTGGCGGTGGTATTAAGAGAGAGGGAAAAAGCATGTACAGCAGTATACTCCAGTTAAAAGAGAAGTAGTTGAAGAGAGAGTTAGAGAGCGAGAGATTCGACATAGCGTTGAAGTGAGAGGAGAGGGTAGTAGCGCGGACGAGGCATTCTCCTCCGTTTGAGAGAGAGAGAGAGAGAGAGAGAGCGAGAGAGAGAGGGTGCCTGACCCCCCTTGCCTATCCATTCATCCGTCGTTTTCCCTCTATCTTTTATGCCATCTCTCGCTCTCTCCTTTATCTCATTCTATCTTCCCCGTCTTTCTCTCTCTCTCTCTCTCTCTCCGTGTATTCTCACCCAGCTTTCCAGCCTCTTCTTTTTCCTCACGCCCGCCCCCCCCCCTCCCACAAACCCTCCAAGCAGAGCCCCTTCTTTTATATTTTAATCAACTAATGCTGCGCAATGCGTACATTTATTGCGTCGTTCTTTCCTTTACCCTCCCTCTCACACCACTTTCTTTGTCTCTTGCTCTCTCGTTCGCTCTCATCTCCATCTTGTTACCTTTCTCTTTTTCACCCGCCACCTCCTACCCAAAAAAGCCTACCTCCTCATTCTTTTGCCATTCGACCATTTTGCGTTTTAATTGCGTACCTCCTTGTTCCATCGGTCGTGCGGATTCGATAAAATATTCACCGTACTTTCATCTTGCTTTTATGAGAAATTATTTTGAGTCTTGGGGAATTTTTGTAAAATGGTCGATAGTTCGACGGTGCTTCTTATTATTATTTTCGTATCAATTTCAAAATTATTGTCACTTGTCGTTTAAGACAATTCGCGAATTTGATGTGTTTTGCAAAATATTATTTCGTTTTTTTTTTCGTTGCAATTTTATACCGGCAAGGACTTTCATATTTTGCATGCCATTTTTCGGGAGCCTTTCGCGAAAATAAATTTTCTCCTCCACTCCGATGCTCGTAACGACATTATCCATTCCGTGTTTCATCATTCTCAGGGACGCGGCACGTCCCTTCGCAAGATATTCTCTCTCGTATACTTCGAGTGAAAATATTGCATTACCGCATACACCCCACTAATAGTTTCCCTTGACGAACCTCCGGCATGGGCCTTTAATCTAGCTCTCACAAAGGAGCGTTCACGCAACCCACGGAAGAAAGGAAGAGTGAGAGAGAGAGGGAGTGAGAATGAGAGAGAGACAACACGCGATATAAATAACGCGCTTCACGCATGTAGGCAAAGTACCAAGATACACTTTTTTCTACTCCACCCCCCCCCCCCCCCCTTCGCCACCCTCCCAGCCCTCGAGATACTTCCCCTTTGCCAGTCTCTTCGTATCACCTTGGCGTACATGTAATATTATGTATTATTTAGCCTCGATGGGCGCGACGTAGGTACCGCTACGTGGTACGTACTCAGGTAAATATGTAAGGGTGTGTTAAAAAAAATATATATAACGTCGAGCACGACGACGTACACGACGAAGAAGAGCAAAGGAGAGCGTGGAGTTGAGAGGGGGGTGAGGGATGTAGCGCGTGTGCCGCAATGAAAATTATCTCTTGGTAGAGCGAAGAGAGAAGTTTCTCTCTCTCTCTCTCTCTCGCTCTCTCTCTCGCTCACTCGTTCTCTCGCGCGTCGAAGCGCTTCGTGCGTGTGTCGATGCCGCTGTGTGCCGGTTTCGAGCGTATAGTTGGGCGAACTGCGACGAAGGACGAGGAGAGTCCTCCATCGTTCGTTTTCTTTTTTTCAATGTGAAGCTTCTCGCGCCACAAGACCCTCTCTATCTCTCTCTCTCTCGCTCTCTCTCGCTGTGTGTGTTTTACATAGTCGAGAGTTTGTTCTCCTCTTTTTTACCAATCCTTCATCCCCACTGGGTCTCCTATATACGTATGGGGTTGTCCATGTCTACCCGGCCAATGTCTCGTCTCGAATATCCTCGACGCGATTTATCATTGTTTATTCTTCGAAAATACAACGATTACAATGTTCCTCGCGAATTTTTGAAATTATTCAAATTTTAGGGATGAAATATATCGTAAATGAGTTTCGAAAATCGTTCGGGACGATTTCATTCGGGAATGAAACGGTTGGAACTTCGACCATTAGGAAGAACGTAAATTACTAGAAAAATCGATAGATAAAAAGAAATTCGTCGATTAATTGTATTTTATTATTTTCTATTCTATTTTTTTTTTCACGGAATACCCCATGTATCTATAGTATCTATCCCGTAGCATACGGGCTCGAAGAGAGGAAACGCTCGTCCTACGGCTCTTCCTCCATATTTCCATCCCTTCTCCTATATTCTTCATTTTTTCATCCCTATTTCTCCTTTCCTCTCTCTCTCTCTCTCTATACAAATATATATATACTTCGCACATCCTTCCATCCTACAGCCCTTCTCGGCTCTTCCTTTCTCCCGTTTCTCTCATTGCGCACGTTTTTTTTCCTAGCGTTTTTACACCCCCCTACTTTTTTTACCTCTCTACCCCCCTGTCTTCTTCGCTCTCGGCTAACTCGCTCACCCCGCGTTATTCGACCCTGTACCTACCATCGCGATGTACATGCCGTCTCTTATATATATATACACATTTATATGTATCTGTGCCTATAGTAAATGCTATATAACTACCCCTCCGCGAGGCTCGAGAAAGAGAGCCCGCGAAGCTAGGCTACACACGGCATTTGGTCCAGGCTCGAAGAGCAAAGAGGGAAATGAAAGCGAAACTGTTCAGCAGTAGTAGAAGAGAGCTCGACCGAAGCGCCCCTCAGCGCCACTTCCCTTTTGGGTGAGCCCTCACTCGGGAGCGCGGGCGAGCGTCGAGTACCCCGCACTCTTCCTGTCTCTCAGTCTCTCTCTTTCTCTCTCTCTCTCTCTCTCGCTGCTAGCGGCCCACCCTTCTAATTTTTCCACCCCTTTCACTAAAATTAAAATCAATAGTGGCACCACGTGCCCGGAGAGCCACCCCCCCCCCCCCGCCCTTCTTCCCTGCCCCCCTTGACTGTGCTCTCGGGCTGATGGCCACCCACGACAGGGACAAAATCATCCCTCTTCCTCCCTCGCATACATCTTTCTCACTTTTTCTCTATGTGATTACGGTACATGACCGTCTCATTTCTCACTCGGCTAGTTTCTCTCTGTCTCTCTCTCTCTCTCTCTCTCTCCCACTTTCGGTCTGATCGCGTTGGTTGCACAGGGTTGAAAATAGCGCCCCGTGCGCGCGTTCGGATCTCTCCCCCTCTTTTCCACCCTTCGAATTTCGCGCGCGGGGCGCGACGAACCGATGGAGTGCTAAACTCTTTCCCTCTCTGTCAGAGCAGTTTTTTCTTTCTTCGATGTGTGTATTTTTTGTTTGTTTTATGGTACGCGCTATCTTTCCGCCTATATTGGCTCATACTTCTCCCCCCACGATGCCTTTCGCCGTTTCTGACAGAATTACAATATTTTTGTTTCTTTCTTTCGTTTTGTTTGTTTTGTTTTTCATTTTTTCAAAGCTGGTAGAAAGAGACTCGCCCGTCAGGCACCCTCCATCTCTCTTTCGTTACTGTGCACATCAGGAAAAGCATCCCCTTGTCGCACTTTCTCTCTCTTTTCTCTCTCTCTCCCTCTCTCTTTCGCTCTTTCTCACTCCATGGCTTGTCTCTCGGTACAACCCTCGTTACGCATCCCTTTTCCTTTATTCTCGCGCGTCTTTGTCTTTTCACCAGCGAATTTTGTATTTATATCACCGATACGAAAATTTCCCCGTATACCTTTCCCTCAACCTCCTCCTCCTTCTCCTCCTTCTACTCCTGCTTCCTCGCTTCGTATCCTGTGCACCTTTTTACACGACTGCGGTACTACGTATCACGCCGGGTATTGTTGTAATTCATCGGAAAACTCGTGTATTGGGGTGGGTCTTGGAACAAGAAATAGAAAAACGTGAATAAAAATATAAATTCACCGAGGTCGATAAGCATGACAGTTTTTACAAAATGAATTTCATGTCGAGGAAAATTTGTAACGAATAAATTTGGCGCTAACGTTCGCCATATGTAATAATTAATGTTTATCATCGATTAATTTCAATAATTATTAATAAATCATTTCTGATTAACAAAGTAATAATAATAATAATAATAATAATAATAATAATAATAAATTATATTTTTTACATCAATCGTATACGATGACACAGCTGAAAAACTCTGTGTAAAATTATATGGCCACTGACTGTAGACCGATACGTATATAGAAGAGAAGAATAAAAAATTACTACCGGTATGGCCCTTAGTAAGAATTAACCCTCTCTTGTCACGGCCAATCGAGTGGCTCGTCGTCGTAGTCGTCGTCGACGTCGTTGCTTCCATCGAGTCTTCTCCCTTACCGGAAGCGGAAGCCCTCCATCGTGGTAGACCTCTCGAGGCCTCTCTCTCTCTCTCTCTCTCTCTCTCTCTCTCTCTTCCTCTCTCTCTCTCTCTCTCTCTCCTTCTCTCACACCCATGTAACAGAAAGGGTGGCGCGACACACCGTGATATACTCGGATATAACGCTATATATATCAGCGCGGTCGAGTAACAGGTAAGGTTCAATCCACGGCGGGCAAAGCATACAGGTGGCCGACCATTTCATCCTCCACGTATATATAGATATGTCGACTGTATGTGTGTCTGTGTATGAGTGTGTGTGTTTGTCTGAGGGTGCTCTGGGGGTGGTTTGGCTCATTTGTGTGCTCCGCGAGAAGCGAGCATATGTTTACAAACACGATGAGAAGCGAGAGGGTGTGGGAGGATGTGAGAGGCAAATTGAGAGAGAGAGAGAGAAGCTTCGAAGGGGGATCTGTGGTAAGAATGTGCGAGGAAAATGATGCGAGAGCAAGCGAACCAGAGAGCGAGAGAGAGAGAGAGAGAAGCGTTGGGAAATGTTCCGTCTATAGAGATGTGTGTCGGTGGCCTACGAAAGCTAGTGAGAGAGAGAGAGAGAAAGCCAGGAGTCGAGAGCGAGAGGCACAACTGGAGAAGCGTTTGCCGAGGGTGCGAGCGAGAAAGTGAGAACGAGCGGGTGCAAAAAGGGGTTGAAAGGGGTTGCGAAACGATGGTGATACGTATCGGAAAACCCGTCGACAGAACCACCCGTTTCCCGTACCTTCGCGTTTACCCCGTTCCAGTTTTCCCTTTCCGAACATTGCAATGCGCATCAATCTGTGATCGAGATGAGTCGAACGAAATCTTTGGCCTGTAATGCAACCCGAGAGGAGTAAAGAGCATCGAACAAAAAAACACCAGCGTCGACGCTTTCCTCTTTTTTTTGAAGCGTCAATACACGTGGGTGAGATGAATTCAAAAGGGTGAAAATATCCATTTGATCAAAATGGTCAATTTGTCCACCCTGCAATCGATATATATATTGCTTTTTTTTCAAAATCCATCATGGTTCCGCTTGTACGCGGTGGAACGATTTAATCAGTACATGTTCGCGATCGAAAGCCGCGTTATGTTCCAGAGGGAAAAGTTTTGCATATACGCGCACCCCCTTCTCTCTCCCTCTCTCGTTCCGATTCCTCCCTCGTGCTCTCCCTCGTGCCCTCACTGCTGCCCTTATGACGATAATGATGATGATGGAATATGCGTCGGGACAACGGGTTGCAACGAATCCGGTTTGGGCTGTCCCCACTTCGCGAGTTTAAATTACAATAGCCCAGATATGAAAATTGCTCGGTCGTATCTATACGGCGATACGCTGTACACATAAATAAAACCGCAACCTATGCAAAACGCGCACCTCGTGATTAATGAAATGTAAAATATGCTCGATTCAATGCTTCGTAATCGAATAATTAAAAACGAACAAAAATAAAAGTGAAAGAAAGAAAAACACAAAATTGCCCATATAAATGTGTTCCCATACGTATAGTATATAGGTTGTATGCATTTTGTTTTATCGGGACGATTATTGATCGATCCTAAAGGGTTTACGAGTATCGTACCTATACGCTGTATATTGAAATGATTTCAAAATTCCATTTTCCACTTTTATCGGGTCCAACGAAAAATGGACGTACGAGGAACATCGCGTATACGCACGTGACGTAACGCGGTATCTGTATATTCTCGTGTGTATGCGCACGTGTATGTGTATGAGAGGGAGAGAGAGCGAGTGCAAGCTCACAACAATGGGAGCATCGTTGCGCTGATAATTCTCGCGTTCCGTGCCCTCGCTTCTCCCACCCCCCCCCCCCCCCTCCCTCTCTCTCTCACTCGTTTTGTCGCTGTAGTTCTGTGCCAATAAAACTTTCATCCCGGCCGAATGCACTTCCGGAATAAATCAAAATACGCGCGCACACGTGCGGATCGACTGTCAAAAGCGTAAGTCACGAATTAAACGCTCGTACACGGATACACCATTGAAAAACAAAATCAAAAGTACGACGTTTACCAGGTCCACCCATGAACGCGCGCGTGCAACACCAAACGAAACCATTCGGGAATATCCCATTAAATCGGCATCGATTGTTTTTCGATGCACGCGCCGTTTTTTATTTCCCTTTATTTCATTTCTTTTCTCCTTTTTGGTTCTTCTTTTTGTAAATAAATGGATTCTGTGTCTCTTATACTCGAGTATAATCAAGGATCAAAAGTAATCGAGTAGAGGGCCTGATGGTGGTGGTGGTGGTGGTGGTGGTGGATGCGCGCTCTCTGAAAAATTCATCCCTTCTTGTTGTCAGGGAAAATGAGAGAATTGAGTGGATTTGGAAAATTGATGCATCCTCCCTCCCTCCTCCTCCTCCCCCTCGATGTCCCCTACCCCCATCCTCCCCCTTTCGCATAAGCCGGGTTGTATATGCGCCGGGCGTTAAAAGAGAGTGATGCTGTACAGGCAAATGCGTATAGGAAGCGTTGAGTATAAAACGCAGGCCGTCAAAAATAACGCCGTCATCCACCGGTTCGATCGTAAACCCGTGGTGGATGGGCGAGCAGCGTTAAAAAGCCGATACACGCCCAGGGGGTGGCATATACCCGGAGATATACATATATAGATATATAGTCATATATGCAGGATAGGTATACTTAAAAACATAGTTATAGAAGCATGGTGCGAGTGAGAAGGGATGCCGCGCGCGCGGCAACCCGGCAGTATTTGATAATGGAAACGCGCGCGTTTTGTGCTCTCTCGCCAGTATAAACCTTTACGAACGTTAGGCATTGGTTAATGTTATGAGATGTAACCAATCCCCTCATGCTATTCTCCCACCCCCGTTTGGTACAAAATTTTATCTCCCTCTCTCGCTCTCTCATTCTGTCTCGTGGCATGGTTATATTTCAGTTGCGACGAAACAGAGAGAAAGAGCGAGAGAGACGAGTTCGCGAGACGGCTGTGCGAACTGTCTCTCGCTCGCTCTCTTTTCAACCCAGCCCCCCTCCCCCCCCCCTCTCCTCGCTTCGTCCACAATGCTATGGTATTGATTTAAAAGTACATTCGTGTTTTCATAATGTTGTATCTGTACCGAAGGCACCGACGCCCACTTTTCCCCAACGTTTCTACTCTCTGCACCCCCCCCCCCCGCGCCGCGCTTATACCCTATGGCCTCATCCACCACCCACTCACCCTCCCGTGTATAATATATACGTATATACGTATATACGTGTATATATACTCCTACAGCTCCCCGTCATCCCTCGCGCAAGCCACGTCCGCACCCCGTCCTTGTACCTTCTGGCAGGGCCTATTCTCTCTCTTTTTCCGTCTCTCTGACTCTCTCCTCGTGTCGTCCCTTTCTATCTTCTCTGTGACCAGAATCACCCAGAAACTGTGGGATGCAGACTGCACAATTAAATCACGCTGCTAATCGCCGAGTGGATAACGTCGATTTTGCGGTGACAAGGGGATGAACGCAAAAGAAAGAAAAAAAACCAACGAAAAAAAGAAACGGAGGAAACGAGGAAGGAATAATTGGACGATGAAACTCGTGCGAATGTCACGTCTCGTCGTTCGCACCTTCGAGCGATACCAGATTTTCTTTTTTTTCTCTTTCTTTTTTTTCCGCGAATTTTTTCCCTCCCGTTCTTCCGGTCGAGGATAATTTCGTTCGGTGGCTCTGGGGGATAATACGAGCGGACGAAGAAAAAAAAATATAATTGCCGGGAAGAACGGGTTGAGGCTAAAAAAATAGGGGTTGAATTTGTATCACTTTGTACCCCATATCGGACGTTGAATGATTTTAAAAATTCTAACGAGTAGAGCCCGACCGCTTCTTGTACTTGTATTTAGGGTTTGTACGAAACACATGATGCCGAAATTGCCGAAAAAGTAAATTATCGAAATCGTCTGCACGAAGGGGACTGTTAAACCCGAGGGACGAAAACGCGGCGACGGTCCCCCGATCTTCGACGGGGACCACGCCGATGGATATTCCGACTTTTTCGCAGTTTAATGACGACTCTCTCTTCGTACCGAGAGAGCGCGCGCACCTGTTCCGGGCTTTTTTTACAATTTTTTATTTCGATCGCGTTTTTTCCATTTTACCAACGAATTTAATACACCAGTCATTACGCGCACGGGGGAACTCGCGACCGTCATATTTTCTGCACCGTGCACTTTTCCTTTTTTTCGTAGGCACTCGTTTTGATATAGGCTCGCTTCGAAACCGAGAGATACGCGCGAATCAAAAAAAAAACTAAATGTAATTGCCGCAATTATAAAACGTTACGTGTGATCGCAAAACTCGATTATATACCGGCGAACACTTATTTATGACTCTTCGAATGAGAATGGCGCGCGCATCGAGGTAACGGGTAATTTTTGATAGAAATGTAATACATAGCTTACAACGTTGCTGTTTAATTATATTTTTGTTTCAAGCCAGATGCGATATAAAATTCTTTTTGTTCTTTCATTTTACTTGATATCGACGTTATTAAACGTATATTCGTATATCGCGCGAGTTTCGAACAATCGCTAGTTTGTAATGTAAATAATGGAAGATGCGCGGCCGTGGAAGTGACAATAATTGACCTTGAAGGGTCAAAAGCTTCTTATCAATCGTCATTTCATCGATCAAATGATGACAGGAAAAAAAGTTTCAGGATAATTCGTTTTTTTTTCGAATATAAGCTAACAGGAAGAGTTTTCTGTCTGCGGCCCCTCCCTTTCTGGATCAACGAGGGTCGCTCTGTCGCTTGTAGCCGGGCAACACAAGTGGGGCTCGTGGCTGCTGGGGGTGCCAGCGATGGAAAAGTGGAGGGGACGCACGAGCGGTTTTTACTATTGATTACCGAATTAAAAACGCGCATGCATAATTCACTGATACTCTTCTTGTACGGTTATTCGCGCGCCAGGGGTCGTTGTTATCCATTGCCACCCCCTTTGAGATCGTCAACCCTCCAAGAATCGTACGCCGATAGTTGCCGATAGGTGGCGAACGGCGAAGAGAGCGATAATACCCGCGAACTCCCCAGAATTTTGCCGACAGTCGGTAAATTTGACAAAATATTTTGAGGGATGAAAAATAAGGGTGGTCGAACATAGGGGTTGCGAGCATCCAAGGGTAAGTTTGCACGTATCGGTACGTTACCATATGAATCTTTATCGCCAGTCTCAGCTCTTTATCTTCTCTCTACTACCCTCGATCGTTGGTCCAAAAATCAACCCTTAGATGGCAGTCCCGTCGTAATTGACGATTGATTAATCTCCCGTTACCGGTGACCTATTTACGCTCCATAGATTTATCGACTGCGCACCAACGGCTTTAAAAAAATTCTTGAAAAATAATAAATCCGTTAACGGGAGCCAGGGAGTGAGAGGGTTCGATATGAAATTTCACCGCCAGTGCAATCTATTATTAATAATTTATTTTGCAAAATAAATTGACATATACAACAGGGATACCTTAGCGATTTTAACGAAAATGAATTTCATTGTTTTTTTTGTCACAGGTCCATATCGGACGTTTCTTACACATTAGGTAGCGCGATAGCAATTTTTTTTTTTACTTTCGATTTTTTGAAATTGTTTCATTCCATTTCGACCTGCGCGTACAAACGCACCCTCACGCACAATCGTACACGCGTACATACACTTATTCGTACGTGAGGTAAGTGAAAATGAAAAAAAAATGAAAAACCGAAAACATTTGGAGAATTTTTGTTTTGTTTAATTTTCTTTGTAAAAATTGCGTTTCTGACGAAAAGTCACAATCTCGCGCGTTAAAAGCATTTACGTTTTTCTTTTTTTTATAATCGTAACGAGATCGCGATGATTCGTACCCAAAAATTGACAAGAACTCGCGAGTCCCATGTATGTATATATATATTTTTTGTTCGTTTATGTCTACGATTATATTTAATTGATCGTATGGAACGGTTGAGTGACGAAGCTCCTCGAGCCACTTTTATCTAATTTATGGATTTATTTTTATATAGTATATAATAACTTACAGTTATGCGTGTCATTTTTCGATCAATTACAAATCATTCCATCCTATATGACCTATCAATCTCTATTCGTGTTTACTACAATTACGTTGTGTGTCGATGATGTTATTGAGATGTAAAGAAACACGAAGGCAAAAAAGTTGATTTTTCCTTAAGTCCTAACTCGATCTTACACTCGACTCTCGTCTGATCGAATTTTTTTTGTTTTCTCACGTGATATTTAGGATACATAACCGCGCTACAAAATTTTGGAATGAGGGTTTGGCGAAAATAAGACAAAAAAGAGAAATCGACGTTCGATCCATTAGCAGTGTGTATTATGACAAAAAAATGGGTGGGGCGAGGAAAGAGGGAATAATAAAAAAGAACAGGTGCTGCACGGTGTCGCCTGACAAATTCAGAACGCCGAGTGTATGCCAATAAAAACACGTATCCTCTCATTTCGCTCGCTCGGAGCGTAATTCGATCTTTGTCACTCTGACACTCGAGTCGTCGGATTCGACCGAGATCTTGTATATGTGCGTGATTTTTTTTTATATCGAATGTCGAGGCGAGGTAGACGACGAGCAAGTAAAGAAAAAAGAATCATAAAAATATCGTCATTAATTCGCGTAGAAAAATTATGTCAGCGAGTTTAAATATAAACAAAAATTCGAATACCTTTAGTTTATGTTTATTCTGATAAAAAAGTTCGTGTTTTTGCGAAAAAGGAATATTTTATTCGTGAAAAAAGCGATCGTAGTACAATCAGCGTACACATTAGAAAAAAAACGATGAAATAAATCGGACAACCGATCAATGAACGGAGAGTAACTGGTATGTTTTCCCTTCGTTATGTTTTTTTCTTGTTTCTTTCTTAAATTTTGGTCTACGATTAATGCTCGATAGTCGATAGATTACAATAGATTGTAGAAGTACGTCAGACATTTAAGGGTTGTTTTTGGTGTTTATATAAAATCTATTGTAGTCATTATTCCCATCCCCTCGGATCATTCATACCCATGCTTTAGCACCCTAGTTTACTGCCTAAGTGTATTACGAAATATCAGCTCTCCCGATATTCATCGAGAGTTCATGGGCATTATTTTCTTTTGTTGCGTTTTATTTCGTAAATCTATAGGGAAAAAGGCGATGATAAAGTAAAATTATCGGGACACGAATGTTCGCTTCACACTGTCGTTAATAATGACGTCTAAAATTCTATCTTACAGTGATCTCGCCTGATATTACCACGCGCGTATTATTGGCTTTACAGTTTTTCGTATCTACTGAGGAAACGCTTGGAAGAGTGATGAGCGTAAAAAAAAGTGAAAACTTTCCTTGCGCTAATTGTACGGGGCAGATTTTTGCGAGAGCTCTTGCTTCGAACGCAATACCAAATAAATCGAATAAAATCGAGAATACCCAACGAATCGTTATTCACCGAGGCTCGACGCGAAGCTCGAAAATATTTCGATGAAATGAATGACGCGTCAACGTTAATACTACTAGCACGCAATACGATCGTTAACGATCGTTCAATAAATCGTGGCCTTTATGTTCACCAATATATTTCAACGCAATCGTATATAAAATTTGAAATTTATAACGTAGTATTAATACTCAAAACAGAGATATAATTAATATATACTATATATAATATGTCGTTATTAATATGCGATCGCTGAAACATTTAATCGAGTTTACGTAGTTCGAAGTCTTAAGGAACTATTTTGGCACTATAGATTCTCATATCGTGTCGCGCGATTTTTTATTCAATTTTTTCAAATTATTTTCTTCCCGTTGTGTTCACGCGTGTTCAATTCGAATCTCCGAGACATTATTGGCATTTATGGAAAAATTATCGTTCCCTTGTAATTTTGTATCCCACGTAACGTCTTATTCAGCGAGTGAAATGCTTTTATTTCGTACATATTTGTGTTTTTTGTTTTTTTTTCAACTTTTTTTTTTATAAAATTGTTAATTCTTACTAAAATCCTTGGGACTCCCAACGATCGAGAGGCCAATAATTCAATTTTGCGAACATCGCCGCGAGATTCATCACGATTCACCGATATATTTCATCCTCTCGTTTCTCCACCATTCGTATTCTAGTGCAGCAAATACTCAAAATGTTCGAGGGTTCACTCTCGTTTCTGTGCCTTTCGAATAAACTCCCCCCCCCCCCTCCCCCTCCACGGCTCCCTCGCACTGTCTCTCTCTTGTACACAAAGCATCGATATCGATTCTTACTACCTTTCGAGAGGACAAAAAACACCCTTCTCTCCTTCCCCACTGTCACAGCAAGAATATAAAGAAAAGCTTCCAGTAACCGATGATCACTGTTCACGGCCTCCGAATATATTTTCCAGTAACGCGATTGACTCGTATTCTTTTCTGCTGTCCCAGCAGCGTTCTTCCTCCCGATAGAGAAATCCTTCTCTCTCCCACGACGGAAACAAATTTTCGGATCAGCGAATAATAAAAGGACATTTCGCTACGTACAAGAAAAATGTCCGGTGCTCAATGACGCTTCGCCGATACCGAGAAATCCAAATTCACAAATCATCACCAAGAATCATCGATATCCGTCGTGAAGAAAAAAGTAAAACAACGAAACAATTTGTCAAAATTACGTTTACACGTCGTACACGATTAATCGCGTATGCAATTATTGACATTGGCCAAATCGACGTGAAACTTTTAAAATTCGTCAATGCAGTTTGGTCGATTAGGATATCGCGGCGAGTGACGTCGTCAGGATAATTAATTTCCTTCTCCGAGTCCCGTTAGACGTTAGTGAATTACCGCTCATTTTCTCGCACTTCCTGCAAGTACCTGGCTTCGTATAAATGTATGTTGGATGTACCACGGGGAGAAGTGGACGAGCGAGAGTTCGTTAGCCGACGATTGTTCGGTCGGACGATTTAGCCAGCCGCTGTCTTTTCCGGTAAATTTGTCGCGCCAAGTGCCGTGAAAGGTCTCTGTATTACGTACGTGTCTCTCTATATACGTGTATGCACGAGTGTACGTGTGTTGGTCATTAGGCTATATTGTCGATCTCGACCACGGTTGTTCCACTATGTTTCCATCCGTCGCTTTTCATCCCTCGGTCCCTTTACCGCGGCTTTACCTCACCGACCTCACTTTCGCATCCCGCATGCATTTTCCCCGCGATTTGACCAATTTAGCTCGCCAGCTCTCACACCCGGTTCTCGATAATAGAGACCTTCGTTCCGACTTCCGACCCCCTCACGACCTGTCCCGCCATCACCTTGACAGCTGAATCAGCTTCTTTTCCCGTGAAGCGATAAAATCCGAGTACCCTAGTACGGTATGTGACGGACGGTTTAGAGCAGCGACGTTCCGTCCACCTAAACGGTCGAACATTTTCGTTCGCGCGAATATCGAATCGGCGTGTGCTCGTACCAAAAATTCAGCGTAACGACGAGATTATTATATTTAGCGAGAAATAAACAGACGATCGTTTCGCTAGATTAACTCTCCTTTTCCTCGATCGGGCTGACCTCGTTCTGCAACAACTCGAACTTTGGACTAAGACCCGGTAGGATGCTTTTCGTGCTTGTCTTTATCTGACTGTAAATGTCTAGGGATTTTTTGCGATCGAGCTCGAGACTTTCCTCGATTAATCGGGGTGGTATACTACCGCTGCGCTTGTGCGTCGGTACGAAAGCACTCGTACCCTCGACCTTTTGCTCCTTGTTCGTCGTCGTCCTCTCGTTATTCTTGTGCTCTGGTGTCAACGTACCATTGCCCAATTTTCTCTGTTGCTCCTGAAACGTGTCCTCCTGCGTCTCGTCCTTCAACAGGACACCCGTTATCACGGGTTTGTTCGATTCCGATTTTTTCTCGATGTTCTCCTTGGTCAAACTCTTGCGCTCCATGCAGGCGAGCTTGTTCGGCGTCGCGCCGTTTACCTGGAGATTCGGATTCGAACGCACCGTGTCGGTCGAGTTACTCGCGTCCGTCGAGTCCTGATTCTCCAACGAGGAGCCGGAATCCTGCGAGTAATCGACGTTGTTCTGCTTCTCCAGTAAAGATATCTGAAAATTACTGTTTTTTTAGCGAAAATCCGTTGCATACGGACGGTCGTTTTTTGTTTTAAAGAAACGTGGCAAAGCTCACCTGTTCGTTAACGTCCTGCTTATCGATGCTCGATATCTTGGAATCGTTTAGCATAGCTTTATCGTTGTCGGAGGAATAATCGGTATCGACCCATTTCTCGATGCTCGACGATTTCGACTCGTTCAGCAGGGTCTTTTCCGTATCGGGTGAATATTCGATTTCCATCCATTTGGAGCCACCCTCGAGTTTCCGAGAATTCGCCTCCGACTCGTAATCCCCGATCCCGTTTACGTACATCGGATAGCCGTATTGGCTGGTCCCGTATTCGACCTGATTGCCGTAACGATAACTGTGATTTATCGAGCCTTGGCTCGATATCGATAGATCCGACTGCGACAATCCCGTGTTCGTGCTGCCGAACAGTTTCGTCTTGTCGAAGTCTGAAACGTGTCGAATATAAAAAATGCGGGAAAGCTGGGTAGAATCGTGGACGTAAGACATAATAAAGTCTCTGATTGGAATCTGAGGGAAAACAAATTGGTAGAGGACTAATATTTACCAGAGGAACGATCCTCGGGTATTTCCTCGCGATGTACGAGAGCCTGTTGATCGGTTACGAGACCAGACGAATTTCGATAGCCCGGCTGTGCCTCGACAACGAAGGAACAATTGTCCTGATACTTGCTATTGTTTTCCATCGTCACCTGTAACAAAGACAAACAACACGTTGATTTCGTAGCTCTCATTTTTAGACACACTGACTGTTCATTTCAATAAATCGTCGAACATTAAATCGCGTTTATCAATTGATCGATTTCCATCGATCGATCACTGCCTAAACTTCGATCGACCCGCAGCTCAGAGTGAACCTCCTAGTACTAAAAAATCAAAGAATCGTTAATTCCTTTCCGAACTATATCCGTTATCGGTGCCCCCATTTCACGTCACATCTAATGTAAGTTCATTGACACGTGGTACACGTTAGTTTCCGCCGAGTATACACATTCGCGTAGATATGCGTTGGAATAACGTCGTTCGTAGCTCGTAAAGTCCAACTGCTTGTGTGCTATCGCCATCCTCCGGTGTCTGCGAAGCTCTGTTCATCCTCCGCTTATCGGTATGCACCGCTGCGTTAATGCACCATCGTATACCTTCGAGGGATATACCTGTCGTCTCTCTACGCTATGTTACGCTATATTGTACGGGGATGATATACGACCTACGCGTATGACTATACGTCGAAAGAATGGATACAAGCGACGTTAGTTAGAAACACTTCTATCACGTACACCATAAGATCGAGTTTGTGGGTTAACGTATCACGAATATCGGACTTTGATCGTACATATCTTTGATGCGCAAAGTTGGGTCGCATCTCGCGGACCGGGGATCATAGTGA
The DNA here is from genome assembly GCA_964017225.1 of Netelia inedita. Classification (NCBI taxonomy): domain Eukaryota; kingdom Metazoa; phylum Arthropoda; class Insecta; order Hymenoptera; family Ichneumonidae; genus Netelia; species Netelia inedita. Next base: position 41,729,913 of record OZ024921.1, read on the forward strand.
TCCGCTTCTCTGGTACGAGATGCTCTCTCCTGTTTTCTCTCTGTCTCCCTTTCACTTTGTCTATGATTCCAGTAGATCTCTCTCTATTTCTCTCTCTCTCTATTCATCTTCCTCTCTCTTGATTCTACGACGTATACAAGCGATGTCCACTCCGCTTGACATTCGGGACATCGATCTGCTCCCGTGACCTCCTCGTGGCTCGTCAGCCCGGCTTATCGGGTATACCTAACTCTCCAAGCGCCGGTGGTCCAGAATATATAGGCTCCATGCACGTATTCATCGCTTGATATGGCAGATCTCGTTAGGGACCTCGGGGACACTGCGAGATTAGAATTTCCCCGAGTGCACAACGATATTTCAAGTTTGACGGACACGAGGGTTGCAAAAATCAACCGGCAGGCTCGACGTAAGTGATAACAAAAAATAACAAAGCTACTGATAAGAATCAGCTTTCAAAATAGTGGTTGACCTTGATGGTGATCCATACTATTCCGAAAATAGAAAAAAATGAAACATTTATAGCCGATATCTGTTCTAGACTCTTGACTATAATACGATTTTTATATTCTTCCATTTGTAACCGAAACGTAATATAATTTTGATTGGATCGTAACGATAGATTATTGTTATAAGAGATCGAAGGTAATTCGTCGCATGAGTCCAAGCGCCAGACGGGCGAGAAAACCAGAGGGATACTTCGACTAGCTACCCTTAGAACGTTACTGGTTATCGATTCTGGACAATAAATCGGCGACGACAAGGACACTGCGTGCGTGAACTGGGGCGACACTTTAGCAGGTAAGGGAGACACACGCGAGCACATACACAGGGAATAAATAGCATTACAAAAGCACGAGAGGGAATTCCCGTTCGCCACCCCTTGGGGGAAGAGAGAGCGACGAGTAATTCCGTAACCACCACGAGGGGTTGTCGTCTCAGCACGCATTATACCCACCATTAGCACCTACTCGGCACGTCCGACACGTCTCTCGTCGGTCTTCAAACCAGACGATTCAATGCCATTCGATCTTAGCCGGTTCCAGCGTCCGTTTCATTAATTTCGCTTTGTGACCTTGAAAAGACGTTGTATATCATCGTAGATAATGGAGCGTCGATGTAGATGTCACGCACGAGGATCTTTGTTCATGATTTTGATTGATTATCAAGCCCGACGATATTCCACATTTCTCACGAATTTTCATCCCTCGATCCCATTATCAAGCTTTTACTAAGAACAATGTTATGCAGCTTGGACGTACGCTTCTGAAATGTTTTCGCCTCGTTGCTTTCGTTCTTTCGAGGTGGGTATTGTCCACGAACGCGTCCGCGTTCCAGGTCGGAATCCACGCCCTTCCGTTGTTCGATAGCTTCGCCTCGTCGCTGAACACCTCCCTCGTGTTACTGGCACCTCCTACGCCCCCGGACCGTGAGACGAGAGGTTTTCTGGGCAACCCTATCGAGGTATACTCCTTATACCATACCTATACCATAGTTCTTCGCCATAAGTAGGGCGATAGGCGGAAAATGGAATTGCCTGAGGGAAACTCTAGCACCCTCTTTATTTCCCCTCGATCACTACTTCTCACCTCACCCCATCAACAACTCGTGGTTCTTAGCTTCACGAGCTGGGACGTAACTTCGATATTTATACGTGAGTGTTGCCATCGTTGACGGAAAATGTCGCTTCCCGACCTACTTAAGACCCGCGATGCTTCATCAATGTACTGGCGCAATGCGTCTTTATCGATGCATCCAAACTCGACGCATCTATAAAATCCTTCAACTTACGTGCAAAGAAGCTTCGTTTTACGAGACGATGACGTTTATTTTGTCGATACTGGCGGGTTTTTTTACAATATCTTGAATACAAAAAAAAATCTAAAAAAATATTTCTGTTTCTTCCGTTTTTTAAACTTTTCTAATAAACATCTTGGGGTGGTTTTTCATATTTATCTGACGAGAAGAGCCATTCGATGTTCGGAGATTTGCCATATGGAATATGTTAAAAGTTTTTTACGGTCGTTTTTCTTTTTCCCTTCTCCTTCGTCGTTCCCTTTAAACTCATTGTCAGCGAGGTACGAACCTCGTGAGCTCCTCATCAGAGAAAAGGGCGCATTGTACTTTATACTTGATGTACATGTACGTATATATATATTTATATGTATATACTTACGGCCCGTTCCTCGGTCTCGACGATGATATGGTTATTCTTGAGTGTGAGGGTGATAATGTTACCGTTGGCGTTTTTGCTCGTGTGATTCCCAGGGGATGCGTACTCGGCGGCGTTGCTCGCCGTAGCACCGACGAGGGCCACTTCCTCCATTACCTCGGTCTCGCAGATATACCTCGGCCCGTCGAGACCATTCACGAGCTGAAACCAGAGAAGTGAGGGCAACGAAATGTTGAGCGAGCGACGAAGAGACTCGTGAATAAATATACCGTATTATACGAGGGGGATGTTCCAGATGTATGGCACTTTCGCGCATTCGAAAGTGCTCTTGGCTTTGGACGCGAGCCAAATTTCGACTCGATAACTTTTCGATTATTCACAGAGTTATGGAACTTTTCATTCCGTTCAGGATCGATCATCGAGAAATAAAAAAAAGCTCGCTTGCACTCGCGATTTGAGACGTTTTTCCCCTGAATATAATTTTTTATTTCGATGACACGAAATATTTCGCGTTGCTCTTGAAACACTTTCGCATTTTTTCACATCGATGACAAAAAAGAACTATCGTCGTTGAGAGAAACAAATGAAAATTCATAATAAGAGGGGAATTTTGCAAATTACTGCGGGACATAGAATTTACACGACGAGAAACGTATACGAATTCCGTGTGGCGTGTCCAATCGTCGCGATGAATTTGGGTGGAATTTTAATCGAAATCGAGAAGGGAACAGAATACCATCAAGGAGTAAGAGGACGGTTGCTTCTCCCTTCCTCTCGTTACTCTCTCACTCGGAGAAACTCTACCACAGAATGGGGAGGGGCGGGAGGGTGGGGCGGTGAATTTTAAGCCCAGCTCCACCGATCATCGAGATTCTGTCGAAGAGCCCCTCTCGGGCAGAGGTGGATAAACTTTTTTTCCAGCGGAATTCCCGGATCTAATTTCAACGAATCGCAGATTCATGGTACCGTCCATCGATATTTCCAATAAGTATCCCCGCGGACATGAATCTACCTCGGCGCAAGAATAGCTCCGCGTTCTATATCCACGAATATCTCAGTCGTATATTCGCGCTCTCTCTCTTTCTCGCTCTCTTTACCTCAAACTCTTTCTCTCATCGTTTTTTATATCTTTTTTTCTCGTCTCAATGTCATAAACGGACGAGCGCTTTCACCCGAAACGGCAATCTTCGAGCCAACGTCGCGAGCGTACATACGTCGTACGACGAGAATTAAATATTGATCTTGTACGAAATCGAAAGGGATGTACCGAACCTACTCTCGCTTTCAGCGATAGCGAACGAGAGGATGATGGCCCGGTGAGTGCAACGAGCGATAACGATGAACGGCAGGAAGGTGAAGGCAGTAGTACGAATAGTGCAGGAGGAGTACCTGAAATTTGCTCATACGGTTCGATCGCCTTGAATCAATTAAATTTTTACTCGACATATGAAGGATATATTTTCAAACGTCATCCCTTAAATATCGATAATCTATGAATTTTTACGTCGCTATAAATACGCTTAATAATTCTTCGACTATACCGAGTCCCGGTTTTTCTCGGTCTTACCCGCACGCTCTAGTTCCTCTCGGTTGTTCATTTGGCACGAACTCCACGAAATATGATTCCCGTCCCACGCGTTGTCTCTTTTCTCTTCATTTTCACCGAGCTGCAAACTTATCTCCTGACAATGGTTTCCCGTCCGAGAATGATCGCGTTGGCAAAGCTGCGAAGCTATCGCACCTCGGAGGGTTGTACATATATTTTTTCGAGCCCCGTTATCAAGCCTTTTTCCTGCATTTCCCTCGGGACGCTCATGGTGCACGCGCGTACAGACACACAAGCGAAATGGCGATACCGCGTTACCTCGCACGACCTATTCTTGCGAGTGAGCTTCCGTCGGTCGCGACGCGTCAACCGCACCTGCCATAGAGGCAGTTGCAGTTTGCTTCGGGGTAGTCTACCGGAAGTAGACATCGACAAAGAAGCCGAATTTTCCAGGTTCCCTTTTCTTTTTCGTCCATTTTGTCACGTACCTATATCGGTACCTCGCTCACCGACGTCTCGCCTCTTGCATTTTTCTCGCTGATTCTTTTGTAGTGGAAAAACTCCATCGAGGCATAAATTACCTTCTCGCGGAGGTCGTTGGCGGATGCGTCGAGGAATAAGGTGGTATCGAACTTCCATGTGTGGAAGAGAGCTTTCTCGTAGAATCCACCACCGACCACTTTCGCACGATGAATTTCAAATACCACGATATTCGCTGAGAATATTTTCTACCGGCCGATCTGGCTGTCAAAGGAACAGCAATCACTGTGCTGTCAGCTAAAAATGGGAGAACGAGGAAGTAAACGATGTGTGCTAACTTGGAACCATCGCGATCCCAGTCGATAGTTAAGGGCGAGTAACAGAGGGTTGGTTCTCCGGCAGAATGGAGAACCAAACGAAAAAAAATTGGACGAGAGAAACGGAACGAGTATTTTCCTAGGTGGGCTTCCATCGGAAACGTGCGCAAGAGCTGCCCTTCGCATTTTCCCTTTACTCCTACAGCGGATAATACTGTTTTTATCGGACGTATACCTCCAGGTTTCCATTCTCTCGGGATCGTACGTCGTCCGTGTTCCGGCAACCGTCCTCCCTACGTTCCCTTCGCCGCGATTGCCTCCATCCAAGCCCACTCCCGTTTTCCAAGTAGATTTATTGTCCACGTCCTGCATAGAATGCAACGGGTATTTGTACCTGTTCGCAATCTTTCCCCGTTACGTACTCGACCGTATTGCAGACTCGATCCTCGTTTTAGGATTAGATTCGCTCCGGGATCGGATTCGCTCCGTTTCTTCAAAACCAACGGACGACACCTAAATACGCCGAATCACTCCAAAAAACCTTATCTTCGAGTTAACTCCGTTATTATACATAATTTAATGTCCCTATCGCGAATTACCTCAAAATTTGAAGTATTAATGAAAAATCGATCGATATAATCAATAACTCGCATGTGCGTGTCGAAACAATGTCATAGATTAGCGCGGTGGTCTCCGCGCGGTCTTCTCTTGAAAGAATGAACCTTGTTTTATAAGTAAACATCCCCTAAGCGCAAGGGTGCAAGACAGTGAGGAAAAGAGTGTCGGTACGTCTTCTTTCTACGACTCTGTTTTCAATTTCATGAGCGCCATACAGCCAGCTATGCGCAGACCATCTACTACCCGACCTACATATATATTCAACTTCATCCCTTTCTCATCGTATTCAGTATACATATCCGTATATATCTATAGATGCTGACGTTGAACACTCGTACAAGAGCGAAGAAATTGGCAATTTAAACGGAATGTCTTCGCCATTTCTTTCACTGTGTGCCGGTGGGGGAAGAACGCGAGTGGGGCATACCGTGTGTGTGCCGTTCGCACAGCACGTTGGAAAATGTGTCCTGTAACTAATGTCGTCGCGGTGCTTCTTGGTGGAACGCTACTCTCACGCAGGACCCCCTCCTTCTCCGTCGATAACCGATACTAGACTGCACCATAGTCGCGGTAAAGAGATGCCGAGGAATAGCGTGCATTCGGCCATGGACCAAAAACCTGTCCCGTCTGACTCTCGTTTACCTCGTTCTTACTGCTCCATGATCTTTTTTCAAATTTTCTCGACTACGTCGTTCCGCCTAGTTGGTTCGAGTCGCGGTCTTTATATCCACGCGATGAGGTTCTTTGATCGGAATCATCGAAATTTAAGATGACATTTACGTTCGATACGTGAAAACAGTCACGATGATCTCGAAAACGATTCGCCTCGAAGCGCCCGGTAATGACCTTAGATCCATTGTAAGGTAAACCGCGAGGTTAACCGAGGTCACGACACTTCGGATATCATTTTCACCTTGTTCGTTAGGTATCAACGGTGGTGGGGATTTTTGGTCACGGGCGTTTTAGTAAACACGATTAGGCCGGAAGAGATATTTTTCGAAGCATAGCGAGGAGACCGTGAGTTCGTTGTACCGAAAGGTACCGGTCACTCTCGTTCGCTCGAGGGATACCGATATTCCCTCTTCCTCTGGATGTCGCTTCGCGTTCTCTTGGTCCGAGCACCAGCCCTCCGGGCTTTCGACGTTTGGGAACATCAGCGGCAGAAGTCGGGACCGAGAGATTCGAGTCCTAATTGACGAACCGGCTGGCCATGACGTAATCTAAGCTGGATACCTTCGCTCCGCACGGTTACCTATCGAGGTCAATGACCTCGTCCGACGATTCAGTCTTAGATTTTGTTCTCCCCGTCTCTCTCTTTCTCTCTCTCTTTCTCTCTCTCTCCAGGACCAATCACGGCATTCGCCTCTCTGCCTCTATCCGGTTAGCCCGAATGTACACCGTGCCTCTATTCGTCCTCAAGCAAAATCCAGACGAACTCGTTGAAAACGACTTATACCTCGTCTCGTTTCTTTCGCACCGTCTCGACGGTGTTATAACGCATTACCACCGCATTGTGGCTCAAACGACCCGGCAAGACAGTATTACTTCCCGAGTCTTCGACTCACACGCGGCGGTATCACAAAGCCCGGACTTGTATAAGGCTGGCAACAAAAGACGTGAGCGATGTTGTTTCTTTTTTTTCAAGTCTAAAAATCCAACGAGCCCACGATGTTCGATACCAAAAAAAATGCTTAAGCAAAATAAATTGACGTTATGGCACGTAGTACGTGTTTTTTTTCGACGAAAGGGAGAGAACAACGATTCGTACGAGAAACAGTGAGAAACCGAGAATCGGAAGAAAAGTTTCCGAGTACGTTGGCTCGGTAGAAATTGTGACGAAAGTTGTAGTATTTGTACTCATTTCGGGGTCGTATTTCCGGCAAAACTTTTTGCCGAGTGCCCCGACGAAGTTAACACACTTGTCGTTCGCTAACGAGTTTTTCTGCTGACAACATATATAGAGCTATGAGAATCAATTTGTTCAAGATAAACCGACGTGGTCGAATGACTCGTAGGGTCATTTTTTGGGATATCGATTTTGGAAGTTTGGGCGTTTTCTGGGGAACGACCGATAGAAAAATATTTTTTATTCTCTACCACGCGTGAGATTTATAGATGGAAACGCAGCTCGTATTCTTCCTGCGGCCTCGTTCGACACTCACGTCGTGGATCGCATTGAGAGCGTTCCTCGTTACAGCCACGTGTGTGCGTACGCCAATACACGCCAGGAAGAGAGATGAACAAGAGGACTCGCCTCTCTCTCTCGCTCTCTCTCTCTCTCTCTCTCTCTTTCTTTCTTTCTCTTCCTTTCTCTCTCTCTCTTTCTCTCTTTCTCTCTGTCTTGGCAACGGAAAAGTTCGCGAGCTTCGGGCGAGCACGTTCCACTCTAATTACCCAGTGCTTGGCTCGCGTACCTCTCGTACACCATCCCCCTTAAACTCAAGGTGGTGAAACAGAGAGAACGTCGAGAGAAGACTAATGGCCTTAAGAGAACGAGAGAGCAAGGGAGACAGAGAACGAGAGAGACACTCTCGTCTCGTTCGATTGCGGAGAACACTTCCGCCAAGTCTCGTGACACTCGACGTTGCTAGTTTGCGCATACCGGAAGCGAATGATAAATATAGTCGGCTGAAAATTAGAAGCGTCGATTTTGTTTCACAAAATAGTTTACCCGCGAAACGTCCTTTTGACCTTCGAGGATCGATATCAACGCGAGTACAGACTTTCCTGAGGAAAATGAGATTCTTATCGATCTAGTTATCCAAAGATACTTGATTAATTGATTTTCCAAGGTAATTAATAAATTGCGTCGTATCCTTGAGAAATTCCACGCGGGAGGAATGAAGATAGAGATTATAGAGTTTCGCTGACGTCTCTATGTACCTTGTACCCGTTAGGCAAGTTGCTAGATCGAGGAAAGTGTTTGAAGCGCTAGACCGTGAATCGTCTAGACGGATCTCAGACGCTAGACCAACGTCAAGGTTGTCCGGCACCGGACAATGATGTTACGCTTGGCTATGGAATATACATAGATATATCTATGTATATTCTACCTCGTATGTATGTATACGTCTACCTCGTTGAATAATTTGTTACGCTAGTCACGAATAGTTTCAAACGGGCACCTGTCCCATAACGTTTTTCTATACCTGGCTCGCTGTATTGACCGCGCGAAATTCCTACGGCGAGTCACGTGATCGGTTCGCTCGCAGCCGAAACACTGAACACCTTCTCTCTGAACGATACGTCGTGGACTCTTTACCAAATTTTTGAACTTTGAAACATTGCTAACGATCCTATTTGAATTAGGCACAAGTCTTTTTGTTTGATTTCTCGATCGTGTTTTAAGAAGCATCAAAAAATGATTTTTTTTTGTTCGATCTATAACGATGGAAGCGAGGCGAAGGAAGCGCGAAGGAGCAAAAGAGGAACCGATGGCAAAGGCTACTGACCCTGACCCAAGGGGCGTTGATCTTGGTCCCGAAACCGCCGTTTCCTCTCCGCGCCCGGCTAGTTCGGCCACGCGATCCGCAAGCAAGCCGCACCGGCCCAAGACCATCGTAACGACGACGACGAAGACGACGACGACAACGACGACGACGACTACGACGAGGTAAGGAAGAAGAGGAAGACCAAGGATGAGAGAGAGAGAAGAAGAAGAAGAAGAAGAAGAAGAAGAAGGAAAAGAAGAGGAAGAATAAGAAGAAGAAACGAAAAGAGATGAGCCTTCCTCTCCTTCCTTCTCAACCCATGTGCCCGCGCGCTTATGTCTTACCTCTCTTTTCTCACTGTATCTTCCTACCTCTTGCGGTTCCTCCGATTGGCCATGCGAGCATTTGGCCCGAGGTAAAAATTGCGTGTCAGGCTCCTTCAAAACGTAATGACGAGATTCCTCTTCAAAACGGATTCCCATGGATTAGTCGAGTATGTTTTGTGATGAAGGAACAAAAAAACAGTAAAAATCGACCGCGAAACTCGTTTCCTCTCGCTCGTTTTTTTTGCCGCTTGAAACTTTACCTCGAGTGAATGTTTTTTTTATATTTTTTATTCGCGCTAGCTACGTCGTGTTATTTTTTAATATCAGCTAAGCGAAGTTTACGCATCACTGCTTCAAGACAGTAGATAATATATTCTTTTTTTAATTTTCCCTTTTAATTATAAATTTTCATTCAAAATTTTGTGGTCGTCGGCACTTTTACCATGCGCTAAAGACGAACACCGCGCTTTACGATTATTTTCCCGATGAGCGCTAAAATATTGATGACGTACGGGAGTACGCCCTAAAGTTTATTACGGGGAATCGTTGATCCTCTTTCCGGACTACACGCGCTCATGAAATCGTGAATATATCGAGAGGGCTTTTACAATATGCATTAACGAGCATACGGAAATGATCCTTTGTACAGCAGGTAATCCTTCGCGATGGTTTTATTTAAAAAAAGTGACAATCAACTTGTTTCACATTAGAATTAAAAAAAACATTAGAACGTAAATTAATCATTCTAACGTTATAATTTCTTACACAACAAAAAATTGTACAAGTTTTTCGAAAAAATTGTTTTATCGCTCGAGAATTAAAAAAAATTTGAAAAACAATTGAATTTTTTTTTTATCTTTAAGAACGTCGTGCGCGACTTCTCGCTCAAACTTTTTTCAGTCTAACCGAGTTCTCGTCTCGTCGCTGGCTCTCGCGAAACGTTATATACGTACGAAAAAGTTGTTAATGCTCGCGCGTTCGCCAAGTACATTTGTCATTCCGCCCTTGGTGTTGGTACAGGCTCATCGTCGCGGTACACTTAGAGTTCTCTTCCCATGGCCTACAAAAGCGCGGCGGTGCGTTATTCGGCAAAGTGAGATTCACCGGAGGTCTCTCTCTCTCTTTCTCTCTCTTTCACTCGTCGGCGAGCGGTGTGTCCTGGGCATCGTCCGTAAAAGGATCGACTAAGACCCATTCCCGTATCTGTGGCCTCTGGCCCTCTCGTCCTCCTCCCACAAGTTGCGAGCCGGAGCCAAAGCGAGAGCCACGAAGCCGCGCGCAGCATCGTGCCAGTGCCGAGACGAGGTAAGAGATCCCACGTAGACGAGTTTTGTCGGTGTCCTATATTTCGGGCCTTTCACCTCACGTATATACAGTACGTTGCCCAAATACACTATACTCTCATACATATCCGTAAAATGTGCGCAACATCTCGCGAGACGATTGAGCGCGATCCTCGCCTAAGGCTCCGCGAATATTTTTTTCCTTTCTTTTTTTTACGCTCCTTTATACGCAAGCATTTAATTTCCCTTCATAAATTTTTGAAAAAGCGCCAATAAACGATACAGCTAGATGAAATTAATCGCTCGATGACTAATTCGACGATTGAACCTGAATTCACGAAATGTGAAAAATATTGTTATTTTTTAAAACGCATGGAAAAATACAGAAATTCATTTAAATGAAAAGAAAAATGTTCGATCGAATGAATATTGTACCGAAGTTAAAGCCGTCGGAGAATTTAGACCGTTGGTCTACGTCCATCGCATTCTGCACAGCTATAAACATAGTTATGCGCTCGTATACGACGCCGGGGAGAATCGAGTGGATTGGCCGAAGCCAAGTGCAGCTCTAATTCGGCCTTGAATCTAATGCAGCTTCGTTCGGCCGAGGAAAGAGCGAGAGAAGAAGAGAGAGAGAGAGAAAGAAAGAGAGAAAGAGTCGTGGTCGTAGACCTCCGGTCGTTGCCCGGTAAAACTGCGCCGAACGTTTCGCACGGGGCGTCGAAGGCCGCGGAACTGCGCCAACGAGAAGATCCCGCGCGCAGTGTGCAGCTTCATTGCCGAGGGACAAAGTCACGAGAAGTGCATATCTATATTACTTTCGGTATGAAAAAAATAATCTGATCGTCGCTAATTGTCACGAGAGATGTTTAGAATCTCGTATTCATGAACGCTCTAAAAAACAACATGACAAGAGAGAGAGAGAGAGAGAGAGAGAGAGAGAGAGAAATTATTTGTTTTCCTAATAATTATACATTCAAGCGGATTTATTATTGATTATAAGCGGATAGTGCGATCGCCATAGTTCGTCGATTTACATTTTATTCATTTCGAGAGCGTAACACGAACGTTATCGTGACAGCAAACAAAGTACTCCCGGCTTATTTAATTATTAATCGTCTTAAGCCTCGCGTTTATCCCAAAATATTCCACGATCGAGTTTGTTCTATCTACGTATCTATAATTGTCACGTTTACCATTCTCGTCCCTGGCGCGATACGAATAATCGAAATGGCGAAATAAATCTACGATTAAATATCATCGAACGAAATTCGTACTTGCCGAACGAAAATATATATATATAGAGAGAGAGAGAGAGACAAAATGAAACAAGCACATAAGTGCATTTCGCTTTTTTCGCTAAATATACGGCGAGTGAATAAATGAAACGTCGCAAATGTGTCATGCTGTTTTGCAC